>ML133388.1:1986737-2444676 GCA_003864495.1 Nemopilema nomurai | reverse complement strand
AAATTAGCAGTCAAAAGTCGGTCATTTTGGAGGCAAATGGCAAGGCTATAACCTTGGTTTTTGACGCCATTTTTGCCCTCTGAAAAGCAGTCATANACCTTGGTTTTTGACGAAATTTTTGCCCTCTGAAAAGCAGACATATATCTTTCACCAAATCAATCTCAACTAACACAACTCCTTCAAATGACACTATTCATCAGTAGAATGCCCTGGGACCAGTTTTAGACCAAAAAATTAGAAGTCAAAAGTCGGTCATTTTGGAGGCAAATGGCAAGGCTATAACCTTGGATTTTTGACGCCATTTTGCCCTCTGAAAAGCAGTCATATATCTTCAACCAAACCAATCTCAACTCACCCAACTGCTTGAAATGACTCTTATTCATCAGTGGAATGCCCTGGGACCAGTTTTAGACCAAAAATTAGCAGTCAAAAATCGGTCAATTTGGAGGCAAATGGCAAGGCTATAACCTTGGTTTTTGATGCCATTTTTGCCCTCTGAAAAGCAGTCATATATCTTCAACCAAACCAATCTCAACATACCCAACTGCTTGAAATGACTCTTATTCATCAGTGGAATGCCCTGGGACCAAAATATTAGTAGTCAAACCAAGTTTTAGACCAAAAAATTAGCAGTCAAAAGTCGGTCATTTTGGAGGCAAATGGCAAGGCTATAACCTTGATTTTTGACGCCATTTTTGCCCTCTGAAAAGCAGACATATATCTTCAACCAAACCAATCGCAACTCACCCAACTGCTTGAAATGACTCTTATTCATCAGTAGACTGCCCTGGGACCAATTTTAGACCAAAAAATTTTCAGTCAAAAGTCGGTCATTTTTGAGGCAAATGGCAAGGCTATAACCTTGGTTTTTGACGCCATTTTTGCCCTCGGAAAAACAGTCATATATCTTCAACCAAACCAATCTCAACTCACCCAACTGCTTGAAATGACTCTTATTCATCAGCGGAATGCTCTGGGACCAGTTTTAGACCAAAAACGTAGCAGTAAAAAATAGGTCATTTTATGGGCAAATGGCAAGGCTATAACCTTGGTTTTTGACGCCATTTTTGCCCTCTGAAAAGCTGTCATATAACTTCAACCAAACCAATCTCAACTCACCCAACTGCTTGAAATGGTTCTTATTCATCAGTGGAATGCCCTGGGACCAGTTTTAGACCAAAAACTTAGCAGTAAAAAGTCGGTCATTTTGGAGGCAAATGGCAAGGCTATAACCTTGGTTTTTGACACCACTTTTTCCCTCTGAAAAGCAGTCATATATCTTTCACCAAATCAATCTCAACTCAACCAACTGCTTGAAATGACTCTATTTTATCAGTAGAAGCCCTGGGACCAGTTTTAGACCAAAAAATTAGCAGTCAAAAATTGGTTATTTTGGAGGCAAATGGCAAGGCTATAACCTTGGTTTTTGACGCCATTTTTGCCCTCTGAAATGCAGTCATATATCTTCAACCAAACCAATCTCAACTCACCCAACTGCTTGAAATGACTCTTATTCATCAGCGGAATGCTCTAGGACCAGTTTTAGACCAAAAACGTAGCAGTAAAAAATAGGTCATTTTATGGGCAAATGGCAAGGCTATAACCTTGGTTTTTGACGCCATTTTTGCCCTCTGAAAAGCTGTCATATAACTTCAACCAAACCAATCTCAACTCACCCAACTGCTTGAAATGGTTCTTATTCATCAGTGGAATGCCCTGGGACCAGTTTTAGACCAAAAACTTAGCAGTAAAAAGTCGGTCATTTTGGAGGCAAATGGCAAGGCTATAACCTTGGTTTTTGACACCACTTTTTCCCTCTGAAAAGCAGTCATATATCTTTCACCAAATCAATCTCAACTCAACCAACTGCTTGAAATGACTCTATTTTATCAGTAGAAAGCCCTGGGACCAGTTTTAGACCAAAAAATTAGCAGTCAAAAATTGGTTATTTTGGAGGCAAATGGCAAGGCTATAACCTTGGTTTTTGACGCCATTTTTGCCCTCTGAAATGCAGTCATATATCTTCAACCAAACCGATCCCAACTCAACCAACTGCTCAAAATGACTCTAATTCGTCAGTAGAATGCCCTGGGACCAGTTTTAGACCAAAAAATTAGCAGTCAAAAATCGGTCATTTTGGAGGCAAATGGCAAGGCTATAACCTTGGTTTTTGACGCAATTTTTGTCCTCTGAAAAGCAGTCATATATCTTCAACCAAACCGATCTCAACTTAACCAACTGCTTGAAATGACATTATTTCATCAGTAGATTGCCCTGTGACCAGTTTTAGACCAAAAAATTAGCAGTCAAAAGTCGGTCATTTTGGAGGCAAATGGCAAGGCTATAACCTTGGCTTTGACGCCATTTTTGTACTTTGAAAAGCAGTCATATATCTTCAACCAAACCAATCTCAACTCACCCAACTGCTTGAAATGACTCTTATTCATCATTGGAATGCCCTGGGACCAGTTTTAGGCCAAAAAATTAGCAGTCAAAAGTCGGTCATTTTGGAGGCAAATGGCAAGGCTATAACTTTGGTTTTTGATGCCATTTTTGCCCTCTGAAAAGCTGTCATATATCTTCAACCAAACCAATATCAAGTCACACAACTGCTTGAAATTACTCTATTTTATCAGTAAAATGCCTTAGGACCAGTTTTAGGTCAAAAAATTGCTCGTCAAAATCAGTCATTTGGAGGCAAATAGCAAGGCTATAAGCTTTGTTTTTTGCGCCAATTTTACAGTCTCAAAAGCAACCATTTCTCTGCAACCAAACCAAACTCAAATGACACATATGGTTTAAACCACGGTTTTTCATCAGTAGAATGCCCTGGGACCAGTTTTAGACCAAAAAGTATTAGTCAAAAATCAGTCGTTTTAAAGGGAAATGACAAGGCTACAACCTTGGTTTTTTATGCCATTTTTTCAATCAGGAAAGCAGGCATTTATCTATATGCAAGGCACGTTGAAACTCGTCTTCTAGTTTAATTGACTTGACTTGAGCAATAGAATGCTCTGGAATTCCATTCGACTAAACCGTTCCTGGTGACAAATCTGTAATTTTCGGTCTTAATAGAAGGTATCTCATTGACCGAAGTGTCGGGGCTTCTAGTGGAAGAAACAATTTGATGGCTGAAGAAATGCTATCCTATCCCGTATCCCAAATATATATGATTGGTGTCCTGGGAATGTTTGTTAGTATATCGTCCATTTTTATTTTGTGTATGGTTACATCGAGTTGCTTTCCGTGTTGGTGAACCTGTAACAAGGGTTATAGTCTAGTCCTTACACTGCCTCCTGGCGATCTTTTTGCATAATTCCTTTGCCCTTGCAAGAATAACGATGTCTTCACTGAATGCAAAGAAATATTACTTGGTTGCCTACAATGCAATTCTTTGCATCGGATGGTCTGTAATATTGGCGGGAATTGCAGCCGAATTGGTTGGCCAGGAAAGTGGAAAGTCTGCAGACAGACATGGCCTGTTCGAGTCGCTTTATTTAAGGGTGGAGAAATTACTCAAGATATGCCAAACAGCTGCAGTACTAGAGATAATCCATTGCATTGTAAAAATAGTGCCATCATCTCCAGTTCTCACCGGATTCCAAGTGTCGTCTAGGCTTTTCGTCCTTTGGATGGTGACAGAGTTGGTTCCTGTTACACAAAAGGCACCGGGAGTACTTATGTATCTGCTCTGTTGGTCAATCACAGAAGTCATTCGATATGCATATTATGTTCTGAATATCTTCGGGCAAGTTCCCTATGCCTTACTCTGGTGTCGCTATACGTTCTTTTTCGTCCTGTACCCGCTTGGGGTGACAGGAGAACTTATCACCATTGTGAAGGCGTTACCTGTGGTTTATGAGCAAAAGTTACTTAGCTTTTCAATGCCGAACGCAGTCAACTTTTGCTTCAGTTACTATCACTTCCTGATCTTCGTAATAATGTGCTATGTGCCAATATTCCCCCAACTCTACTTCCACATGATTGCTCAGCGTAAGAAGTTCATTGGTTCAGCTGCAAAGAAGATGCAATAAAGTTTGGTGTATGTTGAGATGGAGACTCAGTAGATAATAGCAAGAATGATTTTAACGCAAGAGAAAAAATAAAGACTTACAGAAAATGTGATGAAACCAAATCAGACCTTAGGGTGATCACTGAAGATAATACCAATTTCGACATGAGCATCAGAGATTTGCAAAGGCCTTAATCTGTACTTAGGAGTCAAATTAGCTCATCACACAGAAATAAAACTGATCTAATTTATCATTTTGAAATGATACCCAAATGATAGCAACGGATGATAATAGGATGGTTTTGTTAATAAGATCATTAGATATTTGACATGTGAGCATGTCTTGGATTATTTTAGTAGTCCTCTGTAATTGTTATCAAGATTAGTTTGGCACTAGGACTCATCTGCAACATAAAGCCTTTAAATATATAACTATGAAATCAAAATTATTTAGATGTGTGACAGATTTTGAATGAGGTAGTGTTTTAGAAACTCTCCCCAAAGTAAGCTAAGGACAGTGGTTATTTTTCTAAAAAAATTTTACAAAGATAATATTTGTGTGAAACAGAGATAGTTTGTTACTAGTTGGCAAAAACTACTTATATGCTGCTTGGTGCTATTCTAAAGTTCTGTGATATAATAAAATTACTGTGGCTTGACTTCTGCTACTCCCTTGTTTTGATGGGAGATTGAAGTTTCAGATTAACAAAAGGCATAGCAATTTATTCATTAGTTATATAGTGACAGGCAATGTTTTGTAACCCTTGAAATGCCTCATGCTGATTTCTTAAGATTAACTGATCTAATTGAATGTTTGACTTTAAGCAGTTTATAGATTTCCAACATCATTCTGCACTGTTTTGATTTTGTTCATGTTAGTTCTGTACTTGTTGTCTCTAAAGAGAAAGTTGCTCACTCTTCCTTCCAGTGCCATGACAATGTGGAAAACATAGCAGCCACTAAAATATATAATATTTAGAGTTTAAAGCACAATTTGAACATTTGTTAGTGCTCTATGAAATGTTTTCTCTCATATATATGGGTTTGTCAATGCTCTCTGTTAAATTTTGTTGATTTGTTTTCCTTGAGTTGGTTTATAGAAAATAGCTTTGAAGCATGTCAATTGAATAACTATCTTTGTTTCTACATGATCCTTGTCTTTGTATCTTCTTGTTTACCCTTTCCATTTTTTTATTCAGTTGATTCTCCCCTCACACCAAAAACAACATAACTTAGAACTTATTAATGTACAAATTTAAATTGATAGATATTTTCAACTTAATATCTCTTTGTGATCAGGTTAATTGAAGTTTGTTTTGCAAGACAAGTGGTTGGGGAATAGGAGTGGGACTTGTTTATGAGGTTGTATCTTTATCTTGCTCACTGTTTTTTAGCGGTGACTATTTCATCCTTATTTCATAGCAAGCAACAAAGTGTCAAAACTGACCCTCTCAAGAAAAGCATTACTCGAAGTCGGTTATTTTTCCACACTCTCTATGATTCTTCATAAGAAATTCTGTTGCATATTAACTTTACCAAAGCATTACTGTTCAAAATAGATTGACTTGACCAATAATTAAATAAAAGCTATTTTGCATTAAAAATTGCCAGTTTTGATAAGCTGTGTGATTTTTTGGGACTTCCATTAGCTATAATTATAGAATCCTGATAGCTTTGAGCTTACTTATCAGTGCATGAATATAACTTAATGGTCAAAAGGATGGTAGTGGAATGATTTCACCTGGGATCAACAACAAACTTCTCCCAAAAAGTCGCTAATGTCTATAATTAACATGGAAATTCAATCTGGGAATTCAAAACAGTTGCAAAACAGTGACTACAATAGACATCAATAGATTTCCCCATCAAATATTCCAAACAAAAATTTGTCCTTTTTAATCACATATCGTTTAAATGTATCGAAACATGTCTATCAACTTATATAGGAAAAAAGGTCAGGTTAAGCTCTATCTTCTTGACCCCCAGCCCCTCTCTTGTACTTGACAAAAGGAAGGAAATGAAGTAAAAGTAAAGATTCGTCGAAAAAAACAACTAACAGAGCCGATCAGCGCAAAGCATAAAGTGGCTCCAGGGCTGAAAATTTTGAACTTTGAAGAAGTGTCATATCTTAGGAGTGGTGAAAGATCGAATTTAGGACTGTCTGAATTTCATTGTGGTTTAAAAAGGAGAAGACTGTACCGGCCCCCTGTTCATGTACCCACTCGCTACTCTCGTGTTTAAGAACCCCTCCCTTATTTGTCAATCTCTTTGACCCGCTCCTGCCGGGCTACGACTTATAGTTGAAGCCAAATCCGATTCTAATTCTAGGTATGAACAAATTAGAATAATTATTTCAGCGGGTCAGCATGATCCAATCCATTGGCTTGGTCAAGTATCCTTACATTGGTCATTGGTCAAGCTACCAAAAGTATCCTTACATTAAATCCTTTATTTTATCTAAGGTTAAAAAACGCACGATTTAAAAGGTTCAATGCCTCTCACAGTAATTCAACAAATTAATTCGAAAACATAGAAATTTAAGCGGGGCAAAATCAGTAATAATGTTCGTGAAACATCGCTTATACCATTGCTTATAAAATGTACTCGGTGCTTATTATTGTGAAAATTATCAATCTATATTAAGTAAAGGAACTTGATTACGCGTTTTCCATTGACAAGTACCTTGATACGTCACTGCTCCTACGCAGCGCAATGTTTACGGTCACAAACAAGCTTAGTTTCGTGTTACGGGTGTCATCAGTGAGGGCCGATTCCATAAGAGGGCATACTTTTGTAAACAAGCGTGAGTTCTTATCAGAAAACCTGATTGATCTATCTCACCTTTGTTTTATGCGGTAGTACCGACGCACAACTTTCGTCACTTTAATCGCTTAACCACGCTTGTGATTTTTCGGGCAATGTGTTCGTCTATTAAGGCACATGCGGCACACATTATCGCAACAAAAACAACTACACCCGTTAAGGATGCACGAACACAACATTCTGTTTCTATGGCTTCTCCAATGGTGCCTTTGCTACATTTTAACATCCCCCACATGTGTATGTCTTTCCAGGAAAACGGGCAGCGAAACGAAAACGGTGTGGTTGGATTTTCTCTGTAAAAAGACTTAATCCCCAATCTATTCCGTGAAAGGCACCAAAATTATTTGACTAGACCAACCTTCAGTATGACATTGGGTCCTTTTTGCTATACCTTGTCCAAATGTCGTCTCAGCTGAAACCCTGGAAATATGAAAGAAACTATTTGTATAATTGAGTTAGTTTCAAGAGTAATTGCTCAGTCCCCTTGATGAAAGAAACAAGTTTTTAATTGTGCTTTAGATGATGTTAGGCTGTTAAAATGTGATAACCCCCTTTCCCTTTTGGGAGGTATAATACAAAGTAACCCTGAACACCAAAGACCTTAGTGGGGGAAATGTATCGTCAATCCTGTTGTTTTGCATTTTTCCCTGCGTTATCGACTGCCCCTCGGCAATCAAGAATGTTTGATTATTTATCGATTACTCAACCTTTCTAACACGGTTTGCCTATAGGGATTCAAAAAACAAATTGATTAGAAAATTGACCCACACCCTATCTTGAAGAAAAAGATAACGAGGTGGGTATTATTGAATTGGACCAGTTATTTCCTTCTGTTTTCTTGAATGTGTTCTGTTTTGTAGTCACCAAACTGTGTTCTTAGTTTTGGCTGAATTTTTCCTATTAAATTATGGAGAGTAATAATCACTTTAAGTCATACACAGGTGGACGATTCTTCTGAACGAGTCATTATGAATAAATGTAACCATTGAGTGCGTATACTTTGTAATTTGGCAAACCATATATGCATGCGTTCCAAAGACTTTTGGCAGTTGTAAAGTAACACGTTTAGTGAACATTTATGGGCAAACTTGTGTAGAAGTTGTATTCTACGAGGTTCCAGAAAGACTCATGCTTCAATGACTGTTGTTTACAGTAGTCGCTTGTCACAAACTGCGCTGTTTTGGCACGATAAAGATCTTCTTCTTTAATCAAATTCGATTTTCTAACTGTTCCTTCACCCTTGCTGTTTAACCACCATAAAAACAACGATAGTGTTATCTTGTCTTGACAATTATCAAGCTGGAAAGAGACCTTTCACATACCGTATCGAGAGACAAGGCACTGTTGTAAAGCATTTAGCCAGTAACAACGGACAATCAGAAGCCTTATCGGCTAGCAATTTCAGAAGATTGCCTCTCTATGGCATTGTGTACACTGTTGAACTCTGCCCGGGTTGTTTGTGATCAGGGCCTTCGCTATGCTAATGTCCGAGCAGAGTCTGTCACGGGTTAATGTTGCTGTCCTAGCCTAAGATCCAAGTTATCATTCGACTTTTCGTCTAATTTATCATATATTTAATCCACGTACCTAGTAAGCGTCCAAAATTTGAATTTAACAGTTTCAGGAGTGACGTGAATTGCCTTACAAAACAAAATATCCGGTCTCGATACGTTTTGTTAGGAATCCGTCTCGTAGGAATTTTCCCTAGCAGTTCAGCTGATGGCGTTGTACCAAACGCTTGTCGGAGAAGGTCAAGGGGGCAGACATGTGACCAGGTAGCCAGCACTTATAAATGCACCAATTTTCAGATGCTTTTCAAAGGCCCTAGGAAAGAGTTGAACGTGACTTTCTCAATCCATTAATGGGACATAGATTGCTCCCTATTGGGTGAGGTCAGAAGGGGAGTCACCTCTGTTCTCCAGTACCACAGTTTTCCTTGCCTTAGCTAATTCCATTTTCGGCTTGAGATGCAAAATTGAAAGGTCTGTCTACAAATTTAATTAACCCATGAATGTAGTGATAAACTTGTATCCTGGATGCATTATTGACTCTTCCATTAGCTAGCCTTATCTAACGGTACCCACATGAGACACGCTTTTCCGGCATGGAACGATGCCAGTACTAGAGACAATGGAGCTTTGCATATGTCCAACTGCATTGCCTTTGTCCCTGCCAAATGTGCCTCAGACTCGTATTGGCTAACTTCGATGACCTTTAGTGATATGCTCCTAAATAGAGCACTCATTCATCGGCATAACCCTAGTCTTAATAATAATAATAATAATAATAATAATAATAATAATAATAAAAAGTTCATGGGGCATGAGGGTGACAGTAACTCCAATAGTTATAGGAGCACTTGGAACAACACCAAGGAAAATGAAGAAGAGATTGGAAGACATTGGGATAGAAACACGGGTTACTGAGTTGCAAAAAACTGTGATCTTACATTCTGCAAGGATTTGGAGAAAAGTTCTCGAGATTTGAGAAATCTTGTTGATGTCAAACCCCGAGAACACACTAACACTGACATTTAGTGAGCGACTAATGACAATAATAATAGTAATGGAAACTTTTCATTTTCAATTCAATTAAAACTACAATTACAAATTTCACTATTACAAAGGTAATTTGCAATTGGCTAGCCTGGGTTTACAAAGAAAAAGACTATTACAAGCACAAACAAATAAAAATTTATAAAAAAGGAAAACGGGTGTTCGTCATTGTTTACTTTAGGAGTTGTCAGTAGCAGAGATCGTTAGAATTGAAGAAGCTCAGGATTATTCCAAGACTTATTTCTGCGGCAGAAAATGTAACAGGTAGTACGGATAGTTACGTATGGATGAATAGAATAACAATAATAATAACAATAACAATAACAATAATAATAATAATAGTAATAATAATATTAATAATAATAATAATGGAACCTTTCGTTTTCAACTCAACTTAAACTACAATTACAAATCTCACTATTACAAAGTATTTTGCAATTGGCTAGCCTTGTTTTACATTGAAAAAAACTATAACAATCGTAAGGTAAAAGGAAAAACTGTAAAAGGATAGAACAACCAAAATTGAAGTAATAATAATAACAATAATAATAATAATAGAATGTACGGTCAAGCTGACAAAAGTATAAATCATATTCTGAGTAAGTGCAGTAAGATGGCACAAAAGGATATAAGCGTCGACGCGACTGTGTTGAGAAGAAGGTGTATTGGGAAGTGAGTAAACGATGTGGATTTGACGTTGCAGAGAAATGGAACGAACATGAGCCAGATGCAGTCAGTGAGAACAATGAATTTCACATTATGTGGGATTTTGAAGTGCAAACAAATTGTGATTGATACGAGAAGGCCTGACATGATTGTAACAAACAAGAAGAGCAACATAAGCAAGATAATTGATTTTGCGGAGCCTTATGATAGCAGGGTAGATGTAAAAGAAATGGAAAAATTGAAAAATATCAAGATTTAGCCAGGGAGCTATGAAAGATTTGGAACAAACGAGTGAAGGTTATCTCTATCATGATTGTAGCTTTAGGAACAACTCCAAAAATGTTGAGACTGGAGGACATCGGCACCAAAACAAAGATAGTGGAATCGCAGAAGAGTGCTCTCTTGTATTCTGCAAGGATCCCCAGGAAAGTTCTCGAAATTTGAGTAGACTTGTTCGCACCGAACCTCAAGAAAAAAGATATCTACTGGCATAGACAATATGCGACATGACGATAATAATAATAATAATAATAATAATAATAATAGTGACAATGACAAATGGTGAATAGTGACAGATTGGGACGAATGATAATACTGATAATATTCGAAAGGGGGGGGGGGTTGTTTAACCACTTTGTTAAAGACAAAAATTTGCTGATTCACCCTTGTTGGTAGTACCTGCCATTATAGTGGTTCTCTTACAAACTCCCCAGACACAATATGTTTAATCACCTTCTAGACTACTTACGCTCCTTTTTTCTCTCTCTACATTGTCTTGATTTATATCGTTCTACAGACAATAGGGGGTCATGTCATTCTAGCCCCACTGTCTGGCAGGTCATGTCGTAATACAATTGCAGTTTAAGTTAGCCAAGCAGACTTTTGGCTCTTCTACCCATTCAAACCTCTCCTAGCAAATTTTCAATAAACCGCTTTACTTTGGAAATATGTGTAGCGACGGACTCAGTATTGTAGAAGTGATGTTAGTGAGTGGTGAACCAACATAGGGAATAGCCCACACATCCACCCACTTGCCTAAGAAATTAAATGATGAATAAACAGAAGAAGCAATGACGATGTATGACGACATTTGTTGACGTGGCTGCTCGAATAAATTGCTATGACAACTGCTAGTAGGCTCTGCTTTTGAGATCAACAAGTCCCAAGGCCTTGAAGACTGAAAGGGAGACAATGCGAGCTAGTTTTTCAAAACTGTGCCCCAAAGGCGGGGCAGTCGACAGGATTTGGAGGCCATGGGGCAAGGCTGAAACATTAGGCCCGCTACCGGTGACATAGACAGTTTGGTCTTAATTTATATGGCCCCCTATGGGCCCCCTTGACAATGAGGCCCTGGGGCAACTTGCCCCTCCTGTACCTCCCCTCGACGGTACTGCCCCAGGGTGCCCCGCGTTTTCATTCTCATCATTATTATTTGTTTTACTACGACTGTCTTGATGCACTTGCTTTCAATAATCCATTAATCTCCTTTATGTGTTTACAAAAGCACCATCAGTACTTCACAATATTCAGGCATGGCTGTTACGGCACTAACAATGACATTAAACACGCACGTTGAAAAATATAAAATAGGCTTTGTTGTTAGAATAATTGCTTCCAATACCAAATATCGTGGCGCATTTCATTTCGTTAATCTTTTCTATGTGTTTGTACAAGTACGAGGAATACCTCAAGAAGTAAATCTAAGTCAGCTGTCCTAAAAACGACCTTAACTGTGCTTCGAACAGCTTTTATGGATTTTGTTGCTGGAATTTTCGAGAAGCAGGCAATGCGAAAGAGAAAGGCGGTTTCCATAGTGAAGAAGACGTAAATTATAAGCATCACAACAAACATTTACCAGCTGCGGAATGACGTATTCACAAAGAATGCAAGGGCACTGGGTAGCATTAGAGATATGTTAGATGGCTGCATGGAAACCATGAATGGTTAGTGGACCAGAGCAATGCAACAACCCGACAGCCGTGCCAGATAACAGAAAGGCCGATTAGGAAATAAAGCCAAAAACATGTTTGAAGCGTAGTGACAATGAGGTGTACCCGTAACCGAATCACTACGCTTGGTTGGGCTGTGACGTAATAGAATCACCCCGCTACGTTTGTTCGACGTTTGTTGTTGTTGTTGCGCATCACGCAGTTGAGAACATTCCATAGATTATAAAGGGCTTACTGTCTTACTTTTTGTATGACAACACTTTAATTAACCTACTTAGAAAGAGGGGCGTAGATTAAGCGTTTAGTAACAAATTATTTGCGACTGATAGAACTCTACGGTTTTCAAGGATTACCGTAAATCCTCGAATTGGCCCCCCTTTGAAAAATCCCCCCCTCGAATAAGCCCCACCCTAGAACTACAAACTTTCAATAAGCCCTCCCCCCTCGAAAAAGCCCCATCCAAAAATTCCAGGATTTACGGTAGTGAATTTTAAAAGATGTAGAAGCTGGGAGAACGGAAGAGCCCTAGTGCAGGAAGGATGCACTTCAAAAAGGGATAGTGTTTACAGTATCTCAAACCACACGCAAACTGACTTCTCTCAAGTGCAACTCTTTGGCAAGCTGCTTGTGAAAGTAAAACTGATTGGTAGAACAATTATCAGTTTCAATAAAGACATTCTGACTGACGAAATGAAAGGAATTACTTTGAGTTTCTGTACAATCCAATCATGAAAGTGAAATCTTAATATTTGTATGTCGTATTTTCAAGATAGTCCTGTCCTAAATCGGAAATTAGATACATGGAGAGTATTATATGCAGTTGGTGGCAAAACGAAATGGGTCACAATCGGGTGGGGCAAAATAATTAGGTTTTGGGAGAGAAGATTTGTTTTTGAAATTACTATTAAATGTGAGATGCAGACTTCCTGCACCTCTGAGATACAAAGTGTCTTTGTTGCTAAACCACCCCCTGCCCTTGGCTATGCTCTGGGTGTTTGCCTGTAAATTTTAATCTGAGCACCCTATAAAGTTTCCATAGACTATCAGTAGTGTCTGAATTAATTGCAAATAAGTAAGTGAATATAATAAAGAAGGCTTTTGTCACAGACAACGAACACAAGCAGTAGGAAAGAATCACTTTGGCATGGGCGTGGTAAGATTGTGTTAGAAGGCAATTTCGCAAACTGGATATCCGTGCTTGAATTGTTCTAGCGCCCGCAATATGGAAATTATATGTTACACTTGACAGAAAAAGCACTTCGCTTTGTGTTGGGTGTGTTGAGAAAAACAGCCTGGGAACATTTGCAAAAAAATGAAATTTTATACAAAGCCGTAAGCTTGAACACTTGCGATGGAAGTTCGCATAGATCATTTCGCTGAAAAAATTTATATGAGCGCTGAAATTCTTTGAAGATTACGTTTTCTGTGGAGTGTAGAATCCAAAGTCTATGTTGACTCGTTTTGGAGTTTAAACTAAATTCATGTGTCCATTTTACGTCTTGGAGGAGTAGAAAGCTGATAGATTAAAGAACAAATGACATTTTTTTAATTCGTTTATTTGTGTTTACGTTTAGGGGCTGGATTTAGGACTCGTTGGCTCTGCCCAGTTGCTTAGGGGCATCGCGGCTTGAAACTTAACGGCTATTTTAATGCATGCATGCACAGATTCGAATGGTGCTGATCCACATAGCAACACCTTCTAACAAAAGAAACCTTGCCTGTTCGTTGGAAGTTTTGAAAACAAATGAAGCAGAATTGTGGCACACCTAATAAAAGGTCAGCTATGAATTGTGAAATAAACAACAAATATTCATCGGCGTTACGTCTCATGCAGCACCTACCATATAAACAATTTTCCACTAGAGTAATCCTTCCGCAAGCGTGTTTTTGTGGTTCAAAATACTTTCAAACAGCATAATCACCTTGAAAATGTTGCATATTAGCCGATCTTCCTCTGTTTGGAAACAGCATTACGAATTGACAACAATCACCATGCTAACCATAAGCATAGAAACAGCAATCCATTTCGCTCAAGCCTGCACAATATACACTGACTATGCTATAAGGCCACATAGGCCATTTGCTCGTGTCAACGCCAGAATACCACTATCTCTATCTTTAGTCAGTTCTCCTCTAAGTAGGCCTAAGTAATGCAAGCAGCGAACTGTGAGAAGCTCGTAAAACAAACATTATAATTATGAATCTTCAATTTTATTCTCACAAGGTCGCATGGCATTGATGGTATGCAAGTTTGATAAAGGCATAAACCAACATGGATTTGTTTCTTCAACCCCCAAGGAACTTAAGGTGATGGTAGCAGGTAAAGGTGGCAGCACTGTAAAATTCATTTTAAGTTCGGCTTGGGTGCTTGTTAATTCAATTAAAGTACCAAGAGAGTTAAACAATTCAAGCTATAGTACAGGAACTTTATCTTGAAATCAATCAATTGATACGTAGCTAACTGTATGTATTTCTTGGGTGTGTTTCTTATTAAACAGAACCTTAAAATGGGAGACTTCTCCTCCGCTGAGTTTTGATGTTCCCACAGTCACAAGAGAATGAAGCATGCTTCTGTAAAGATATTATCATAACTTGTTTCATAGGTGTAAATAAATTAGGCCATGTAAACGTGTATGCATTCAAGGCCTAATAATAACACCAGCAAATAAAAATGGAGGTACCTACAATCCGCATAAGCAAGTTAACACCAACGGCTCCTTTTTACTCTGCAGAACACGCTGGTACCAAATACGAGGCGTTTGCACAACCAGACGAAACAAGAGGAGAGATTCTGGCCTGGCACTGCGAAGGAGCAGTTGGGTGTGCCTCGAATAGCTAGCTGTATTTATCAGCCAATAAAACAAATATTGATGATATTCAGTCAGGGTTCAATATAAACGAACATGAATCTCTGATATGTGGCCTAATAGTTTTTTTGTAAGAAAGTAACAGCGAGTGCTAAACCAGTATGTTGTGCCTTTTTGGAGATTAGGCTTGTGGCCATCAATCCATTGTTAAGGAGAGAGACGCATTGACATATTTGATTGACACGCTCATATATAGTCTATTTAAAACTGACATTGGTTTGGTTTCAATATTACAAATAAGGATGTCCTTGGTCCTGATGACAGGAAACGTTTTCTTGTTGTGCATTGATTATTCAGGTAAACACGTTTCATTTACGACATTTGTGACAGGGAAAATGACTTAAACGGACAACTGAAAACATTTGGCTGCCGTGGATGGAGTCTATTGTTGTTGGTTGACCGTGAACGGATATCAAATGACAACGGTGCACATAGATAATGTATTGTGCATCTAGCCCTTAGGATTGGCAAAGAAAAACAGCAAGTATTACTTGAAACTCTTTGTTCAATTTTGAAACCGAATTCAAACTTCTTAAAATACCATAAAATGAATTAAATATAATCTAACTCAATAAAATTGCTAAATTTAAATAAATTTCCGGAAATTTAACTTAAACTTTACATTACGGAAGCAAAATATGGTAGCAATTTTAGCTCAACCTATGCCGTTAACTGAATTGAACATCTAAACAACCTGCTTATAAAACAACTAATTTTCATCTCCATACGAAGCCATTAGATGTTGATTTGAGATAGGCAGTTTTGAAACTATTAAGTGAATAAATATTGAACTTTCTAGGTTTATATTTTCTGCTACAGAAGGAGGAGTTCCTGTCCAGAAGTAATGTTTTGTAGACGTTATTGACGGATAAAAACATATGTAAATGAATATGAAACCGTTAAGGGACGTTTATTCTTCTTAGCCTATATCACATAGGCCTGGTGCAACATTTCTGATGGAGTGTGTGAATATTTGCTTGTCAACTGCCCAAAACAAATACCAACATTTGCTGCCGACGATACTGCTTGAACGCACAATGTGTCAAAATACGAAATTTAAACGTGAAGAATAAAATTTTCAATTCAAAATACTACAACCTTACAATAATAATAATAACAATCTCAACAATAATATTAAATTGTTTCTCTTAAACCGGGAATAAATTCATTAAATCTCTTTGCATTATCATATTTTATATAAATTCAAATGTTGAAAGCTATTTACTATAATCTTTGTCGACATCATAAACATGTCATCTGGCCTGGGTAAATTTGGAACTTTAAACTGGGACCAATATGGCTCCAGCTTAAAGTCAAATAAAAATGGCACAATTAGAATCGTTGTTGAGGGAATCATTTTACTTTCACATCTTTTTTATGAATACTATTACCAATGTAAATGAAAGCCTTTTTTGAATTAGCTATTGTTGTAGAGAAGAGGTCACGGCCTACATAGGCCACGATTTGACCTGGCTCTGTTTTCCCACACACAACCAACATTTGACTATTCAGGTCAAGTAAATAACGATTCGTGTTGGATCAATAATAAATAATTGTATGAAAAGATCTTTCTTATAGAAACAACAAAAATTGGTTCAAAGCAGCAAAGGGCGTGGCCACTGAACGGCATTGCTGTCTTTTCTCTTGTTTACTTCATGGAAGTACCAGCAGGCCACGTCATTTTCACTACGAAGCTGCTTGCGCAGGTTTTCTCCCTTTCGTTGAACTGAAAGCAGACTTTTAACTGGCGTGCCACTGCTTTGCCTTTGTGTGTAGCCTGCGAGGCGTTTTGTCACTGAGCAGGACCACCTTTCTCGCTGCACGCGATGTTCTTCTACTTCATGATTCGTACACCAGGTACTTTTTCAATTCCATGGGCAAGTCAGTCTGATCTAATAAATCTTTCGTCATATTTTCCTTGCCAATGGTTTTCCTCAGTTGGAATCGACACAGGTCCATTAGTGGCAATGGTTCAGCTATAAAGAGAAACAAATCCTTATAAATTTTTGTCAACAGAATCACTATGGAACATATGCTACCAAATCTCAGGATGAAACCTAAATAAAAAAAACAAAGATTTCAAATGAAAAGGTAAAACTGAAGTCTGTTTGTACAGGTTGAGCTAGTTGAAGTGGTGCCAATAACTGTATGGTATACCAAGAAGGCACGGAACGCCAAGCAGGGGGACCAATTGAAAATTATCGCTTAATTTAATGTCTAGACTTATAGCAATTAACTATGTCGTCACGATAGGAATCTGGGAAACTGGGAATAGTTATTTCTTGATGACTGGTGTTTTTTCTGGGGCTGGGGCTTCCCTCTTTCTATTGAAATTATGACGTGTTCATTTCAGAATCACCTAGGCTAGGCGGTTTGTCATGGAAACAAAATGGTGCAAAATGCTCTGGTTGAGGCGAAGAAACAGATGAGAATAGTTTTGAACAGTGAATAATGAGCACGCGTGCTCACTTCTAAACCAATGGCTATGGCTATAGATGTGACCAGTGAATTTGCACACCTATATCCACCTGCAACCTATGGTAACCCTAAAGAGATCAACAGTCAACATGGCTTCTTTCAAATTCGCTGATGCTTGAGAACCACGTGCGCTTTTGTTCAATTCAATTCAACAGCAGTGCGACCAGTGACCTGCTTGGGTAAACGTGGTCCTTTTGTTCGGAGGAAAGAGAAATGCCCTGTTCAATGATCTACGCAAGGGGACAGGTCGAATTTCTAATGGCAAAACTTTCAAAACATCCTGCTTTAATAACGGCGTGTGAAACTCTTTCACTTTATTTAGCCTTTGAAAGGTCAGCGTTGTCACTTAAAGGACAGATTTCCAACAGAACATTTCGAGCCCATGCCCAGACAATAACTTATCGAATTAAGGGGAAACAAAAGGTTGTCTGGACATATGTTGACACATGTTTTCCATGGCAAGCATGTTCCCTGAAACACCCAGAATGTTTAACTCCCACTTATCTTCATTAAACGAGATAAAAACTTGAGTAACAACAATAACGTGACTTAAAGAAGCAGAAACCCATTTACCAAGCAGTAAACAACCAAACGAGGTTGCTTGCCACCTGATCTCCAGGTGATTTGGACGTAATAATTAATGAAAATGGCTATTTGAATTACAAGATTAGCTACGTCAACCCGAGTCCAGCAAAAAAGAAAATACACAAGCTATTAGTAATATCTATTTTTGTTGGCCACATCAAGATACGTCAATGCATGGTGATCGTAGCATGAAGTCTATTCTACTATTGTTTCCGCGAAAATGATGTAAGGGGTTATTCTTTCATGCAAAACCACATGGTCGAAGATATTTGGATAAACCAATGTAAGGAAGCTTTCGGCCAAATGTGTCCTGCTTAAATGATACTTTCATTTTCGTTTCAGAGCTTTAGATTTAGATTGTCTGAATAAAGAATTAGCTTTCTTGACAATCTCAAGGAGGCTGGGTAAACTTCTGTCGGAAATGCTTCTCCCACGTGGTGCTAAAGCGCCAATTTTCTTTCCAAATTATGGCAGTAACACAGTTAATTGCCTAATGTCTGAACAATGATATTGGCATAGGAAATCATACTCTTGCTTATTTCATTTAAGGAATAATGACTATTAAACGCTCTGCGGTCTTTAAACTTAAAACAAAACAATAAAAGGGTTTCTTTATTCAACGCAAAAACTTTGAATGGGCAAGTATCGTCTCCTATGGACATATAGGATTTCCTCTTCACTTAACCAAAGGAACTGACTGTTCAACTTCCTGTTGGGAAGTGGCAACAAAAAATTTGAAAGAATTTTTTTCTAACAGGAAGATCTTGCTTTCAATTTAAACCATACTTTACCGCGAAAACAAATGGGTGTTATGAGAAACTTTAATAAGTTGAATCAATGGAAGTTGTCAATCTTCAGATCATTAAAGAGGCATCGCTTAGACTGAACAAAAAATAGAACATAAACAATACTCACAGTCGAGGCGTCCGATGTATTTCATGGTGACTTCACAATGGCCCCAAACCGCTGAGATCATAGGGTAAACACAATGTCCTTTCAAGTTCCTGAACGCAGGGCCTAAATATTGTCCATCTACTTCAAAAGCTAGAGTTCCCTCATCAAGATCAAGAATCATCCTCACTGAGTCTGGTACAACAAAAGTTTCATCTGGTCCTAAATTCTTTGGGTAGCTTTTTCCAACAAATGTCTTTTCATTGTGGAAGAGTTTATTTCGTCCTAAATCCCATCCCCAGCTTTCCGAATTACTGCCAACTAGGGAGTGATATCCGGCACAATGTAGAGCAGCTTTCTTCGTCGCAACGCCAATAACTGCATGTGTTCCGCGCTGTCTTGTTGCCCAGTGGAAATCCCATGCGTGTAGGCCCTTGGAGAAGCCGACTTTGCCCCTGATACCGTCCGTACTTTGAGCTACAGGATGTCTGTGAAGTGTGAGTGGATCGTCTTCTTTCACATAAATGTTCATACTCCTGTCTTCCTGATTCCAACCATGTTCTATTTGCGTTTGCTTTGACAACACGGGCCTATCGAGGAGAATGTCAAGCTTCCTTGGCCTAGGTGCTGAGTGGTCGCCGTTCTGATTGAGTACGTCCTTCTTCCCCTTCAGTCGACGACGGTACTTTGTTGCCTCTTTACGATCGTTTTGTTGGTCGATCGTCCTTTTCGTTGAAGAGATGCGAGACCCCATTCTCAAGTAATCCCGAAGGGGTTGGTACGATGTTAAGCGAGTTATTTTGGCTGTCAGGTCAACAAACCCAGCGACTGCTATGAAAATTACGTACTGGACGGCCAACAAAATTCTTCCAAAAACGATCGAACGTCTATAATGACCCTCAATTTTGGCACAGTTACAAGAACAACATTTAATGTTCTCAACGGAATGAACTCATCTGATTTGAACTGGTAAAGAACGGTTGTTCAACTTTATTTATACGCTCTGTGATCCTGTGATTGCTATCAAACAATCGTGGGTCGATGATTAAATATCCGTCACAATCCGCCTCTCAATAGTTTTATCACCAATTGTAAATTTTATCTGCTTTCTAATTACTTTCTCTTTCTTTTCTTTCCTGAGTGCCTCGATCTGTTGGGCAACTTTCCTCTCTTGAGACTCGTCCTGCCTTTATGGCTTCGTCGTTTATTCAAATCCAAACACTGCAACCATATTTATTGTTGTTTCTGACACATCACGTGACTGGTTACGTAGAAGCATGTTGTTTGCATGAAGCTCTACCGCGGCCCCGAGCCCCGGATCAGTGCGGCCGTTGCGTGCAAGCCATGCGGTAACCGAATGATCTCAGCAACTTGCCCTACCATGCATAACAGCCACCATACCAATGCGGATCTTCAATACCTTGGTGCTAGAAAATCATTATAGGGTATATGCGATAATCCCTTAAATTAACTAAAAAGAAACTTCACAAAAAACATTTATCTACAATAAAAGCGAAAAATTTCTTTGATTGAAAATCAACATTCAGAATCCAGGGAAATTCTTAACCAGGTCAAGGTCTATTTGGCAAGAGTGAAAGTGACAGATGAAATGGGCCACTCAATAAAAGGCACTTTCTTTATAAGCCAGTGTGCTCACGTGAAAGACGATCGTTCGTTTTATTTGATTTCTTTTCAAGATATTATGTCATGAAACAGTATACCCTCTCATCTTCCTCTAAAGGGTATCTGTCTATCTCCTGTAAATTTGACTTTGAGATTCTAAGCTTTATCTCCTGTCATTATTTGTGTGAAATAAGATTCTTGGTTTCAGATGGAGACAAAAGGGCTAAATGATACAATCTAAGTTTTGGCATTGTTTACGACCAAAAAATATTTTATCAATATTAAATAATTTACTTCCAGGAACGTAGAAAGTTTTCTGGCCTTTTCTTTTTCTGCCTCCCATCAAATATTGGCATTTATCAAGATCATACCGCCGCTGAAGAAATTCTGTAGAGTTGGGACAACGAAGAGATTTTATGTCGGAGACGTTACCCATCAACATATCGACCTATCCTGTAGTTCGTAGACAGCTAGCGAAAGAGAGGAAGAAAGAGGCAGGGTGGGGAGCGAAAAACAACCACTCTTGTCACAGAGATCACACAAGCTAGCCAAATAAAGACAAAATCTCAGCCCTGAGGACAAATCTTAAGGATATTCTCGTGATTGACACGTTGAATCAGAACATGAACATATCTTTTGTTTTCCGGCACAGTATTGGATTTGAATGTGGTCATAAGCCCCATGAAATAACTGTATGGTCAGCCGCCGAGTGGAGTAAAATGGACAAAAGCGCCCAGATAGGGGGTGCTCCTGCCCAAGGGCCAAAATTTATATGCTGAGAGAACGGTACGAGCCCCTTCTTATTCGATGCATTACGTTGCTGACACCAAGAAACGAATAGATCAAGGAGATGGAAGTTAAAACGATGACGTCACTATTGCAATTGAACTTTTCTGGAAGTCTTTGTGATCCAGGAAACTTTAAGCTTTGTTTTAAAGAAGATTTAACTCAATGAACAAGGTGTATTTTAGTTGAATTTGGTGACAGTAGTTTTATTGTTGCTTCACAAAGAAGCCAATAACCTCTGGGCACGTATTACATAACCGGTTCTGTTTCGAACAAAATTTTGATCCGGCATTCTCTTTTAGTCAAACCCCCTGTCGGGCTGCCTTGTTTCATAGAGTAAAACCCGAGGGAGCATAAATTGCTAAAGGTCAGTTGAATAATAATTACATAAGTTTTTATAAGAATGAAGTCTAAAAGAATATTGAGGATCAAAAATGTTAAAATTTGAAAGAATATTGTTAAAAGAATATTGAGGATCAAAAATGTTAAAATTTAAGAAAAATTTGAGAAAAATGCCAGGCTTGACCATCATCAAGATTAAAATTTCTCCTCGATCTGAGTTTTCTCCTAAAGCACTAGTTATAATTTTGAAGCTTTAAACATTATGTACATAAATATATGTTTGTTCTTGTTTAAATTTATCATAAAGCAACACATCAGAAAAGATTCAATATTTTTCTATGATCTTATGGCAAATTTACATCTTGTGTTGGCCAAGAATAATTTGAGAATAATTTAAGGCTCTAAATCTAAAACTGCTAAGAATATTGAGGCTCGGAAATAATTAGGTATTCTTATAAAAAAAGTGTGTATGCGTTAGTACTTTGTAGTTGAATTAAGGAAAAGCATCAGTCAAATCAGATATCGACAAGTAGAGGTGCACATTTCATCCAAATGCATCCAAGCATTTCGTATTGCGAGTTGACATACGATATTTGGATGCACAGAAAAATTTACTTTTAATCACCAAACGCTTCCATTGCTTATACACACGTAATCATACACATGTATACATTCATTATTCAATGATTGATCCTTCTATTAAATAACCTAAACAATTTATCTTGGTATAACTACATAATTCATGTTGATCCTTACTTCTGATGATTGCGAAAAGTCTCGGAGCATCGGCCACTACACGAGGCTAGGCCACATGAGGCTAGGCCAAAAGAGCACGCGAAACGTGCTTTCCTGGCACCAGCTAGAACACAGGTAGCATAATTTCGAGCTGGAGACGAGCGTACCGGACCAATGAGCAACGATACATGGTGCCCGTTGACCACGCTGTCGACCAGGGCATTGCTTCTTTCACCTGCTCTCAAAAATTTTCGACGCACTTCTCGCGACGACTAGGATTCCAATAGCACTTTTCTTGCCAACATTTTGGCTTGGAAACAAAGCTTTATATGATTTTACAGACTAATCAAGAGATCTAGCGACAAACGGTGTCGCCAAAGTTTTTCACTTTGATATCATTTTCAAGCGGCTGGTGCCTTTACCGCAAAGAAGTAATGCCCTGGTCTTCGAATAATGACGTCATCTCTGCTGAGCGGGAAGCTATTAGCCAATCAAGCTTGACTTGAAAAAAATTATGAAATCTCTCTGTAGAATCCGCTTAGCTTTATTCAAAAGTTCTTGGCGACTGAAGATTCGTATTATTTTTCCTTATTACTTCTAAATGTGCCAATATGAAAAATGTGCCAATTGGTCCAAAATGCACGCTGTGCCAAAATAGGCGGCTGATGTACCAGCATACGAAATAGTCAAGGGCTTTGGTATACATGGGTGGCGCCTACTCAAGAAAAGGACAGAACGGCAAATTTTTGGATAAAAATTACAGACAGTAGTTGTGTTAGCTCAATGAAGCTTAAAATCAACAGAGGAAGTATATAAACAGAGGACTACTATGGGGGAAGGGTGGGGCGTAATTTCCCTTTAATTATTTCGTGACATGTTTTTTGCGTCCTTAACAAGACTTACTTCCGTGAAGCCGACACTGTTGGTGTTATGAAATAACATGACACCTTTAAACAATATATATTGAGCTACGGCTACCAGGGTGTGAAAAATATTTCAAAATTTCCCAACTATCATTAGCATACATGTAAAACAATCGAGAGGTGTTGAACAGCGGGAAACTGGATGAGACTGTAGACTGGCACGAGAGAATTAGGGCACGCGAATGTTGAAGTGCTTGTTACGTCATCACAGCAACGCGCGAACGGTGCGGGCCGTGGCGAAACGGGTAAAAACGTGCTGGGCCGTATTGAATAAAAATGGCCTAAGTCATACGAATTCGTGGCGGTTGAGGGGATAATCATCCAATCAACAATCGGGTAATTGAAAAAGACGGAGTGGCTGAGGTTTTGATTATTATGCAGAGCTGAATCACGCAATTTGATATTATAATTCTTCCTATCCTTTCCGGGCATTGTTTTCTTTGTGATTCAGCCATTGAATAACGGTTTGACGGTGGCCACAGCCCGAAACCTCGAGTGTGTTTGAAACTTAGAAGCACAAAATGAATGGTGACGTTCTCTTTTCAATACACACAGGCGGCTCCCTACAATGGACACGGAAGACCTCCTCTGACAGAAATCTGAAAATGAATGAACAAGAATCTTCTGCCCCTCGTGGTATACTAGAGCACGTGGTCACGAACCAAGAGCCGATTGATAGCCTTCATTTTAACAGTTTATTTTACTGGGTGAATATCAAATGAAATTCATTGAAGATGAAATAGATTTACTAGAAAATTATTGAATATCATGGAATATTTAGAATCGATTATCGAATATTTAAAAATTAAAAATCTTATTGTTTTCAGATGGATTTATATGGATGGGTCAGTCATTTAACTTCCAATCAAAGCTCGAACTGGGATGACCCTGAAAGTAACCAGAAAAATTTCTCGAGACTTTTTCTTGGTCTTCTTGTAGAAGTTTCACCTTCATGGGTGATAGAAACACTGTGTGGCTAGCTAACGGGAAAATATTGTTAGGAAAGGCCAAGCAGACATAAGCGGATCAAGGACCATCATGAAAGTAAAACAATGAAGAACAGGAAAATTCTTGTTTAGAAAATCTCTTTTAAAAGGTTCCATAGTGACGGGTTCTTTAAAAATGCATTTCCTACACCAAATCCATGGAATTAAAATCAGACATATTTGGAGAATTTCTCTGAACACCTGACCATCTCTAAAACCGTCATACGGATCTCCCGCTCATCTTTCATTGGTTTTGATCGCTATTTCACACCTTGCTCCGCGGTCTTTCGCCCCTTTTAGAGCGGCTGTATTTTTAGCAAATCACGCCTTGATCGAGATACCAAAATCCTGCCACGGATTACATGAGACATGCCTGAATGCTTCCGTAAATACCGCCCTTGTTGACATATCAAACACAAGAAATGGGTTTGGCAAGAGGCCATTATTATTCAACGTTCCTTTAATCTGAGTTGTCAAATTTTCAAGACTCCCACACATCTACAACAGCAAGACAATGTCCGTAAACAAGGCAACATCAAAAGAGGGCTGCCCCGCAAAAGATTGTGTACTTGCGTATACATTTGTGCATAGTCGTTCCCCGTGACGTCAAGTGTGTTAGGCTAATATCAAAACATTGCCTTATGTTACTTCGAGTTCACAACTTCCTTATGTAACTTAAGTATGGTGACGATTTTTCTTGATATATGCGGGTGATAATGGGTCGGAGTGGATTTGGCGATCCAATGCTGTAAAGATATCCGAGCGGGCTCTGGGATACCCACTTCATTCATATCCACACTAGAGCATTGTATTGTTCGAATCGAGGAAGCCTTTTACCAAACACAGGGGTAAGTGGTGGTGCATCGGTAAACCCCGGCCACAATTGAAATATTTTTCTCTAATTGAAGTGTCCATTTAACAAAATAGCTCTAAGGAAATATATTATAAGATTTATACTTTTGACCAAAATATAAATCTAGAAGTGATAACCCAGACGACGAATATTTGTGAACCTCAGCATCTCGGAGAATGGGTTTCGAGCCTTTTTGTATGTCTAAAAAATCACTCAAAGCCAAGTAATATTAGTGGCATATCATTTCAAACACCAAGGTAACTGAAGCGTTATATTTCTTCTTGTTTGCATTTTCTCTTTGCATTTCAAGCATCGCAAATAATTCCTTGCATTAGTAGAAAGCTATTTGTTTTTTTGGAATTCCGAGAGCCAATATATTCACTTTCCTTCCTTCTGTGTGCTTATAAATTTCTGCTTTGCTGTTATTCGATTTTGCTCCATCCAGCCAAACGATTTTTGTGTTCCATCTTGCATAAGAATAAGAGCAACTTAATGTGCAAAAGAAAATTTCACGAGAATAACTGAGCTCTCGGCAACAACACGTTAAGCAAAGGTGTGAATCTCCAAGAAAAAAGGCAATGGGCTTTCTTACCGGACTGAAAGTGTTCCTTTCCACAGTGCAAGATGTGAGCTGCAAGCAATGAACCAATGATTTAGTTAGAAGGCATCAGTTGAGCTAGCAATACGTTCTGGAGACTGCATTTGCTCCCGTAGGAACAAGCTCGCTTTTTCTGGAAGTTTAGATCATCAAGGAAATTAGTTTCTGCGACAATCGGCGATCTATAGCAGCAAACAGGTACGTGATTCCTTTCATAATGTCATTTCTCTCAAGGCTGTTTGGCGGCAAATCGGCCCAGTCCTCTCGATTCATCATGAAAGGTACCCCGCACTACAGTATAAGCACGCAAATAGAAACCACTTTATAACAAACCTCAGACTGATATTTTTCAGGAATAGTTCACTTATGTATTTTCAGCCTGAGCTATAAAGGTTTCTTATAGGAGAAGCCCAAGTACATAACATATTTCATCATGGCTGAACACTTTGTTATGAGATACAATTCCGTTTTCAAATACATAAATTCGTACAGAAGCAAACAAATTTGGTGAAGTTACTTTTTTATAATATTTTATAATATTAGCAATGTTTTTACAATATACTCAGTTTCACTAGTGTTTTTTCCAAAAGAGTAGCCAACCCGTTTTCCAACCATATTATTAGAAGCCTTTCCTAGATAGATTCCCTTTTAATAAGAAACTAAACAGGCTGTCTGGAAAAATTGGTTTCTATTTTGCGGGTTCTTAATGTAAATTTTCAAAAAGGTTGTAAATAGAGGACTAAGAAAGTATAGTTGCATGTGAATAAAAATCATATGATTGCCAAAAGTTTTGTCTCTAAAGAAATGTTCCACCATGAAACATAATAATTCTTATTGAAGGATCAGAATGTTTTGTCAATAAAAGTTTATTGGGTCCAATCAGATGACCTTCAAGGAAATGGTTTATACGGAGCAGCTAATTCTCAAACATTTTCTCAAAGCCACTCCCGCCTCACCAACAAGTGTCCGTCGCAATAAAGTTTTCCAATCCCCAACGCAGCTATAAGCGTAACGTAGCCCCATATAAATCCAGCTTGGCCTTGAAGATGGCGAAGAGATAAGTAGAGCTTAGCATTAGCAAAGATGTCGGGAAATAGGCCTGATCACAAGAAAGCTTCAATTGGGCTCAGAAACTAAAACATAAAACCGTTTCTAATAAATTGACCTAATTCATTTGTAAATTAATCTGGCGGGACCTAATCACGGAAAGTTGAGGCCATCTAAGAAATTTCCAACAGAGACGCGTCCTATGTCGTAGTCCGTTTGTGATGCTTAATAGCTGCTCACGCCATCACGAACATTGGATACCATTTTCGTTGGATTTAGAAGGTCAACGGCGCCTCTCTTTGATGTATTGGAACTGTATTGGCGTGATAATCACAATCGCTAAAATGCATATTCAACTAATCTTTTGGTCCCCCTCATACACTAATTTTTCAGAGCTGTCTTTATTATCTTTGCTACTTTTGCCCAAAGACTGAGTCTATTCTCCATTGCCCTTTGTTCGCTGTTTACTTTTATATGCTTTATTCTCTATAAGTTGCGTCATATACCCCGAACTTTGTACCCGAGAAACTTGATAAATTCTGATAATCCATCGATTCAAATCATTATTTACTTATCCATCGCATTTTGAAATTATCATCACTAAAGAATACAATGAAAATCCCATGATCGACTGTGATTGAGCATTGGCGGAAGGCTAAGCGGAGGAGCTTTAGTTTTGGCGCCTTTATTTGAATTCAATCAAATATCCTCCAGGCTAATGACAGATAAGTACTCGCGCCAAGACCGCTTGGGTGTAGAAGCCGTCCAAATAGAGATCAATGGGTCAAAGACGTTCTAAATGGGGCCTGAGGCGATTCTACCTGTAAAGTGACCCTGTACAGCGAATTGACTGAAATCGCTAGAGTTGAATACCTAACAAAGATATCGCCATTCACAACCAATTAACCTTTTAAGGTAGGCTAATTAACTGTACTCCTGAGAATCGCATTTTTACATCTGCAGGTGATTCCCGCCCTTTTTAAAGGCAATATAAATGGCGCCAATGTGCAATAAATGAGACATTATTTGATAAGGCAAAACTATGAAACTAGTCTTCAGGTCTCTCAAGTACAGAAGTATGGAATTAGTTACATGATATTTAGATCTGGTTAGTTTTCTAATACTGTATGCCCAGCCTCGTTTCTAGTGCTCCTCCGTTACTCGGCAGAGGCTCTGGTATGTAAAGATGATTTGTATTTGCCGTTATCTTTGCAAACTAAAATGGCCTTGCTATAATAGTTCGATTCAGTTTCAAATCCCATTATCAGACGAGAAAAGATCAATTCTACTTCTTTTGCATCTTTAGGTGGGGAATTGAGAATTCTACGAAATCTAGATTGCTTTCCAATTTTCGTCTAGCACGCCATAGATAAAGTTGATGAAAAAATGCAGGTCACTAATTTTTGGCCATTTTCCCCATTCCTGCCTAAATGGAAATTAAAACAAAGTTGTATATATGGTCGTCACACGAAATGCGGAATAAATATTTGTATCAGAGTAGCTTCAAAGCACAAGACTGTATAACAAGCTTCACTATCAACCTATGTTTTACACTGCTTATACTCGTTGACTGAAGCTTGTTGTGACATCATTTCAGAACCTGATTTGAAAGCTTAGGTCCAGGGAAAAGAAAAACTCAAAATGAACCTCTTAGACTCAAGACATTCAATATTGGATAACTGGTAAAGTATGAGACAGCATTATTAATGAAGAATTCTCTTTGGCTATTGACTGACAACCAAGCCATAACGCCAATTGATGGTGCTAACTTTTGCTACTCGAAAACTCTCTCGATAAGCATCTGCTAGTGTTTAGAAAAAACAACGTCAAGTCTGAGAAAAGCCCACATGTGGATTGCAGCAAGCGATCCAGAGGCTATATTCAAAGAAAATATCTTGTTGTGCAGACATTCGAAAAATTAGCAGCATTATTGAAAGAGACACGAAAGCTCCTACTGAGAACTCTTGCAGTGAGTGGTTAATATTCATTTAAGCCTTTTAGTGAGCACCTTAAATCCGTGAAAGAGTGCTGAAAATAGTATAAATTTAAATACATACTCGTGAATATTTGTGTGTACGTACAAAGGAATGCTACAAGAAAGCGCAATGCGAGGTAGGCTATCGCCACTTTGATGTCGTTTGCTTTGCTTTGAGAGGAAAGCCCAGAAGTGGCAAAGCTATGGTGTCACCAAAGACTGTATTTCACGGTTCTTATGATTAGAAAAGACCTATGCCCATCATGAGATACACAAATATGGCACATCGTGAATCGTGGTCAGAAGCATACAAGGAAATGAGCAAATCAGCACATTGTGAGCAAAATTAGTTGTTAATATCCATAATATATATATATATATATATATATATATATATAATATATATGTTGCTAAAAGTAGAAATGTTGCCTAGCATGTTGTGCTCTGTGTTCACTTTCACAATTCTGGATCGGAACTGATGATGTTTATGAAAGTATGATAATAGCAATGTTTTTCATAAAATAGCATAGTATATTAGATAAAGTAACCATAGAAATTAGAAGCAAAAGGGCGAAGATTCTCATTCAAAGGGGAATTGAGGTGCCTCAAATTGTAATTGGTAAAAGGGGTGCCTCAAATTCTAATTGGTAATTGGGGTGCCTCAAATTCTACTTTAATTTTCGCGTATGCCTGTTTTTTTAAAAAAGGGGTGCCTTTTGTAAGGCTTGCGTAAAGGGAATGGAAGTACAACTAAGTTGCTTCGCAAGTTAAAACTATCTACCAATCAAACACCAACCCATCACACGTATTCACGTGATCAGTTTCAATGTAGATTGCGCGCGGGACCCCTGAAAAAATACCTCACGTGCTCAGTTAAAATACGAGTACACTTTATAAGCAGGCTAGGGGTATGCAGTCTCTCAAGGCTCTTTTCAAAGATGATTCAAAGAAGCACGGTGGATTACTACGAGTTAACTGGAGGAAAAACATGGCGCTTGTTTTTGTGGACGTTTTCCCATTAAACAAACAAACAAGACAAACCACTCGCTTATTCCCTGTCCATTGTGGTTGGAATTTCTGCATCGATTCGTTAAACCTGCCCGGTGGCCTATTGTTTACTGCACATCTTTATCATTGCTGAAAACTTTCCAATGTTTTGGATGCGATTTGATTCCTAATAAACAAATAATACGTTCCGGCGGAATGAACTTTTCTGGCAAGGTGCTTTCTTTTGTGTTCCAAGCCTAACATGATTTGCAGTTTCATTTAAAAAGCACAACAAACCGGACGCATCTTGCAAAAACCGGAGATGGCGTTGGGATTTTCAATCACCAAGGTTTCCCTTGAAAAAGACGCTAAATTAATCACTGGACGCGAGACGTTCGTATTTATACTGGTTTAACCATGTTTTGTGGTGTATTCCGGTCGTCTGTGGGAAATTTTTGAATGCTCTCAAGGGCTACTTAAGCTCTCAAAACATAGATCACGCATTCATTGGTTTCTTGGCCAATTGCCTGCTTTGGGAATGGATAGGCCTGCCCGCTAGTGCACAACACAACATAACAGCAACAACACAGCGAAACACAACAACAACAAAAGCACAACGCAACAACACAACACCATCAACAACACAGCCTAAGATTGTGATATGGAACTCTTGGATGATAGCTTAGTATTTTCTATCAGTTAGATTTTATACCTACAAATAAGTAGATCAACTTTCTAGAGCATTTCCATAGATAAACAATTTTCCTGATACTCTATTAGGTTATGGGATCCAAATTCAAAAAATTCCTAAAACATATCTTTGTGACGTCCTTACTTTTAAGAATTCCATTGCGAGAAGGCATTTATTTATTCTCTCTAACAACAGAAGATAAAGCACTGGCTCAACCAAACCAGAGGCAGCGGATTTTCACATGGTGTTATGCCATCTCGTGTTACTTGTTCTATTTATATGCATATAAGGGTGATTTAGTACAAGTGTTATCAACCACAAGGATCTAGAAGGACGCATGTACGAAAGTGGGTAGGATAAGGCGCACACTTTAGTCTGCATTGTATCGCAGCCCTTGAGAGACTTAGTTGTCTAGTGACTGGCTCATTTTTTGCGACACGCCTGCGAGACAAGAAGAGCTAAGTGCAAGATTTAGCTGCCTGTAATCTCGTGTCAACCTCAGGGAATCTTTCTATCGTTTTCCTTTCCTAAAAGGCCGACTAATTGGTTTATATCAATAAACTTTTGAAAAGAACATAAATAGATTTCCTTTTGCAAATGCGCAGTAATTCAGAATGATCTATCCAGTGTTAATAGCCATTTAAGACGCAATCAATAAATCAAAAGCACCTTATTAGACACGGCATATGGCCTAATTCCGAAGTGTCGTAATTCTAAAGATCTTTATTCCCAACTGCCTCTTTCACCATTTGCTAAATTCTAGAAACACCTCCGCTCAATTATACCATTCAAATTTGATTAATGAAGCAATTTTTCACAAGCATTGATTCCTCCGTTCATCTAGCCAGGCTAATTTTACGCAACATAACAAACGTCTTCCTTTTATTTGTTCGCAACAATCGTTTCATAAGCCAAACGCCTACCATATGTCCAACTTAGATCTCCATGATTACTGCTCAAAATTAAAATCGCTATTTCTGCCTGAAAATTACTGTTTGGTGTCAAAGGCCACGGAAATGAGCTTAGAAAAAAGAATGGGACCAATGGGGAGGGCCATTGGCAGTCCGAAAGCGGCTGCGGTCTTAAAAGAAACTCTTTTAAATGCAGTCAAGAAGCCCCAAAATTTTATTGAACATAAATATGATAAAGAATAATCGTTGTCTTTTATCACTTAGAGAGCCATAACCGCATACTATGCTGTTAACAAAACAAGAAGCTTAGCCTCAAACGTCGTTATTTTCTTTGTTGGACTTAGATCCCTCCCCCATTTTCCAGAGGTGTTTCAATGCATCAAAAGTGACAAGAAAGAACACAGTTGCTCTGTACATTGAACACACTGTCGTACGTTGATTGAGATAAAAGGACGAAAGGTCGTTGCCAGCAAAATCTGATTTTTTCCTGGAAAATGTAGAGGGCAGGTAGGTTCCGAGATCTGATCTCGGAGGGCTGACCTTGAAAAAAAATTACTTCAGTTCTTGGGTGCACAAAATTAATCGAATCCTTTCAATCGACTTTCTCAGCATTTATTTGTACCAAAGCTGTATCTTACTTCCAGTTTCTGTCCCAACATTCAATGCTCCCACGAAGATGGCCTCTCATACGTTACGCTTGTGGCAGGAAAATATTGAAAATGGGATGAATTCTCCACCAGGGGAAAGGAGATTCCTTAACAAAATCAAGAGCCACGTGTGAACGCGAATCCAAGATGCGGCATTTTATAATGACTACCGATAAGTCCTTAATTTAGAAAAAAATTGATAGTAACAGCAGCCTACAATCCAAAATTGCTATAAGTAAAAGACTATCTGAGATTCAGATGTTTTGAAAGAATTATAAATTCTCCATGATTTGATAGTGTTCAGAGCAGATGTATGATTCAGATGCTGTTCAACCTACTAGTATCAAACCAGGTGGTAATAGGAAAGAGCCAATGCGCAGGAGCCAGTGAAGACGTGAGACAACGAGGGGGAGATCAACCAAATGGTGAAGAGACAAGATCGAATTGAACACTGGGTACCAGGGGACAAGGTGGCGCAGAATTGTCGCACGTGGAAAGACCTGTGGGGGCCAGCCGTTAGCAGCGGAGTGTCTGGCTTAGGAATATGGATGAATCAACGAAAACATAACAATAATTTAGCCTCATTGTTCTTGAACAATATTCGACAGCCAATGTGAATCTAGCCTGTCCTTATTAAACATAATATGTTGTATTATATACACCTGTACATTTCCTCACAACAATGCACAGTGTTCGGGGATTGAAAACGTCCCAGGTGAAGGATGAAAACCTTGCCTGTAAACGACTTACTAGGCCCTTTAGTGAAATACCACAACGAGGATTAATCTTTACTTTTCTTATGAGCAAAGCTACAAGAACTACAGGAAAAGTCTGTCATCAAAGATTAAATCATGGCTTGAAGTTATGCCTCTAGTTCGGTGTCCCCATGATTTTGCCAAAAAGGGGGAGATGCCAACTTTCATCAAACGTCACGCAGCCCAACATCTTCTTCCACCACAATGTCCTGTCTATTGTTATTAATCGAATATTTTTCATTCCCACTAAAAGCGTGATAATGATCTACTAAATACTTTACGAATTCTTCAATTTGATCCAAAAAGAATCCTACCCATCCATTTTGTCACACAAAAGGTCAGCCTCTACTGACGTCAACTCGGCATCCAGGTCGAAAGTAAGACATTGACGCCATTGTAAACTTCCTACCTTAATCCAGGAGCTTTGACAAATATATCACTTTCCTAGATTCAACAAACTATTCAGAAACCTAGGCCTGCTGACCACAATTTCCATGTTCGTATATCAGTCAACGTCAAATAATGATGCAGTAGCGATTCACATAGTTCTAATATCTCCAGGCAACTTTGTTATGGCGTTCAGTAGCAGAAAGTAAAGTCGCTAATCAAGACTTTAAACTTAAATTGTTTACTGTTCATTATACAGCGTTTAGAATATAAAGATTAAAACTCAGGATGATATTGATTCATCTGTTTGGTTAACAGACAAAAGGAACCATTTGAATGAAAGTTTTGGATAAGTTGAAAAAATTGTCAAGGCAAGCTCGCCACATGTGGATGGGTGATGGGCCAACAGATAAATAGCTTTCCCTGAAAGAAAGTTTTACTTTGGCAGCTTTGTCACACTCCCGTCCTGAATAGTGCATCTTAAGGGAAAACCTCTCGTGGGGCGCTTTTCTCGGGGGGTATCCAGCACGATTTGATAGGACGCTTTTGTACGACATATTTATGCTTTGTAACAGTATGCTAAAATTACGCATACAGTATTCAAAGCGACCATAAACGGACTAAGGTCACACCTGAATAAGTAAATCCCCCAGATGTCGCTCGGTGCTTTGTCCATTCTGACGCAAACGGTATTGCGGTTTTTGATCTGACGCGTTACCTAGTCATCACGGTGTGTCGTAAGCACTGCGTTTTAAGTATCACGATAGCAGCATCTGGCGGTTGCCGGCCAAGGAATGAAAGCCGCGGGTAAAACGTCACACTATGAATAATTAATACATAAAAAAAGTATTTCCGCGTATAGCATGGGGTGGAGGAGGATGAAAAACGGTGTGCCTAAAACATGACTTTGTTCAAGAAATTTGGTTAATAAAACGACGTTTTCAAAGCACAGTTCGTCACATCTGGTCATAGCATGACGCGTTCGAATTACTCAATTTCGTCCTTTTTTAAACATACGCACTACCGGTACACAAAACTAAATGAATACTACAAATCATAGAATGAGAAATCATACTTTATAATACAAATATTTGCGTCAAGGCTCGGAAAATTCGTACTAGAAAAGAAACTTAGATGAAAGAGGGAAAAAGATTAAAGTTGCTAAATTATCTATAAAGCGAAGGTCAACTGATTTCAGAGCGTTTTATGACAGAAGGTTTGATACCTTTACCAAAGAATAAATTTATTTTCGTTTTAATAACGGGTAATCAATTACGGTTAGCTATATCTTTCTTGTCGTTATACAGTCTTTAAAATTGTATATTTTAGTCGAACTCTGATATAGCAATTTTTGCCAATCAATCTCAACTTTAAGGTATTCAAAAACTAAAATGTACATGCATTGAAGGATAATATAACTTCCAATAAAAGAAAATTCAAACTGACTTGAAAACTTCAGTTGAGAGTTTCTTCATTACCTGTTTACTTGATGCATAAAAGTCACATCTCAACCTAATGATATAATCCAGGGACCATATTATTTCCTTTAAGAGTATATTTTAATCGCTAAAAAGGGAGGCTATCAAATGTTCATCGGTAAAGAAAATCCTTAAAAAACAATATTAAAAATGTATGAATCTTAATTAATTTTTAACAGAAAATCATACACAAACTTGCACGGATATCATAACAATGTAAAACCAATCAATGCAGAGTTATTTCAGAAACATTTACCGCTCCAAGACGCTTTGAATACTTTAGATATGTTACCAATCAATAATTAGAAACAAAGAGAAGTTTCCATGAAGCTCTTGAAACCAGGTAATTGAGTTATCAGGTTCTAGCTTTTGTTTCGAAGAAGCTGATTACACAAAATTTAGACAAACCAAGTCCAGTTATTTTACAATCGCACAAAGGAATAAAATATTAATATGAAAAAAACACATTCAGTAAGTTTCGGAATGCAAAGTCTTTGTCTACAAGAGATACCAATCCTATTGAGACAATGAAAGTGGTCACGCCCAACAATAGTGGATGTGTAGGCTTTTCCCTACTCTAAAAACGATCCATGCTCCTTTCAGAGACTCTTTATGGTAGCTTTAACAGTAAAATGTTTACAGTTTCTTCTAAAGAAATGGCTATTGTAACCTTATCAATTTTTGAGGGCTTGAATGTACGAAAATTTTGCAGTCCCCCCCCCCCCCCCTCCTTCTGCCTGTCTGAGCCCATTTGAATAAGTTATTCCCTTAAATTACTGTTAATGCAGACAGCCTATTCAAGCTCAAATGTTAGCTCTAATGAGTTTTTCTAATTAGTCGGGAAAAGGCAAAAAAAGTTACCTTATTTTGAGCCATTTCAATTATCGCGATTCAATTACTTGTGTAAATTCCTTATAAACCACAATTTTTTTGTTAGCTAGTACTGGGTCTTTAATAACATTTTCTTCAAAAGATATTCTGTACAGATATTGCACAAAGATAACCTTTTTATCAATCAATCAATTCAAAATGATTCCGCTGATTGAAGTTGTTCTCGTTATCGCTCGAGTTTAATCTAACGTCGGTAGAAAAGAAAGTAGCTACTAAGTGATAATTTTAGGAGCGTCCGAAAAATGGAACGAAAGATACCGAAAATGCAGGCGACAAGATAACAAAGAAGATTGCGAAAACGACCAAAGCCATTCCTTTTTTCGGCACTTTTAAACAATGAAACGAGATTGTAGTTACCGAAAATCAAAGCGACAAAAATACCGAGACAATACGTGAAGGCTCATTAACACCTCTGCCCGAACCAACCATACTCTGATTGTGCGTTTGACAAAGCAGAGCGGATTAAAATTAAATGATCGCTTGCAACACATTCTCGTACTTAAACGAAAAGCAAATATTAAGCAAGCGAGTCGACCGAGGTGTGAAATTCGGCGTGAGAGATTTCTCGCCTCATGATGAAAGAAGACGAGAGTTTCATCACGTTTTCGTTTCCAAATCAGCTGGCTCATTGCCCGCGGCCGCAAATTATAGGGCCGCCGCGCGTCTTGTAAACCAAAGAACGCTATCTCTGCCGAAAAACTCATCAGCAAATAAAGATCCCTCATAAAACAATTAAATTAAGGTGGGTTATCGGGCGTGGCAGTCTAATTCACATTTTTGGAATGACCTTAGCAACGATTATTAGATGCATGGCCGCCATGTTTTAGGCCTATTCAAACCCATGTTTCATTTTGATGAAAAAACATCTGCCAGGCGGCCTCTTTGTTTATTTGCAGAATGCGTCTGGATGCAGAGGCGACCAGACCCATGAAAACACACAATGCCTTGTTGCGATATAAAGAACAATAAGTGGCCTAATGGAAAATTCACCAGCTTGTTTGTATGAATCTCAAACGGACAACAATGCGTCTATACGCCAAAATAAAGTGGAGGGCAACATACATGACAGCATATTGTAAACTGGCTTCATCAACGGCTTTCCACCTGTGTAAAATTATTACGTCAGCCACGCTGATAGGGGATTTCTTGAGAGCTTTATTGACTCATCTGCACAGGTTGACAAAAGGGCTATATATCATTCACATTCATTGCATTCTTACATTTATTGTAGGGATAGGCCATTTGTTCTCATTACATAGTTATCATACTGGTGCATAACGACGCATATAGGTCACTTGACACTGAGAGATTCTTCACTTTTAAAAGATGCATCTAGACAGGATTCTATCGATGAAGCCTGTTGCAATATAAAACTTGTGCTTGAGTGCAATCCTTCTTGTATAAAATCAACCCAGGTTGGATATCAGGCAAGCATTTAAACGTTGAATTTCTCTGGTTGCCGAACTTCTGATAGGACTTTGTTGCAACATCCGTGTCGCGTCATTACATCGGATAGAGGCTTTATGACTCTGACACCGAGGCTGTGTTTATACCCAATACACATCCTTGAAGCATGATGCCTGTTCGCAACGAATATTGGTTAAATTAGAAGACATTAATCAAGAAATCACATGCACTTGTCAAATAAATACAAGTCTAAAAATATTGAGATTCAAACGCACATTGCTTATGAAAGCCTCGTACTGATTGTTGCCTTGACAACAAAAAGGAGGCTAAGCATATTGTAGTTATATTTTATATCTGATTTAAAAAAGAATGCTAATTTATTCACTGGCAGAGTTCGATGGCATATATCCCTTCCTCCTCCGTTTCTTTGGGTGCGGTTAGATTGGAAGACATTGGATGCGGGTACCGCATCAACGAAAATGACAAAAAGATATAGATTGCAATGAATTAAGACAAAAAAGAAATTTAGGCGATTTTACGCCACACGGCAGGATCTTTCACACCATATGCTCTTTGTTGTAGTCGAGATAGCCTTTTACGAATCAATACACAAATTTCATTATTTCAGTGGTTTATCTGCCACAGCCACTATTGGCATAACAAAACAGTATAGCAACATGGAGAATGTAAAGAAAAACGAGGAAATCCACCACAAAATACGTTCTATAGTACCGAGCAAACTCGAGTTTCATTTTCCATATCGTGCCAAACAAAGGGCGACAGATGGCCTAAGCTACAATAGAATTGAGCGAGTTGAATTGAATCTTTAATTTACCACGACATTCGAACTAAAGTTTAGCGTACTGCGCACGTGCGTTCTTTGCAGGAACAGTAGAAGTAGCTCATTAGTAATTCCCTTTCAGTGCGGGGTTGCCGATTACTGTTCAGTATGGTTGGATTAAGTCTGCAATGCTAATGGGAATAGTCGAGCAATCGAGAAGTCCTACCAGCTGATCGCTGGATATCACCAAGGGCAGACACCGTTGTGGACTTAATTACTCAATGTTTTCTCCGATGAGACCCACCAACTATGACCACGAAATTTCAGTTATATCTATGAAGAGCCGTCGAGCGATTGTCCTAGCCAATAATTACTATATTCAAATATGCGACAAGGAACATGATTAGGGCATTACAGATACATAGACTATCCGGGCACCATTTAAAGTAGAAGGTATCTTTTTCACACCACATTTAGGTAATATTCATGAACAATTAGTACTTGCACAGTTTTCCTATGGTTAAAGAGAGAGCAGCTACAGGGAGGAGAAGGGCTAGATTCTTTAAAGTCTCCCAAATCCATCAAAAGTTTTGGGCAATCAATATAGTCTAGCAACGTTAACATCATAATGGCCCAGGTCTATACAACCAACAACTATGATTAACTTAAGCCTATCTTTAAACTCAGAATCAGGAAGAAATCACTAGTCAAATACGGTAAACATTTTATGTAGCACTGCTGAACACTTTGCGAATCTCGCTCAGTGCTGCTTGCTCCTCAAATGGTCCCCAGAAGCAAATAAGCAAACTTTCGCTCAAAATTCCCTTTCTCAAAATTCCGCCATTTTGCAGGCGCCTGCGCAGTTCCTGACAACCAATTAAAAGTGTTCTGCAAAATGGCTTAATCTGGGCAAATGGAAAAAAGCTTTAGTATAATTCCGTGGCCAAGATGTTAATTGTAACCGTTTCAGTAGCGAATCAGCCATCCGTGTTATCAGTGAGGCCTGCTTGGCTCAGTGCGGATACCTTGAATGGCACACGCGGTTAAAGAAGGAGTATTGAAGTCACAAAGAGCTGGGAGAAATTCTATAACAGAAACATTATTTTGGCAGATCGAGACGGCGATAAGAGACTTCAAATCCTCTTTTAGTACAGAAGACGAAGACCGTCTTGATACGGGCGAAAATACGAATAATTATGCGACTGTAACGCCTAAAGAAGAATCGGTAATGACATTACTTTCGCACCACTCTCGTCAAATCGTGCCGTTTAACAAAAGGTTGAGTTTTGGAATAGGAATAAACATGAAGAAGAATTCTGAAATGCTGAAGTACTACCTCGCAAACACGGCGTCATGAAGAGGCCATTGGTACGCAGGTTGGCTCGTAAACTGGGAGCAACTAAAGGACCACGGCACACGGGATGGAGCATCAGAGAGACGAATATGAAAGAGGCTACAAGTCATCTCCTTCATCGACTGATCATGATCAAATAATACAGTGCTATTTGTAATCTATGAGGAACCTGTCCCTGTTATCTAGGCTACCACAACTAACAAACTGACTTTTTTGGTGAGTATGAGGACTCTTTTGTTGCAAATTGACTACAAGTTCGCTGCGATTAACATATAATCATTACGTAGTTAACACATGGAAAGTTCTTTATAGCTAACTTACAATTCAGAATAATAATTCTAGCTTTTATTAAAGATACACCAAGGAGGATAACATCTAGTCCCATGAGAGGCTCAACGTGGAAAACATCTAGTCCCAGGAGAGGCTCCACGTGGAAAACATCTAGTCCCATGAGAGGCTAACAGGCTTCCCGGATCGGAATGAATCTTCGCAAGCCTGGGCCACCTTGCAGGCACTTAGCGTGTCCTCTGAGCTAACCGACACCTTCTCTCCTTTTACCAAGACATCTATAAAATGATCGAGCTCCCTGCGATAACCCTGAGCATACCTAGTGTTGAACGAGAACTCCAGTATATCGCAAGCAATGGCGTTTCCATCCGAGAAACAAACTGAGGACTTGGAGGGATTCTTGCTCTCCAACATACCGTTGCTGCCAAACACTTCCAAGCGCTGGTCGTAGCCATACGTAGCCAGCCGGCTCAGGTCTATCATTGCCAGAAGGCCGCTTGGGAACTTCATCGTTATGGCAACGGTGTCTACGTCATCCATGTTCGCGATGTCGCTGTTGAATGCATGCCCCATTGCACTGACGACAGACGGTTTTTCGCGCGCGATCCACATAATCAAATCAATATCGTGAATGCCACAGTCATGGAAAATGCCGTGCGAAATTTTCAAGTATGCTAGCGGAGGGAACGGCGAATCACGGCTGCATGTTTTAATAACTTGTAGTTGGCCTACCTTTCCAGCTTTTACTTCATCTCTGACCTTGCTGTGAGTGGGGTCGAATCTCCGATTGAATGCACACAGCAAAGGGACACCTTTCTCTTCAGCAATCTTGTAGCACTTCTCTACACATAAAAAACAAATCTTTCTTTATATAAAATAGGTGAAAATCTCGAAGCATGTCAAGTTGAAACCTCAAGCGCAACTTAGAATGAGCTGATATGTGGGAGGGGGGCGGTTAGGAGTATGATCTCTTGGTTCCATTATGGTACCGCTTATAAAAACTATTGAAACGAAATACAACTTTGCGATTCAAAATCTAAATCAAACACTCTTGCTATGGCCATGATAGTTGTTGTTGTTGTTGTGAATTCTCAGACTTTTATTTGAGAAAACCATTAAATCTGGATTTTTCAATCAACGGAACTTTGGAATTCCTTCTTGTAACCATCTTCTTCCTTTATAGGCCTTCAAGTTGAAAGAAATCTTGCCACAGTCTCCAATCTCAGTAATCTAAGGTTATTGATCCAAGTAATCATTCTTAGGATTTCATACCTGTTCCTTCATAGGATTCAGCAAGAGGTTTCTCACAGAACACAGCTTTCCCTGCGGAAAGACACTTCAAGACATAGTCTTCATGTGTACTTGTAATGGTTGCAATTATAACTCCATGCAAATTTGGATCCGCTGTAAGAAAAAACATTTTCAAAATTGAGGTATGAAATTCCCACAATTTGTTTTCCTCCTCTTACCCAAAATGAACATTATATATATAAAACAACTTTGGAACGGTCTTGTTCTAGGTAGGAATACAGAAAAATATAGGAGAGAATACATGAAAGGGCAACAAAATTTTTTAGACTTTCTTCTTTAAAAAAATATCAAGTGTAATAATTATTTGTTCATTTGTAAGGAATACCCTAAATTATAACAACATGAAAATAATGTCAACAAAAATCTAAATTTTTACAAATTTTGTTTTGTACAAAGTAGTATGTGATGAAGGCTGTTAATTTGCAATAAATTACTTGTTGACTTTAAGGAATAACAAACACAGGCTCTGAGCCATCAATTTCTGACTTCTAACTCTCTTTTTGTATAACTACTGAGCTACATCACTACCCTTTAAAATCCACAGTTCACTATCTACGCAAATACACCTTTGTTTTAATTTGACCTTAAAGTTTCTTATCATGGTTCCTATAAAGGTTGACATGGTGATGGTTTTCTTTTTTCAGCGAAGTATAACCAGCTGACATGAATTAGTTGTGGGTTACAAGTGAACCATGTAAAGCCATTGGCCTATTAAACTTCTTTCTTCTATTGCATTCCAGACTTCCAACAGAAAGTAGTTTATCATTGAATGTAAGCACGATGTGTAAAGCAAAATAATAGGAAAGATATGTGCCTTATGCCTTGTTAAATACTTATGTTGACTGCATTGTTCACTTTCTTTGGGTACTATGACAAAAGTCAGATATATCTAAAAATCGTGACAGTCAAAAATGGAAAAAGCAGAAATTTCAAATGAACTGGAAGCTGATGAAGGTGCTAGAGGCCTAAGGGATTCAATGCCATGCATGATTGGACAAGCCACTTGACTACGAAAGGTTATCTTTTGTAACTATGTCTGACAGGCTCCCGATTGAAAGGGGAGGCTAGGAAGGTAAGATCATGTCGAAGGTGGGTGCATAAAATCAGAGAGGACTTGCACAAACTTAAAATTGATAATTCCATTGATTTTGATATGCTGATTGGAAATTTGCTACAAGTCACCCCAACCCAATCCACTGAGAATAGGTCTTATGAATGATGACTACAATTGTGACAATGTTAATAAGATTAGGCTGTTAATGCTGTCAGATTTACTAATTAATGCTAGCCAACTCTAACCCATAATGGTCAATTTGAAGCGCATCCAACAAAAGCCTTATTATCAAGACCTAATACTGCTGAGAAGTGATTCCAATCTCAAAGCCATCCCACAAGAATTTTCTCAAAGCAACATGACATGGAATGAACCCTGGTCGAGCCAAAACGAGCTGTGACATGCCCTCAAAGTTTTATGACCTGATAAATGAAGTCAGCAAGGGCTTGCTGCATTTCGAATTATAATTTAGCACTTTCTTCTACAATGATTAGAACTAAGGTTTGCATTTAAGCTAAATTCAACAAGGTCTTCTTGAAAACGCTTTGATAATTTCAAACAAGCACCCCCAGGCTATATGACCAAATTTGTACAAGGGGCACATGGCTATTTGCTTGGCAATGTTGTCAAAGCATGAAGACAGCAAGTAAACAATAGCAAATAAAAAGCTTGAACGATGTTACTAAAAGCAAGGGTGACTGGTGCCCGCTTAAAAGAGAACAAATTGAAAGCAAGTTTCATTGTGTCTTAAGTTGGATGAAACATTAAGCCGTAATAAGTCCAAATTAATGCAAATATGTTTTGCACGAGAAAGGTTGCGCAGAAGGCTAGCCGCAATAAAGCCCTCATGTGGAATTACTATTGGGCCATCATCTTTCTTTTTACCCTTAGGGGTGACACTCCAACTTGCTCCCTGGCTATGCTATTAATACTCCCCGAGGAACCTTTTAAAGTTGAACAAACTGACTCCCAATAGAATTTCGATAAAACCACTCTAGTTAACTCTTCTGTACACTCAATGTTATATTTCTAAATCACAATATTACTTTTTTTTTCTATACTATATTTCGTTCTTTTACCAGGGATCATGTGCCATTTATGCATTGAAGCAAGGGATCATGTGCCATTTATGCCACTTATAAGCTCCTCTGGGGAACCGGAAGTTCAATCGGATGATCATAATACTTTTACCAGTGCCAACATTGATTGAAAGAAAAGATTAGCCATTTCATACCCAACACAGAATCAAATTCGCTTGGCAGGCATACTCTTGTCCGTTCCAGGTTGAATTCTGCAACATACTTGTTCGCTTTCTCAACGTCTATATCAATAACATATTTGAGATCAACTCGCCTATTGGAGATGCAGTTGTTGATGTGAATTGTTCCAGCCCTACCAATGCCAATCAGTGCAATTCCTGCTCTTGCAAAGTTTTCCATACTGCTATTAAAGCCCTGATCAAACGAACTGGACATTTCGGGAAGCAGCGTTCAACAGTTGCAAATAGTGATCAGCCATCCATAGGCGCCTGCGCAATTCCTTATGCGCAATTACATTTATGCGCCTTACTTAAGGCCTTCCACAAAGGGAGGGGGAGGGGGAGGGGTGCCATGGTATTGATCTCAGAGGTTCTGGTTGGAGATCAAGTAAAGCGAGGCAAAACAAGAGACTAGGTGAAAAGGAGAAACGAACACAATTTATGACAAGCAATCTTGTCAAAGAGCCCAGCATTGAAGACACTTGAAGGCTTTCTTTGTCCTTCCTTTCACCTTCATCCAAACTGCAACCTTTCCCACATATCCATTTCTCGTGAAGAATGCACGGAATAACTAGCAAGATGTTTGTTTCTGATAGCAGATAAGCAGACCAAAGCAATCCAGATTGGCGCGAAACCAGTCAATGTTCTGCGAAATTGAGCTTGCGCGAGCTATGCAGCCCTCTGCAGGGTGGTCGAACAACACCTCGAACGAAAGGGATGTTTTGTAACTCACTCAATATTATTGATCGCTATCAAACATGATTGAGTAAGGCTAAGTGGTCAAACGAACTGAACATTTTTCTTTAGCATGTTGAGTGCTGCCCAGTGAAATGTTGAGTTCGTTTGACCAGGGCTTAAAATCAAGCCAAGTAACTTCTGGCCCTCTTCCCTACAGGAGGATAGGAGATCAGAATTCACTCTCTAGGGTGACCTAAAAGAGAGCTTCGTTGAAGGGGAGAAAGTGAGATAGGACCACTGATCTTTAAAAAAAGATCTTTTTTGAAGATGATTGGATAGGACACAAGGTCCAAATCTCCCAATCAAGCCGGGCCTCATTCACAGCTAAAGGAATGTTATTCAGGGGAAAGAGGCGTTCAGGAATGAGAAGGATCCTCCTTTTAGAACACATCATTTCAAAGTTTTGCAATTTAAAAGTTCATTTAGCAACATGCAGAGTTTTCCAGTGGGGCTCAAACACCCTTTGAAAGCTTCAGTATAAATAAGCCTTTTTTACAAGTGAGTCAGGCTCCTGTTACTTTGTTGGAAAAAAATTGCAAGATAACTTATGGTATCAGGATGAGAAAGCGGTAATGCATGAATAGAATATCATCCAAGAATTACGAGGATACCATCATCTAAATCCAATTTCTGGAACTTGGAGTTGAACATCGCATTTATCAAGTTGTCATTGGAAGCGTTTTGCCTAAATTTATGTTTAGCTGCATCGTGTAGCAATACTTTTAGCAGAAAAGGAGAGCAATTTATAGTATTTTTGATCTACATTTCAAAATGAACTTGATGGGTACCTAGATTTACAAAGAATCGAATTACATCTTATATTAATTATCTGTGTGAATAGATTGGGTGAATCGAATTATTCTTGTAGCCCTGTGCGCGCAAAGCTTAAATAAAAAATTTCCGTTGAGCAAACCCTGATGCTTGTTCACAAAAGGTCAAAGTCATTTTGACGAAAATGGGAAGTATAGTATACCAAACCAACTTAAACAAAAGTCATTTGGGCTCAAAGGCTTCGAAAGCTTAAGAAACACCAAATGCACAGTTGTTAATGCAGCGCGAGGAAGAGATAACGTCTTTCTTAGGCTTATTTTATAAACAAGAATGTACAGATTTAAGAAAATTATTTTCCTTAGTTAGGTTTAACAGTCTTCTCTGGCAGCTTTGACGTCCTTCGCTTCACAACCCCGGTAGGTTTTGCGTCCGTTTGCTTCTTGTCCGGGGGTTGTTTCCCACCAGCTTTTGCAACTATGATGGAAAGACAGGAAATTATTTACAATTGCCAATCTGTTGGTCGTTTTTATCAAGCAACATCAGGACTGTCAAAAATGATTTAATTGCAACATAATAAGTCATTTTTGCGTATAGAATTAAACATCACATATGTATAAGACTCAACAGAATTTCTAAAAATCTTTTGAATAAGCATTGACCAAGGACATAATATTATATATGATATAATATAGTATAATATTAGGAGCTTTCAAAATCATTTTATATAAATATTAGGCAGAATAATAAAATGTGCAAATTAGAAGTTCGTCAAAATGAATGCCTGAAAATTGACATTCATGTACAGATGGGAAATGTACCCAAATGTTAGCATGAAAATTCTTATATGTAGAACGGAAGTTCATCGAATCCCTCAATATAATCATAACAGAAACAACGTGTGTCGAAATATTAGCCATGCGTGAATATAAGCCGAAAAACAGAATAAAGAAAAGCAGAAATTTATATATAATTAGGGATCAAAAGCATCAGGACATCAAAAGCGGCAGTTAAGTAGGAGATAAACACAGCAAGAAATAGCACCTGATTGGATGATTAGATAATTGATTAGACGCGATTAAGCATCATATTCATACATATGCACAACTAACGAAGATTATTGATCGCCTTTCGTTATCAAATGAAACGCCCAATGCCGCGTAGGCAGAGCTATAAGAGAGACAGAGAGGCAGAGAAAGACAGAGAGACAGAGAAAGACAGAGACATCTGTTCACTTCGTCTAATTCACCATCAGTCCCATCATAGGATAAAGCTGTGCTTTCATAACACTGTATTTTTTCCCAAATAGTCTGACCCAAATTCACCCTCAATGTTTACATTTGAGACAATTATTTTCTTCCATTATCCTTCCTGGCGAAATTTTTTGCAGCAAATGGAGGCGCGAGGACCAACGATAACCCCCCTCCCCACATTTCTCTAAAAGCAAAAATAAGACCATGAGATACAGCGTTGCAGATAGGCGTGTCCTAGAGGATCTAGATTGCGTAACGCTCTTCAAAAAGTTGTTCTTATATCTTCGAGATCTTGCCTTGCTCTTGCAGAAATTATTGCTCATAATTTACTTAAGCCAGGCTACATAGGCATCGTTAAAACCTTTTGATATTATTCCGTTGCACAGTAGAAAAGCAACAGCATGCAGTTTCGCTTTAGTTAGGATCCATGGGCACCGTCTAATACTGTGAATGCTTTTGCAATGCTTTGAACATTCAATACTTCTTAAGTTCATTAGAAGCCTCGTGAAAACTTGCTTTCTCAGCACCAAATACACCTGTCCTAGTGGAAGTGATTCGCAACTCCAAAAACGTGATTTGATATTTTCACTGCATCAAAACAAAATTTGAATCAAAACTCATTCAAGTTCACGATCTATGTACGAGAGATAAAGTTGAATCTAAAAGAGTTCAGTAATAGTGTTTGAAAGGACATACCCCCAATTTTATACAAGGGTTATGCCTTCTTCATGCCTCGACAAGACTCGTTAAGGTGCACAACAGAGAAAGCTCCTTCATTTCGTATTAGTAGAAGGCCTACGGATGCTACCAGCATTTTCACTAGGAATGTCTTAGAACAAGTGCTTTGCGGTATAAACGTCGTTTGCATGCTCTGAGGAGTGTCGGACGAAAAAGTACTTTAGGCATGCAAAAACTGGTTCCGCTATTTCTAGCTATGGTGAATGTCATAAACGAATTCCCAACTCTTCATCAATGCCAGCATGCAAGGCTTGTATTGTTGCTTCAAGCAATCTCTTTTTTGAATGCAATCTGTTTGGGTATAGTGAAAGTGCCCCAAGAGAATGATCGAAGCGAAATAACATTCCCTATGGGTTCTCCTTTCTTAGCACATCATTAAGTGCTATGTTTTTGAAGTTTGACAAAGCTATGTCTCACCATCTCTTCTGAATGAAATCTGTTTGGGTATAGTGACAGTGCCCTAAGAGAATGGTCGAAGCGAAATAACACTCCCTATGGGATTCTCCTTTCTTAGCACATCATTGAGTGCCATGTTTTTAAAATTTGACACTATCTCTCACCATCTCTTTTGAATGAAATCTGCTTGGGTAATAGTGATAGTGCCCCTAGAGAATGATCGAAGCGAAATAACATTCCCTTGTAGGATTCTCCTTTCTTAGCACATCATTGAGTGCCATGTTTTTAAAATTTGACATAACTATATCTCACCATCTCTTTTGAATGAAATCTGCTTGGGTAATAGTGATAGTGCCCCTAGAGAATGATCTAAGCAAAATAACATTCCCTTGTAGGATTCTCCTTTCTTAGCACATCATTGAGTGCCATGTTTTTTAAGTTTGACAAAACTAATCTCGCCATTGTTCTAAATACCAGTACAAGAGCAGCTGATATATGATAATAAAAAAACGTCTTTGGGCCCTTTCTAAGAATTTGCCATTTATGACAAACGCACCTTGCCATAAACTTCCCTGTCAGAAATCAATTTATTTTTTAACGAAGCAAAAACGTCAAAGAAAAGCATCAAAGAAAAATTATGGTTACTTTTCTTTTGTTGTTGCAGTCTTTTTAAATTGGCTTTACAGTCATTTTTCAGATGGCGTTTCCAGCCCTAAAATAAGAATTTATGCTTGAAAAGAACAGGGAAAACGAGAAAGAAATGCAAAACAACTGGCATACGGAGAAACCTGGCCCTATACCAGCTGTTTCTTTAGTGTGAAATATGAAAGAATACCAGCTTTTTTACCCCACTTTCCCCCTCATGTTAATAAAGTTTGCCTGAAGTTCTCAAAACCCTTCAACACAGACCAAAATTCTATCTTGCTCAAGACTATATTCATTATGAAATGAACGCAAGCTTGATTGTGCCTTCAAAATGATATCCTTGGAAACAAACACCCTTAAAACAATCATTGATGATAATCTAAAAGCAACTAGACATCATTATTTTGCCATCGATATAAGAGAAATGATTCAATCTTTGTTTTTACCTCGTCTCCATCGGCAATTTTTTCCTTGCACAGAGGGCACCTGTTAAATGGCTTATCGCCTCGTGTTGCTGCAGAAAAAAGTGCCATTTGGTAATTAAATAGCCACCTAAAGTCAAGAGTTGCACAGTTCTACTTCGTGCCATGTATACGTTCTGCAAATATGATAAATGGTTATTTGCACTACCAGAGCAATCACTCTTCCAGGGTTGAAAGCATAAAAAAATTATTCCCGCATTCCATTAAGACAACCGCGTTTGGCTCTGCCTTACAAAACTAAAATATAGATTTATAGAACATATTGTTTATAAAATATAAAAATAATATAAACGTATAAAATATGATAAGCTCTGTACTTCCCTGATGAGCCCATAAAAGACAAAACAGTGCTGTTTGCAGATGTACATACATGTTAATATATATATGAGAGTAAGTCTTCTAATGCAATCCTAAATTTGAATTTTTTTTATGTATTTGGCCAAATCTCAAATGTTAAACATTCCTTCGAAGATAAGGGGATTGGATATTTCGGAAACTCTCTCTGTACTTATAGGCATCATGCCCTCGAATAAAGAGCTATTGGATTCTCTTTGCGTTTTATCTGCAGATTTATCCAAAGGGATTGCAGAATTTTTACCTGGACAGGTTTTGGCTTTCACGTGAGCATCTAGCTGCGATTTCGCAATTGCTTCTTGACAACGTGGACATTTCTTGAAATCGGCTTTCCATTCACATTCGGTCAATAAATGTTCGTTTAGGTTGCAAATCTCGATCACCTACAATGCATTATTTACAAGCGGATGAATACACCAAACGCTTAGTCGGTGTTCTGAAGCTGATCTGAAACGCTTAATTTGACATCTACCATTAGAAAACATTTAAGCGGTTACTTAACATTAATGAAATCAAAATAAATGCAGAAAATTATCATAAAGAAATCATGATATGAATGTGCAAACAAGGAACGTTGCACAACTCACTATTGCAATGCGATTACATTCTAACATTTCAAGGTATTATTACAAAGGATAACAGCACATTTGAACGATTTGATAGGCAAATAGTAGATTCTAGTAATCTCAAAGCTTCATTACAGGCTAACTCAATCCCTTCACGTTGAAAAAAAGATGGGCCATTTGATCTCTAATGCAGATGGAACGAATTGCTTTCGATTTTGGATGAAAACGATTTACTGCACACAAATATTATCAGATGCCCCTGTAACTAGAGTGGCTAAATCTTTGCACAGCACTATCAGAACGGCGAGTCTTGTCTCTGAACGGACAGATGTTTCGCTGCAGGGTCTGCAAACCACATGCTAAAAGCCACAGGGAGAGCAGCCCACCATTCGCTGAAAGAACCCAATTAATCTGCAATTACCAACAACGGGCGGATACTAGTATTAGGAGGTTACTAAAATGCATACAGACACAATACCAGCTTATCTTTAAGACGTATTTACGAGACTGTGATTCGTGTGCATAAAGCAGCAAAAAGGATGCCCACCTGATTGCAATTCGAACACTTCTTGAGCATCGGGCAGCTCTTCCCGTAATGACCATCAAGCGTTTCCTGGCTGAGATTCTCGTCGAAGTCTCCACAGAAGACGCAGATACTGCAATGCAGAGAACACGAGGGTCAGTTTGTTAACACACGAACAGGATTCATAGCAAATCACAGTGAAACATGGACAAAAATGTAATATTGCAGCAGCAAGAAAGAATATTGACAAAATTGCCTAAATTCTGTATAAAATCAAAATGGTAGCGCTTCAGCCAATCAACAGATTATTCCGCTTTGCTATTAAAACCACATTTAAGACCTACTGGTCAATGTTGTCAGAGTCTTGAGATAGAATATCTACAAAGAAACAGAGGCCAATTATTACTTTTTCAGACAGGAGTTTTCAAAAGAAACAAAGTCACTTTGAATTCGATACTGAACTGCATCGTATCTAAACGGTATAAAAATTGTTCAGGAGTCTTGATAAATAACCCTTGGTATTAAGGTGCTGTACGAGGGTGGGAATCAAAATGGGCAAAGCAGCCTCTCGAACTTAGGTGTACTTCAGGTGATAATGAAAAGAAATCATTTTGTTGTGTCCAATATTTCGTATATAGGTATGAAGAATCAAATGTTATGGGCGTTAGAGTAATATAGAGCTATATAGTTGACGTCAACAATTTCAAAATGGTTGAAATAGCATCTACTAGCAGAACTATGTCCCCATGCGGTAGCTTCTGTAAAACGAAGCCCGTTTCTTTTATGTCATGTTTTACCATATTATATGGAACAATAGTTAAACATTTCGTAATGCAAAACTACCCTCAGAATTAATTGTGATTAATGATTGTGAACTGAAAAAATTGAAGTCAACACAAGTATCACGAAAATGAATTAATACATATAATTACATGACATATAAATATGACTTGTGCAATATAAATAAATGTATATATCATCGCAAGGAGCCTAGTATCTGGAGAAATATACAGTCCTTTACATAATTACGGAACCATTACATAAGTTTGCATTCTTTTTTGGGTACGACCCTACCAGCATGGAGTAGGAAGGGGATATCCCCAAGCGACTGAAATCGATTTAAACGAAGCTCTGACAAGTTGGAAACAAACTAGTATGGCTATAGTTGCTTGTATGAAACATGACTATCCTTTTGAGCGAAATCTCGCAAACAAAAGACCCAATCGTTTCTGTTAATATCGCAGCTTCTGCGCGCTAGCTGATAATTTCATCAGTAACAAAAAGCGGTCCGCTGCACTATAATATACATTATATAACGGCATGAAAAGTTAATGGCAGCCGAATGCGAATGGGCACCTGTCTTGCGGGAAAATCCTATGAAAAGGCACACACGAAGCATCTGGCTGCATCAATTAAATGCATAAGACGACATCCAGATGCCGCTCTTGGTCAGTTCTTGAAGATCGCAGCAATGTGTGGTCGGCAATGCTTGAACACTAAGCCTCTTGTATTTCCATTGGAAACATTCTCGCTTCAAGGTTTTATGGTTAATCAAATGCTTGGATAAAAACGTGCTAACAAAAGGTTCTATCTTCATTGGAGACACCACGAATGCAAAAAAGTCAACAAACCTCCAGCTCCAATAGATCCTATTGATTTTGCACCTTTCTGTTAAAAACAAAACAGAAAGCAAAAGTAAGCTAGATTAGTTGTCTAGTGAAAAGGAAACAAAAAACAGAACATCTAAACAAAAGTTTGATAATACATTAACAGTAAATGTTATGAAACGAAGATGACATTATTCTAAAGTTATGACATTAAATGATAAATGATATTAAACGACTAAAATGTCTATAAAATTGAAGTTAAGAGAAATTTTTAAAATGGAACCATAGAGCCACTAATACTGTTACCAATTAAGAATACATTTTCCTCACATCGGTAACATACTAGAAATGCCTATCAAAACAACGGGATAAACCGCCTTGAAAGGTACAGCATAAAACTACACATGAATGCGACATTTTAATCTGAAATAATCTTAATGAATGTCGTCAAAAATGGCCTTACATTTTTTTTCGAGTCATCGGCTGCTTCTTTTAAGGCTCTTAGTTCCTTCAGTTGACTCTGCAGTGCAGCCAGCTAAAGAGAACAGTTCATCAAAAGTTAGAATAAGAAATGTTCAGCTCAGCTCACATACGCAAAAAGCTACAATAAACGCTCATCGCTATTTGACGACCTCAAATTTCCCCGATATGATATATGCAACCATCCATCGTAGTAACAATTCTAGGAATAAATCATCGTCTATCATCCTTACAATTTCATAAAATATACAGTTTATTACAACTTATACGGCAGAATTTTTTTCACTAAAAATTTCATTCTTGTTCGTGTAATTTTTTTTGTTTTAGGTTAGCAAATCACCAACTGCTTCTGTAAATAGAAGGATTTCTAATCGTACCTTAAGCTGGAACAAGAACGAAATTTCAAAATTTTATAAAAACATATACTTAACTACCTCGAAATTAAGACGTTGAATTGATATATTCTAGGCAATAGCTTAGAAACTGTTAATCTTTGTTGGGCTTTTATTAACAGTTGGCTATGAGGCTAGCCAGAGCAATAGGAAGACCCAGAGGGCCTAAGGCTTCATGCTCGGTACGCAGAACATCGAAGGTAATGTAGCAGTGGACCTTGGAAACATTCAATACAGAATCTGGTGACGTAACTGAGTGCCATGTTCTACGAAAAGCTTGGGTCGGACAGTAAAGGCCGGTTTCCACTTGATTCGCACTGGTTGCGCGACCTGGCAAACGAGCGAATGGCCAGAATCGCTTCCTTCTCTGGGGGAACGTTCTTCTTAATCTTTCTCCACAATTATATTGGCAGAATTTGATTCCCCAGCACTACCGTCACTCTGCTGCGATTGCAGTTGTTGAGTCAACGCTATTGAATATTGGCTCTTCAAACCTTGAACTGCTGAGCAACTGGTCGCGCATTCGCAGCGAAAGAGGAAGTTGAGTTTTGCGCATGCTCAAAAGTGCATTCGCTCAGTCGCGCGACAAGCAAGTGGGAACCGGCCTTGAGCCAGCTGTTAGCAAAGATGAAGATTGAGTATAGCAGCAAGAAACAACAGCAAGTAAAGAGCAGCTGGATCCTGTTGCTTGCAAAATGCCTAGGCATGAATTTCAACAACAGGAAAACATGACTAACAGTACAGTGGCGATTCCCATGCGACCGTGAGAATAAAACGGGCCTAAATTCAGCTACGGTTTGCATAACATGTTTGCCATGACCCCATATCCTACACTGCACACCACAACTTTGAAAAAAGCAGCACGAAAAAGCTGCTTAAGTAAGGACTAACATTTGCCAAAAGTACAGGGTATGATGCAAAGAGTCTCCAAGAATCAATACTCATGATAAAAGCAAGAAATAATGTTACCAACTCTGCTTCAGCATTCTACAAAGAACGCTACAGGTACCTCAAATAAGGGTCACTGCTGCTTATATCTTGGTGAAAAGTGACAACAAGGAGTGAAGACTGAGAGAGAGAGAATTATATCTATTAGTCTTCGCGTAACATAAGACTTAATGCTGCCTCCTATTTTCGTTACTATGCAACCTTGATGGCACGCACGTACAGAGAAAGCACCCTGGTGCCATGTACGCTATTGCAAGCTCTCAACAACACAACAGAGTAACATATTTAAGAAGACAGATGGCAATTCTTCACGGTGGGCTCTATTTTTGCCTAGCAGCAGGGATAAACACAGCAGCTGTCAAGTGGAAATAACAACAGTCTCAGTTTTCTGAATAAAATATGTCCATGTTCAAACGCACGAAAGTCTAAATTGTGATTTACCTCCTGTTTCTTAGCCTTGTCCACCTCCTCTTGCTCCTGTTTTGCTTGCAACTGAAGACATAAAGGATGATAAGTTAATATGTATGACTATAGAAATAAGTTGATATCAGTCAAAAGAACAACCCCAACTGATCGTGAAGCGGTCTGGGGGAGGAGAGGAATGACGACATTCGCTCGAAATAACCGCTGACCTACAGGTCAGGTGCGCAGGAGTTCAGGTGCCCAGAAATTTAGTGCGCTAGCGGCAAGAGGTTGGCAGCCGAGAGCCGCTGATCTTGCAGCCTTTGAAGGCAATTAGTTGCCAGGCAACAGGATGCCATCAAAGCAGGTTAATACCAACAGGAAAATTCGAGAGAATTTTAAGAGAGCCTTAAAATGTAACAATAACTGTGTCATTGGTTATATGTGCCAACAATGAGTTCGTTTCAATTTTGCCTTCACTGTGTTCCACGGCTTGCCCAGAATTTGTTTTAAAGGTTGTCTCATCTTTGTTCTTCGAAAGTAAATACCAAAACCCTTTCCTAGACTCAAAGCTTCCAACCAGAAAGCTTCAAGAGAAAAGTCTTGTGAAAATTTGGTTCTTCTGAGAGAGTTGATACAAGATGCACACGCGCAAAGGGAAAAGATTCAAATCGAAGCTCTCGTGAGAAAAGCACAGCGTGCGGTGCATTATTACTAATTAGAAGCAGCAGAGAAACGATACACTCCGTTGTTCACCGGGCTCTAAATAGAGTTCACTTTGCAAAAATAGAGAAGTTCGTTTCGACTCTGACGTACAATGTCTTGTCAAATATAAAATAGAAGCCGCTTCTTAAAAGAGCTCTTGGGTACACTTTTACCAAAACTGGGTGCACTTTCATACGTTGACTAACTGCAAATTGTAAAGACGAGTAGAAGAGCTTGTATTGTCTTTTAAAAACCAAAATTGGGTGCGCTTTTTATACGTTGACTAACTGCAAACTGTAAAGACGAGTAGTAGAGCTTGTATTGCCTTTTAAAAACCAGGAAGTGGCTTGTTCTAATTAACCAAAAGTCAAATGAGTACCTGTTTTACCATTAGCTCATGCTAGTTCAATTCATTAGCCATGCCCCCCCCCCCCACTTTCAGGTCGTGGCCTGGTCCATATTAGGGTATAACAAGATGGTATGAAAAGGAATTGGCCACTAGAACACAAACCAGCAAGGCACGTGACAATCAGCGTATTCCCCATGTTTGTCAATGAAAAGAGGGCTAGCCTTTACCCTGAATGATTAGTAAACCTTCAGATTTAATTGTTTCATCGCTGCCAAATTTTCAAGTTGTACGCATAATATTTCCAATGCTTCGCAGGGTCTTCCAGTCTCCCTTTAAATATATCGAATAATGTTATAGGGCTATAAATTTGCAAAAAATCAGCCAATTGGATACGCTACGTCATAAAGAATGAAATATCTAGGGGTGTATTTCTGCGGATGCTGATAGAGAGAGAGCTGGTATCATTTCAAGTGTTGTTGGTCCTTAACTGAAGCTTTCACGATACGGCGACTGAAGACAAGCCATAGCAACAAACAAGACGCATAGCCAGTAGCAGGAGACACCCTAGCAACAAGCTTTTCGGCCAATTCAAAGGAAACAACAGGCGACTGCATTACAAGAAATGCAGAAAAGAGAAGCCTAATGATAACATCTCAGACAAAGCTGGGACCAAGAAAATACCAATCGACGTCTATATTACATTAGAACTCTAGACGTGGGAGTTATGTAGTCTCTACACACGCGAGGGGGAATCAGTAAAGAGAAAACTGCCCCATCTTTGTGCAATATTAAAGGGAATTGAAGCATATTTAAGTGGCTCCGAGCCAGCAAGCTCGAACTGTCAATCAAACATCAACCAATCACAAGTACCCATCTACCATTCCACGTGCTCACTTCCACTGTAGATTGCACGCGATTTGCCTTTGAATCTACTTCACGTGCACAGTTACAATGTGGCTAAACTGCGCAGGCTCTGTACTATCTATTTTTAGAAAGTGCTTGATCTATGTTTCTATTCCCTTTAACGATATTTTTCTTCGCAGTGTATCCAAGAGTATAGATAGAAGGTTGGCGATAAATTTCGCAGACTGAAATTAGTTTTTGCAATGATAAATAACACGAAGCCTGGTTTTCATCTACATCTACCTAAAACTGACTCCTTCTATAAAGAAGATGACACTTTACTTCTTCTGTCTGTGTGATAAAACTAATATGAGGATTAAGATTTGTTCTATATGAAGCTATATAGTAAATGATATGAAGCTTGATAATGATCATGTATAGATATGTAATACAAAGCATGGCCCTTATTCTAAATGAAAAAATAAAAAGTAGAACTTCGAGCGGTGTTCTAAATAGGAGATTAAACATGTCATTACCAAAATGGAGATACCATGAAAAGAAATGGATATCTTAATACTCGGAGTGTCTATTAAGTGGAGCCTGCTCTCAAATGTGTGCTTCGTGCTTTGTGAACATGATTCGATTCCAGACACGGGTCAAAAAAGTCTCTCCCTTTCGCAATGCTTAAGCCTTGAAAGCAAGCGCAAGACAAAGGTGCAATCAATAAGGACGAGATAGACTGGAGAACTACAGCGACTGACGTCAAGCTATTAGCATTATTAGAGGCGAAATCAAAGGGAGAAAAGGCAAATTAAACTTAATCAGCATAATTAAAGTACAGCCCAGACAATAGAGAGAAAGCCGACTTCAAATCGTGTAAGAAATAAACCAGGTTACTAATTTATCATTCTGAAAGGGACCCTGAGAAACCGGGACTCCTGTAAACACGTGAAGTATTGCATTGCTACAAGGAGAAGGGGAGTGGGGGAGCGTTGAATTTAGTTTGTTAATGATATAATGTAGAAATGGTCATAATGCTGTATAAAATTAGCAATGAGATGTTTTTCTGTGTTTCATCTGCAACCGATATCTTGAATTCAAGTTCTTTGCTTGATAAACATACCTGGAGAAAATTACGTCCCTGAGTCCTAGACCGATTAGTAATTCTAGCAAAGGCCTTGTAGACGCTAAAGATTCCTTCCTTACATTCATCGGAACACTTTGGTTACACGTGGCGAGAAGAACATTTGAAACTTTTCCTAATTGAGCTCTGGGCGGTATCAATTTCAATTTCAAACAATAAAGAGTTGATAGTGATACAAACTGAGGCCTCACGGTAATAAAATATCTCTCTCTTTGCATAAAACATTTTGATGCCTTGATTACTATTTGATAATTATTTAATGACTCGACTCTACAGATGTCTATGCTCGTATTTACTGGCGCTGTACTAGGGATTATCACAACAGTGACCTGACTGGACAGTCTATTAAAAACGCAATTGGACAGTGAAGATTAAGGATAGACCTGCATCCAAAAGCACTCAGACGAACATACTGAGGTTTACAGTGGCACTGATGTTATAAAAGGTTTTATGTTTTAACTTCACAATATTTATTGACAAAGTTCACTATAATTTCTAAAATGCTATGCAAAATAGTAGACTCGTTAGCAAGGCTGGAGCAAAAGATAATAAAGAAAAGAAATAATATTCAGATTAAATTGGCTAAAAGATCGCAAGAATCGTGGATGCAAAGAGATGGTAAAGTGCTTGGAATGAAACAAGGGTAGAGGGGCAAAGACGTGCCTCAAGCATGCTGACGTAGGGTTGATGAGCAGGGGTGGTTACCTTACCAAAAAAGGTTAGGGGGCATCGCAACACCTATAGAAAGTACAATGGACCGGCTCGGTTCTCTCACAGCCTTCCGTCCACTCTATTTAGTATGTGCTCAAGCCTCAATTCCTAAACGTTTAAAGGGCTTTCCAGGAATATAAAGGAACTGTATACATGCCTTTTGCTCTGCTTTCGTTGGTTTTCCATCGATCTTGTCAAGACCATCATAAATTCTACTGAACAAAGGATTCTTCCTCGTTGCTGGCTCATCCGGGGGCAGGTACGATCGAACAGCATTTCCAACCTAGGTTTTGATACAACTTTTATCATTACATATCATTCCAAAAAGAATATGAAAGTAGAGACGGGGGACTAGAAAGTCTTGACTTACAATTACTTAAACGGTTTAGTGGCAGGTCAAGTTAAGAAAAGATGCTTTCAAAATAAGGATGATGTTCAACCGAACAAAAGTCATCTAGCTCTTGTCCATCTTAATCTTCATAAAAGCTACCACATGTTGGAGAGAATCAGATGCTATTGTGAGTGTGAATCAACTTCAATATTGAATCAATATGTTCTAAAGTAAGAGGCCAATATAGTTTTGAAGACTCTATGTGCACAACTTGAAGCAGCATAGCCGTACTGGGGAAGGGGCACAAGGGGGGTACGTACTACCTTACTTTACAGCATATAGAAATAGAGATGAGGTTCCCCTTCACAACCCACGAAATACCCCTCTTCTGTCAACATACCAATTTAAAAGGCTTCCCTTGACCTAGCCAAGAACAATGCTAAATCTACAATCTCAGTTTCAAAACTCGCGAAATGAAACCAACCTTTTTATACATATCAAACAGCAAGGCAATTCCTGCTTCGCGAACTTCCTTGTGACTATGCTCAATCGCCTTCTTAACGAGCTGAAAAACAAAATCAATTTTGACTTCATGAAATTTATGAATAACGATGATTATGTGAATTCAAAATCATCTCCTTCATTATTTTACAAAGTAAAACATAGCAAAAGTATTTCAATGCATACGTTCTTGATAACATGAAAAACCGATTTCCTGCTTTTATAAACTGAATCAAATAAAACACCCCATAGTGGTGTTTAGAACTGCTTTTATTAATAATAGAATTTATTGAAAATAAAATATGAATATCTTGTAGGATGAAAATGAATGAATTCTCGACGTGTTTATTTTTGTAAAGCTCCGACTTTAATATTCAAATGTTCAGAGTGGCATAATTTTGTTTATGAAACCGTTTCGATAATCTTGCTTTCTAAATTCAAAACCTCCTGTTATTTTTAAGCGGACAAGTAAAAAGAGAGAGAGGGAGTGCCCAAGTTTTTGTCGAAATGGAGTCATTTTATCACACAACAGAATCATTCTGTCTTGCTATCTCTGATGATTGGCTTAGTTGCTATGAGCACAGGTAAAAAATGATACAGTAAAAAAGCGAACGACAGTGAAGATGATATCCGATGCAAGAGAGAGAAAAATGCGGAGAAAAAGATGCAAGGGGAAGACCAATGCAAGGGGAAAGGGATTCACTTTAATCTGTGAGCATCAGCATATTAGGGCGACTGAGTGCTCTTCTGGCTAAGCTATCGGACGACGCACTGATACCTAAAAGTCCAATTCTTGAAGGCATATCATTGGATCAAGGTTCTCTAGGTCGAAGGAAAGGGGTAATCACAAGTCCAGGTGTGTTCATGAGGGAGGAATACCCGCGTCAAGGGGAGGGGGTATGTATTACAGCTAGGTACAAAAATAGGGAAAAGCTATGTCGCCACACATTTTTTAGAGTGCTGAAAGCATATAGTTAATTAGTGAGGGTTGGAGCCCATGTATCACTCCATCAAATTTCCTAAATCCTCATTACAGAGTGAGAACGTAGTACTAATTCCTTTCTGTTTTCACTCAATTAGCGGACTCTTGTAGATGATATAAGTTCTGAGATACAAGTTGAAGTGTGCACAAGAAAGCATACAACATCTCATACCTGCATAACACCGTCCGTGGTGAAAGATCTACAAAGACACAAATAAGAGGAGATGATCGACTATGTGAAAATAATTTTCTCACGCATATAGTGAAAGAATTCCATTGACAATTATCCTACCATACAAGTTACTTTGCATTACTAAGCAAGCATGCAAATTACTATATTAGAATCAATACATAATAACACATGAATGAATGAACTTAACAGGTAAATACAAGCAATACTTCAGCAATGATTGTTTGAAGCGTTTACCTGCATTCCAACTGGGCTCAATACAATGGGATATATTTCATGTTATTCCTTTATCCAGCTTTAAATATTTGATATATCACCCGTCATATAAATCTATACGATTTACTTAAAACTCAAGTATCTTAAACCCTTTTTCGATTATACACTTCATCGTTGTAACAATGGTTCCATTAAACTAATAGGATTTAAAAGCTTATGTAAAAATTAAATATCCTTATTACTTGGAACTTGTTGAATGATAAAAGTTTTCTTTTAAGTTTCTGAACAAAGAACAAAGAACCAAGTAAGATTAATTAAGAAATAATGAGATGTGGGTTAGAATCCCTAACATGATGACACGAAGAATCAAAAGCAGCAGTGAGAGAAAATTAAAGGGGAACAATGGGGCTTCATGGTAAAATTCGTTTATACATGAGACTAAAGGAGGAGATATGCACATTAAATCTGTATATAAAAAGAGATATCATTTACAGAAACTAATCCAAAAATTATGAGTCATAAATACTCTTTCGTCTTGTTCGCATAGACAGGAAATCTATATTCCATGGGTTGTCAAAGGATGAGAATGTGTAAATGACTCACCCATGTTTATCAACATCCAATGGTTCCAGGAGCTTGTGTATAACTTCAATCCGACCTTTGAATAATCGCCAAGGGACCTAAAATATTTGCAAATGTTAAAAAGAGACGATTCAATAACTGTAGGGTGCAACAACTTAAGAAATCCCCAAATTTATTCAAAATGCCCTTTCTGAATTATTCTAGAGTATTCCTGTCGGTCTTGGAGCAAAACAGATCCTGGTTTTATTGATAGGAACTCTCTGGCTACGACGAAAACAAACTCACCAACCTTCAAAGCATTACAATGGAAAGAATTATTTTAATTAGACGAACATCCAGAATTCAGGATGTTTCCTTATGTAATGAGTGTCATCAAAGTGTCGTGGAAGCAGTAGCGTAAATTCTAACAGAGATTTGTTAAAATTGGCGTAGAGGTTAAAATTCATAACCAAGGTTAACGGAATTAGAGAATAGCCATGTCATGTGGATCTGGTAATATCCATTATTACCATTATTATATTCTTGTGCCACATTCACTTCAAATTGAGATCACTAATCATATCATTTTCGCTGCACTTGTGAATTTACTGAAGAACTACCTTAGATACCAAAGTCAAGAGTCAGTGCATTATCTCTCTATTTGAATTATTATTTGAATATTAAAAACCGTCATGAACGTAGCTAGACGTCAAGAGAATGAACATGTGATTAATGACATGTCATACAAACACGTCAGTTTAAAATCATGTGATTTTCCTTGAAGTGCTTAAACTTCAGCCTCCTACTGGCCTTCCAGTCACTTCCTGTCACTATTCCAGAAACGTGACAGAAAAACAAAAACGTTAGGGAAAGACCGGTCATACAACTTAAAAAAAGCACAAACAGAATTTTGTCTTGTTTTGAAAGCATTTACTCTCGCTAGCAAATCATCGCACAAGCAAATTTTCATAGCTTGGCAAGTTGACGCCAAATACAATCTGACACATGAATAAAACCATAATAAAAAGCTTCACCTGTCCCTTGCTCTTTATCGGTTGCACTAAAATCTCGGGAACAGTGCCCAGTGCCTGCAAACCAAACCAAGGAACATTCATTAGGATATTAAATATAGTTTGGAAGATTGCAGCCTTAAATTTTCAAGCCATGGCCCTAGTTTGTTAAGGTCATCGTACTCGAGGCAAAACTTTACATGATAGGCTCTATGACACTAGGTTGATATGGAGTGGTCTAAACCCATAATTATTTACGCTGTCAGTACATTAAGTACACTGCCAAATTGATTAGTAGATAAAAATGTTTTTAAAAACAGCAGCTCAGATAAACAAAAGGTCTATGCCCTTGGGAATGAAATAAAAGATATTACCTTGACGTCTTTTAAGACTGCCATTTCTAGTATAAGTGAAACTGCACTCTCCTTTGTTCTCGGGGCCTAATATGTAAAAAAGGAGATCGCGATGAAAAAAATTGCAGCTGTGGTCAATTGAAACTAGGAGAGCTGTAATTTTGAAATTTGGCACTCTCTCAAAAGTGGAGATAGGCCTTGCACGAAACATGAACTTTCGTGTAGCCAAATCATTCACTTAGGCCTCATCCTTGGAATGGAGAAAATTATAAGGAGAATATCGATATGGTGGACAATAAGAGAGAGAAAGAAAACAGGCACAACAATGCCCTAAACATAAAAATAAACGTAAATAAAGATAAAACATTAATAAGTATAAACGCAAAAATTTGATCTTTGATGCACGTTAGTCAGGAATGCAGAAAAACCAAAACATAGGGTGTATTAGCTTTCATAACAGAGGCTCTTTTCATCTTCAATTTCCTAATGGCGGTTTATTAGCCGCTTTGAATAACAGGCGAGGCAAGGCAGACTGGAATTAGAAGTGTGATCGAGGCATGGCAAAATGTGAACGACTTGACAAAAAAGGACCGAGGCTAGAAATTGCTGAAAATTTGTAAGCTGGTAAAAAGCTGTAAGCCCAAAAAAATGTATTTTAAACTCGGTGTTTGAAAACACACAATGACTTGAATAGAAGCATAAAATTAGCATAGTTTTGATTGCAAAGAGAATGGCGATTAGTGTAAATTTTGAAATACCAAAAGCTTGCTGGTGGATGATCTTCGTCTTTTAGATTTTACAAAAATATTTGCAGATGGTTTCACTTATCAAATGCACCTGTTACTAGCAGCAGAAAATGTTAAGAAAACACTGTTATTGAAATGATAATCCAAATGATCAGGAGACCAGAGTCTTCAAAGCAACAATAAAAAACATAATAACAAAACAAAGCCATGTCACCGTGTTGCTGATAAAATTAAAGTTTCATAACTTACCATATCACCAGATCTTGTGAGCAAAACAGGAACTGTCTATTTGACGAGAAGCATGGAGAAAAAGGACGCCATATCATTATTGAAGGAATACGTTAGAATTGCAAGGCTTATCTATAAGACGTTTTTATTCAAAACTACAAAACACCGGAAAGGTAGGTACGAGTTGAAGAAAACTTTAGCACAATGCCATAAAGTAATCATCATCTTTGGCAATTTTACAAATGCCCGTTCGTTAGGGGAATTCAACAAACGTATAGATGCTGCTATAATGGATCCTAATGTTTCGAATCTGGCGTTGTTTTTTGTTGATTATGTAAAGTAGATGAAGATATCATAAAATTGATTATCTCGATAAAAATGCAAAGTCACTCGTTTCATACACTCCAAATTTTGCTAGGAGCACTCGAAATTTCATTTTTGGTTTTGTAGACAGTTATCAAATGAAGTCGAAGGTTTTTATTCAAGAAGCATAGAGGGGAAAGAAACGTTACCTTGTCAACGACGAATGCATATTCTGACTTTCCAAGTCTCAAATATAAAAGATATTTCATAAAATATTTATGGACATGTGAAAAACGTTGATAAATTTGATAAAATAAGACATCAATCATAAAACAGATACCCTGTTGGATAATTCATTGTTCATTTTATAGATGCAAGCTTCATACAGTATGCGTCACATCGAATTCAAACACAAATTAAATATCATCAGTTTCAGACTGATAGATTTGCGAAGACTCTTTGAGTAGAAGGTAATGACAGGCTTCCAAAAAGGAAAATAGAACATATAGAACAAGACCTTTGCCCATGATTTTCATCGATATTTTTCAAGAAAGCAAAAAGAAATTAGAACTTTATTCATTAATAGATGTTAGTGATTCTGATTCTGACTCAGAAAACTTGAAGGCTCATCCTTGTAAAATTTCGTGCAAATTGCAGAATCTTTAATCCCTTGATACAGATTACTAGGCTCGCATCAATAGGATCCTAAGTGGTAATCTAGAAATCAATTCAGTTCTTGAACTGGAAAATTACTAAAGAGAGAACAGCCTATAGACTTTATAAAGAAAAAAATAATATTGATTAAAACTCACTTTTTGAGAGGAATATATTGCATCAGGAGCTTCTTTTCTAGGTCCACAGCTTCGGTAAAGACCTAAAAAAATTGATACTGCAGTGCAACCTAACATAGTGCAACTGTAGGATAAATATTCTAGTAAAGGGATCTCATGCAACAAAATAACGGCAAGATATTGTAGTGTTAAATACAGTAGTTGTAGTGTAAAATACAGTAGTTGTATTGTAAAATACAGTAGATTGCAGTGTTAAATACGGTTGTTGTTCTGTAAAATACGGTAGTTGTAGTTTAAAAAATACAGTAGTTATAGTGTAGGATACGGTAGTTGTAGTGTAAAATACAGTAGATTGCAGTGTATAATACGGTAGTTATAGTGTAGGATACAGTAGATTACAGTGTAAAATACGATAGTGTAATAGGCCCACCGTAACAACATTGTCCTGTAGCAGCTTTTTCAGCAGCAAGACTGTTGCTCTCGCGACCTCCTTTGGTTCCCTGTGATTAGTCAGTTTCCCTTCCTCTGCGGTTACTTCTTCTATCACCTTCTCCAATGCATCTTGACGGTGCTTCCATACTTTTGAATACGCAAGAGTGGCCTTTCGGAACAAGAGATATGACAGTATAAAAAGATCCAAACGAATATATGTGTAGGAGATACATAAATTCATAATAAAGAGATTAAAATCGGGTCATTCAGCAAGACACCTTCTGACTAAAATACCTTTCCATGAAGAATACACTACCCTAACGGGATATAGCAATTTCTTGTCGATCAAAACGTGACAACCATAGTTCACTCAAAAGAAAATAATTTTTGGCTTTTAGTTTGAAAGCTGGCCAAAATAGATTGATCCAGTGAGATTGTTTACAAACAGGACCAACCTGAAATAAATGAGCTGCAGAACTTCGCGGCAATAGGTGAACTGTACTAATCAGAACTGGGATTAATAGAGACAGCTACTAAATGAATCATAGGTGTTTATCATCACGTCTATTGTTCAAAGCCTGGTGCAATGATTAGCAAGGTAAGTAAAGGGCTGCTAAACGCAGATATTTCGATACTTACTATCATGAGACCATAAACATCGATAATTGGAGATGCTTCTGATTGGTCCTTGTCGCTAAGTTCTCCTGGCTGATCTACAGAATGAGGAAGCTTTATGAATAAGAATTGATATGATCAATAAACATTTCTAAAAATATCCAAACCAATAAACTGAAGAAGTGAAGATGTTAATTATAAGCCTTTTCGATCGTCAAATAGCCCGCAATGCAATTTGTGAGACACAAAAGTACTAATTGTGGGTTGTTGATAAAAAGTGGAGCAGTAAGAGAAACTAATATAAATAAAATGCATGGTTTATCCTTTACATTGCTTTAATTTAACTGCATTTAAGCAAAGCATTGTTAAAACAGTATCAATGGCTTATTCTTTGCCATTATTATGAATTGGGCAGCCTAGTTAAAATGGAAGATCCAATATAATCATTGTCACTATATAATCATTGCTACAAGCATGCAGCGTCACAAAGGTTTGTAGCAAACATTGGTTCTTCAAAAGTTGGCAAATAGTATCAAGAATGTACGATTGGATTGGCAAAAATTATCAAGCTTTTAAATCATCTTGTCGCAAATGTCACCTTTTACCGGATATGCTTAACTGGTGTGAACACTGTATTCTGATTAAACGGTATTTAATCGATCCTTAATGTAAAAAGATTCGAAGCCGAGATACACAAAGTACAGTAAAATGGTCAGTGATGAGACTGATCTAGTTAGTATTAGTTAATGGCACAAGGCAGCACCAACCATTGATAAAAAACACAAAGTCAACAAAAAAACGAAATGAAAATCAAGAATCTAATAAATAATACCATCATCGCGATTTCCAGCCATCCCTGCAAAAGTAAAACGATTCAAATTTATTTATTCACTAGTAGTATTCAAAATAAATTTTGAAGGTCTTAAAATGTTTCAATTAAATAGATAATAAAAAGGTACGTATGACGGATGCAATTTCTTGGTTTAATATTGTGATTAGCCAACAAAATTAAATGTTAATAGTTATCATTATTTGTAGTTAGCTTGGGTTATTATAGTGAACGTGGAGAACAATAAAGTGAGTCGAATCAGTGCATCAATTATTTCACGGGGAGATTTTTAAGCACAACTTCCCAATTCATGTCCCAATAATATTGGCTACGGTAGCAGAACGTAGGTGTGATTGAAATACGATTGAAAATCACATAAAGTGCAAGCAATATAAGCAACTACAGTACTATTAAAGTTTAAGTCAGTGACACGGAAGTGTCATTCAAAAAACAGTAACCAGGCGAAAAAATTCGTTTGGATTCTTTTCTCACCTTCGGTTGGAAACTCTCCTTCGAAATTTCCTTTACTGTGAGGAAAAAACAGGTTTTATAACTTTTTATCATTTTGACAGCCATACATTAGAGTTTCTTCTTGATCTTGAGAACTTACTCAAGCATGAAAAGAAAATACCTTTTCTCAGAAGTAATGAAAACAATTTAAATTGCTAAAACCATGGGTTGTCATACCCCTTCAAAGCTGGTATTGGCCTGTCCTCGAGGTCTAGTGGCTAAAATACAATAGACAATAGTAGAAAATAACAGCAACAACAATATCAACAACAAAACAACAACAATATCAGCAACAACAACAACAGCATAATTGTTGAGATTAAAACGCACTTAGGATTTTTCGCAGTTAGAAATAGGGCAAATGAATCGGCACTCGATTGCTAAGGAAATAGAACAGAGCATGTTGGCAGATGGCATAGCTTTTCAAAAAGACCACCTACAAGTGATAATGGCACCAAAAGCTTTTAAATCTGCTTATTTTTGTAGCAATCTTATATAAATCGTTACTTAATCCCCAAGGCACAGTTGAAGAACTGTGCAAACGAGGATTCCAATAATGGCTACGTGGGAAGTGAAAATACATCTGCTTACTCTTGGAGATGCACGTGACGTAACCACGTCGGGTGTTTTTGGCAGCCTTCTGCTCGAGGTTGGCTCCACGTCAGCAGTGGTCACGTGAACAACGTTGCTAGAGGAAGGCGATATGATGGGCGGCAGCACAGGGGACTCAGAGTTCGTTATCTTATGTTGCTTTGACTCGTTTGAAACAGATGGTAACGTTGTTTGAAACCGCACTTCATTTTGGGCTACGAGAATAAACAAATAAAAGACTGTTTAAAAGTTGACACGAATTACACTAAATTATTCAAACCCAGTAGATTTAGAAGCTATTTCAATGCAAACAGCATCTTGGCTAAAACGGAGGTTCTCGGAATTCTTTTAAACAACTTCTTAAGAAGCAATAAAGCGGTATAAACAATGTTTTACTGTTTATATATTATCATTATCCTGTGGATTGCAATTACAATTAAATATACCGAATTTTCTCAAATTCACAAGATCATGAAGTTTAGTAAAAGCAATTTTTAACTTTTCCAACTAAAATAATTTAACTTAATCAGTAGTGAATGGTATCACTAACTTCAACTCCTAGGCCATTACACAACGTTAATACAGTTGGAGATAAAGGTATAGAAAAGATGGCATACAGAGTGTAATCAATGGCGGCTGCGAGCTTCACTGGAGGAGCGAATGGCAGAAATCATACAATGATTGATGGTTTTCTTTGCCAATCAAGATTTAACCCAACAAAAAAGGGCAAACATAGATGAACTAAATTAGCATTATTTCAATTCAAAACAAGCAATGCTCGAATTGTTTTTCGATATTTGGTATGATAATTGTTACATCTCTTGACTCGCAATGTTTTGGAAGGAATTTTTGCGAGCTTTCTCACTAGATTAAAAAAGTTTTTGTTATTTGGTGGATTTTTTTTATCTTGATTTTGATGAATAACCAGTCTTTGTTAATAACACAATCACGACTTTGTGCTGGCCAAGAAGTGTCACCGAATTCTTAACTTTTGCAATGGTCGTGTTCTTCTTAACCCTGCTATGAATATTTCACACCCCAAACTTACTGCAGTCTTAATTTGTAAGAAACTTCCGAGAGTGGATGTCCCGCTTTAGGCAAACATTTCACCGCCACTCGCCCACTTTCTGTCAATTATTTGGCTTTTGCCATCGTAAAATACTCACTTTCTTTGTGACTCGAAGAGGGTGTACAACATAAGAAAATATAAGAAGAGATTGTACAACACGGAAGAAATATTATTGGTTGTGTTTTCCAAATCCTTGTTACGCCATCGGTACTTTTCGCGAGAAAATCTTTGCAGTATTTTCATTGGTAGTGGCGTAACACTTTACACTATACACGTATACACTTTCAGCCCATCATAAAGACACCATACTATGTCTAATGCTATGTCTAAGTGTCTACAAGTACTTCTATATGGATGGGACTGTTGAGATACGCTTACTTGTCTGTTGTTGCTGTTGTTTTGAGTGAATTTGTGACGTCATAAACACAGCTGGTTGCTGTTGTCTCTTGCTTTCGGCCTAGAGTCAAAGAGACGCAATTTAAGTGAACCATGTTTCGTAATGCAGAATTTCAAAATAGCAAAGAGTGGTAGACTTGTGACTTCTGCATACTTGAAGTACTTTTTCGTCTGACACTCCTTCAAGTGGAAATGTGTTGAAGTGGAGGAAAGTGACCAAAAGCTGACAAAACAAATAGCCAGTTACGTATTAAAAGTCACTATTAGAAATTGTGAGAAGGAGCGTTTGATTGGCTGTGTTGTGATCATTCAGCGTCTAATCACAGCTTCTTTTAGAAGAGCGAAAGTGGAAGTGAAAAGAAGAACCTTTTTAGTCAAAATAGAGAAAGATTTTGCATTGATATGTACACAGAGTTCTTCAATCCTAGATGAAAAGACGAACTTTTTCTGTCTACAAATAACTGTGGATTGCACCAAAACTGACTAAGGTAATGAACCCAGCTAAACTAAGCAAAAAACGACGCAATATTTGAACGAAAACTTTTCCCAAAAAGTTATTAGCTACATGGTAAAAAGATTTTTGGAAGAGGAAAGAAGGAAAGAAAGAAGGAGAAGGAGAAGAAGACTGTCTACAAAGATAGGAAAGAGATATGAAACAGGTGCTGGGAATGTTTTTCTAAATTTCAATGAGTTCTAGCAATCGATGATTATTTCAGTTGACATGAAACATCATTACATTGTACCAACAATGAATTGGGTACTTAGAATGGGGCTTGAATAGCGTCCCTAAGAAAAACTTTTGGATATTTTTCTATCTTTATGCTGCATTATTTCAAGCATTATTTGGACTGCATATCACAAAATACTAACTAAACTATTTACAGTAATTTACTAAAGACAAATTCTTTGTTATCGTCCAGCAACGATGAACATAGAGTTGATTCATTCAATCATACAAATGTGGATTGCTACCCTAGGGCTTCGTATTTTAAAACGTGGTATCGAACCTGCTTGAGTTCCAATAAGTCAGGAAGATCCAACTGCTTGTAAACATGCAGACGGTACTCATCAGCTTGTAACTGAAACAGAAGTAATTTGGGTAAACTAATAATGAGAAGTGAATTCATTAACAAGCAAAAATAATTATAAAAAGGTAGGGTGACAATCTAAGCCAATAACCAGCAACATCAAGGCCAGGATTCCACTGTCAAATTCTCAAAGATAAAACATGACATTTATCTGTCAGCGACTCTAACTGTGGTAGAAATGTACTTCGAACTAAAGCAAAAGCTTATTAAACTGTTAAACTAGATTAGATTGGTACAAATAGGGTCGAAATTTTCTGACACGTAAATGTAAGAAAAGATACCCTTTCGTGGCATTGTTAAGCAAGCTCCGTAATCAAGCTAAAATTATTACAAATAAGAAATGTAGTAAGTGACAAAACTTTGCATCATTTATAAAGAAGGCAGTTTCTATTACCATTTAAATGAGGTTTAATTTTTCCTGCGAATCATCTACCACGAATTACGTGCAATTTAACCTTTATCTAAAGCCAGTAACGATTATTTTTACGATTATCTTAGATTATTTTTATTATTATCTTATTTTCATGTTTTTCATCTGAACGTTTCGAAACTGTCACGGCCTGGCGTTTTATTCGTGGCACAGAAAGGAGAAGCAAGGTAGCGTTTCCAAATGTTGTGCACCTTCTTGGCTTTAGCCATGTCGTAGTCCTCCATTTCGATTGCTCGCCTCTTTTCCACCTCATATCTACCAAGTTTCTCACCGACCTATCGTAATGGGAAAGTGGATTTTTCACACCAATGCAACGGAAAACCAGAATAAAGATTGCGAAGTCAAAACGATTTGAATAGCCTTTCCTTAAGTTAAGCAAATTTGCAAATTTTTAACCCATTTCGAAGTAATGGCTTAGGATATTGCAGAGACGTGGGGCAGTGATAATAAAGGGGAAAAAAACAATAGCCCTAAAACAATATTTGCCCATGTAGTGGGGTATTCCACCCTTAAATGTTTTTTTGGCTCCTTGATGAAGAGTCTTGTAATTCCTTCTTATAACAACTCTTGTATACACAATCTAAAGCCTTAAATCAACCAGCTGTCAATAAATTTCTTGGCAACCATTTCTTGAAATGCATTATTGATCATAACTAAAAACCTCTTGCTGGGTATTTCGACAGTTAATAAAAATAAATCAACCAAGTTTAACAAAACAAGCAGTACCTTTTGCAAATCTGCCATCGCCTGTTTTAGCTTCTTTGCATAGTCGAATCTTTCCTCTGATAAAAAAACAGTTTTAATGAGAATAAACTGGTTCTACCGTCAGGGGGCTAATTAATCAGTTGTTGAAGGAATCAGAGAACTTTAAATTATTCAAATATCTCGTCTGCTTTCTTTCAGTAAGGCCGAAATGATTTAATATAGAACTGACTAAAACTGCTAAGATACACAATTGAGCTTTTGAGAGAAGAAACGCATTACAAGAAGGTGACAGTCAACAAGTGTAATTAACTTTGTGAGGCTGGCAGCTAGTGTAATAATAGCAGATGAAGATGATGTACGAAGTAGCACGAGCAAAAAAATCGAGTAAAAGAGTTTCAAAGTAAATAGGAAACATTGAAAATAGAAAATATTGGCTGGAAAAAATGATAAGAAATGAATAGGGGTAAACACTTTAACTACCAGTTTTACTACAAAATCAAGACAATAAATGATTATCTTATAAACTATACAGATAGTCTAACTGTATACAACTTAAAGGAAAGGCACATGGATGCAACGTGTATAGAGGGAAGGCACAAACTGACGTTTTCCCATCCACATTTATCCGAATCAAGGTATTATCCCTATTAGAAAGTAACTGACAATAGGACCTCAACCGCTACGAACAGCGAGTGCAAAGTAAATAGTGGGTCATTTGCTGTTACTTTTGAACATACACAAAGGAGAAGCCCACTAGTCTTTATGCTAAACTGCTGTGAAAACCAGTAGTTTTCAAACCGTCCCCCGCAAAATCTTGGCCTGTCAGAAATCAGCTTAAGTGGGATACATCAAAGAGAAGCCGCGTGTTAGAAGACTGATTAGAATGGCTTTTGGCCTATTTCGGAGGTTAGCTCAGAGTCGAGGTAGAGCAAACAGATCAAAACGACGAAATCTCAAGGACAGTCACACACCCCGATAACATAAGAAAAGGGGTAACATACGGATAGGGATAACTGAAGAGGGCTATGAATGAGAAGAAATGGAAGTACCAAAGCAAGATTTCCCGACTATCATCAAAACATCTCTCCAATTTTGAATATTCAAGGAGACCCAATAGTATGATTTGCAGAGCAGATCAAGATTATCGAAACTCAATTTAAGCTTGCACAAACTTAAACCAAACTTTCAAATTAATGTATGCAATTTACGGTCAAGAAATGCCTCTAGCAATAAATGGCAGTAAGTAGACCCAACATAATGAAATTAGATGACACTTCTAGATAATGAAGAATAAACTCTAGAGTTTTATGGACATGAAGCCCCGTGGAAAAGTGTATATAATGTTGTGCTATTAACTCATCTATCGAAATCGTGGATACTAACTAACAACGTATCATACTGCAAAATTTTCCACTGGCTTTTTCTGCCAGCGCATTGTCACCCATGTCTGAAAACTTTGAGGCACTCTATGTCTGCTTTAATAAAGTTCCTTTGCACTGGCAACGAACACACCTACCTAGCACGGCATCCTGCTTTTTGGTTTCAAGTCGTCGAATTAGCTGGGCAGTCTCCGAGTCCTGAAATTGAAACGCATTAGCATGATAAGGATGGTGCATGTATACTTTCCCTATCATGACGTGTTTGATACTATACTTTTTATGTATACTATACTTTTCCATCGTGAGATTTAAAACGTAAAATCATTCAACACGGTTTTTGACGTCATCGCCTTGATTTTCTCCCAAGCAGAAGCCTAACGATCTCTTGGGCTCTAAAATTCAGGTATTAAGTAACGTTGATTGGTCAATTATAACCAATCATACGTTCTTTTTATCACCTTCTAGTGTTTTCGATCCACAACTGGCTATTTATTGGTCAGATTTTGGTCATTTTCCGACGAAAAGTATACGAAAACTGGTTACTCTTTTTTCTAGCTATTGCAAAGTTACGTACCACAAAGCACTTATTCAAAGACCTTCTTCTTTTATAGTGGATAATGCAAAAATTATTGATCAAAACTTCTATCAATTGAAGCATTTATCAATCTAGCATTTAGTAGATAAGCAATCATTAAGGATAAATTTCTATGTAGGCCATCTCTGTTATTTAATCATTCCTGATTTCGCTGTACATTTAAGGAAACTTAACCAGTGTTCTAGCAACATGAGATAACACACTGCTCTATATAAAACAGAATAGTCATCAAGAATCAAATAGTAACCTGGTAAATATCAAACGCCAAGTCGTCTAATGGTGAGATGTAATCGGGCCGATTGCCTCGCAAAAAATCTTTACGAAGCTCTGATGTATCACCACCAGACATGAATCTTTCTACCAAGTCTTCGGTGGCCAACGAATGCTAAAATTCAAACACGTCTTACTTTACTGTTATTGTTTATAAGATATGTTGTGAAAATTCATCGCTGCCTTCTGCCACTGTATTTTGCAGGCAGGGCTGTGTTTGCTTGCGATAAATATAATGTAGTTGCTACGGAAGATGAACAAGTCGCTACGTAGGCGCCTGCGCCTTCACTGAGGAGCAATTCAGAACTGAAGACGTTGGAAAAAGCAACACATGAATATTTTGTATATGCCAGTTCTGGCCCTCTCTAGCCATCTTTCAAGAGGTGAAGCCATCAACTATTCTTTAAGGCTTCAACGCAAATACGGTCAAACTAAATCAAATAGCATTTGTATATAAGGCTTAAAAAAGATTTCATCAAAGCATGGGAGAGGATGATATTTATTTAGCCACTGTTATAAATGACATCAAGTAAAAGGGTTTCGATATGTTAAAATGAGTCACCAGCAAGTATTTTAGTCTCAGATTTTTGCAAATGCAAATAAATGAGAGATTATCAGACGAAGAACTCGTACTGCAACCAAGAAAAAAGAAGTGAGCTTTATCTCTAAACTTACAAGATTCATTTTCTTTGTCTCCGTGTACATCTCATCAATCGGTTCCCCAATCAAATTTACAGCAATAATATTAATCTGAAAAAACCATTAGGTTCAAACATTGACATGATTGACTATGATAGCATTCCAAAAAAAGAAAGGCTTCCATATTTTATAAAATTGAAAATGCTTGCAAATATTGGGTGTCTTGGTAAAAATGAATGGATAGCTAAGAAAATCGGAATTTTGAAAAAAAAATTAGAACTATTTGCATGGGATGAAGACTGAAAATAAATACACAAATAAAAGTTAAACTTACCTGGTTATAGAGATTATGCCTGTTAACGTGATTCTTGTGAACCAGAAATTTAACAAATTGGCAAGCAACATTTAAACTGACAGACTTTAATTCCCGAGTCTAAAAAATGAAGAACATTGTAAGATTACAACTTTCAAACAATTACTACAAAACACTATTAATCATTTGATTAGTACAAATAGAGTGACTACAAGCCTCTCCGTGAGTATTCTAGTGGGCGCGTGCTCAAACGCGCGCCTCGCCTTGCTAAGGCGCGCGTTTTACCCAAAAAATATACTCACGTTAAAGTAGGCAGAAACGGCATGTTTTCGGATGTAAATACTTTGTATCTAGAAATCTTTAAACAAACTACTTGATAGAGCAATAAAAGCAAAAAAATAAAAACATTATTGTTGTAGTTCGTCAATCGTCAATCGTCAATGGCAATAACAGTTTCCTCGAAAGAGTGATTTAAAGAAGCAACGGTTTATTTAGATATCAAATAATTTCGAATCCGCAAGGCTCTTTGTATAATAATTAACTAGGAGCGCGATTTAAAGGGTGCTTATAAACCAGGCGCGTGATTTATTGCGCGTCTCGGTAACGACAGGAGCGTGCCAAGGCGATTCTTGATTCAAAAGAGATTCTTGTACATTCATGTAGGAGAGTACCTTAAAACTAGATTGTTCGTTGCTTGAGAGAGAAATGTATCTAAAAAGGATAAGGGAGAAATAGTCAGCAAAACAAAGTATAACTAAATTTATGTACCAAATACACTTAAATGTACCATATGAAAAGAAATCGCTATCTTTTTTATAGCGTTTTTGAAGCATTTTTAATAACATCATCCATATACAATATGTGTAGAAGGTTCAGGTCCATAACCATAATAGCTAAAATTTTGATAAACAAAAATCATATAATTTGTTCCACTCAGAACTGAAAATATATAATTTAATCCAATTAAAATTTCTGCTTTCACTTTCATTGAATAACTTCTAAATATAACAAAAACTGACTGCTTGAGCAATCTACAAAATGTATTCAGGAAAATGAAAAAATAAATGTCCAGGTTTAAAAAAGATTCAATTTTGAATTTCTTTAAAAAAGTGTTAAAAACAAATGAAAAAAAATAGTCCAAACTTAGATCATTAATCACGAGCATAAGTTGAACCTGATTTCATTCTTACCCTAGTCTGTTGAATTTGCAGCCTATTAGTGAAGGAGCTTCAGGATTTGATGCAAGACCAGCAAATATTTCAATTTTTGATGCTAAAATGGAGATGCAATCACAGCTGATAGAGTATAAACAACTCAGAGGAGCCTGGATGCATGTTAATAGGATAGGTATCAAGAAACTATAACTTGAATTACAGGACCAACTGAGGAACTGTACTTCCTTCAGGGTTTGAATCCTGGTTGAACCCCACAGCAGGAAAGTTTTAGCTAATCATAAACATGGACAAAGCATGGTTCAAGAGAAAATTGTAAGCCTTAGCAATGAGTATTTTCTAATAAGACAGGAGTTGTTTGCATGATCTAGTCATGTATCAATTTGTCAAAATAAGACAGTACTAAAGATTAGGACATGTAACTTGTTTCTCAGTATACCATTGGTTTTTTATCAATATTCATCAATGACTTGGTTTATGTCATAAGTGTTAGCTACTCTTGTATTATAACATGGGAATGGGTTAAAATGACAGTTCAAGACTCATTTAAAAATTGGAAAGCATAACTAGACAGATTTTAAGAGATATGTAATGAAGCCTCACCTATAAGATGTTGGTGCGACAAAATTTGCAGCTTACAAAGGTTAGCAGGCTCTTTCAGTTTTAAAACAATTTGTTGAGGATAAACACAGAATCTAAAGTTCAAAAAATTGCAATCAAAGGAGAGAACTGTTGATCATGTTGTTGAAGGCAATGCATGTTGAACAAAATACTTTCTAAAAGAGTCAACTAGCAGAAAACCACAAGCATAAACCTGGAAATTGGAGAAAAAAGAAATTAATTAACTGCTGGTGAGCCTTTTCAAACAATAATAATACCTTAAATCCCTACAAAGAGCCTGTGAACAAAGATAGAAAAGTTGACGCTTCACTTTTAATGATTAATTCATAAAAACTGTTAAGCTAACTTCTTCAAATGATTCAAAAAGGATTACTTGGATATGACTTGGTTTTCAACAAACCTTTGGGATTGCCATCCTTTAGTAATAGGGCTGTGGATCTATGTATAGAATGACAATAGAAACAGATAAGAGATTTTGGATGCAAAAAAAAGAAATCAAATTACCAAGTATTACATTTAATCCATGAGGGCCTTTGACAGAATAACTTGAAATCAGGCTTTAGAAATCAGGTTATAAGTTATTTATTTTTGGCAAGAAGGGACTTATTTCTTCATTGAAAAGTAATTAGACACATAGATTTCATTCATGTAAAGAAAAGTAATTAAACATGTGGTTTAGCTAATGACATTAATGACTAAGGATAAAAAATAAAGTGGGGCTTTTTGTGGAATTTTGGTCATCAATATTAACCCCAGCTTCAATTTAGATAAAAAAGTATCTTCTGTTCACTGGGCTTAAAAATAGAATTAAAGTCTAAATTAAATCACCCTTTTTTGTAAGGGTGAGAATATTGAAATCCAGTTTTGAAACAGGCAATTTTATCTTTACTCTGTTAACATAAGCCTAAAAGAGCTGTTTATCCTTTAAAAAATTGGGAACAGTATTGAGTCTAGATATTTACAATTGGTACAAAGCTATGAAAGCCTTCATGAGACAAAATAAATCTGATTAAAAGTGTGAAGAGCCATACCTTCTTGAGAAACATAATAGAGAAACATCCCTACAATGGCCAGAAATAATGGTGTCTGCTGATGATGAAAGTTATACAAAATACCTTATACAAATACTTTAAATTGTAAATACATTAAGGTAGACAATTGACATACCTCAAGCTCTTTTGGCCCAAAACCTGACTCATGTCCAGAAACATGCACCACTTGAAATTGAAGTTTCTTTGGCATCTTGCCTGTTAAAGTATTGCAAAGATAACAAACCACAGATAGAAACCAAAGCCTACCAAGAAACCAAAATAACAATACATAACACAAATAAATATCTCATATTTTGAGTTTTCACGTACCAGAGTGACATTTAACTAGAGAAATTATTGGCTACTATAAAATAGGTGTTTACAACCTAGAAAGTGGTTGGGTAAAAAGCTAACAATCTGTGCCAAATAATTATCCACAGCCTTTTTAAAAAAGCAATAAACCATTTCTAAAGTCCATGTCATTAATAATTATAAATTTCAATAACAAATAAAAAATTTCAAATGAGATGTAGAAAAGATATGGAGCTCATTCCAATTCTAAAAGTTTTTGAAACAATATTGTTATGACCTTTCACCTTTTAGCAAGTCATTCATATACAAAAGATGCACATGGTTGGAACAAAAGAAAAAACAAATTGTTACAGAAAGATACTTTCAATGTTGTGGTTAATCACATTTGCATTATCATAAAAAGTCTAGAAGAAGACAGCCCATTTAGTCATGCGTTGACAAAGAGCTGATAATATTTGAAATCAATCTCTTGATGTGCTGATAAGAAACTTTTGGATATCATTTAAAAACATAGCGTCAACAAAGAGGTTAAATTTCTTAATAGTAATTCAAAAGTTTGGTTGCCTATTTGAGGAGGGAATAAACTCAATCTGCACAAGTATGAAATCAAAGAAATACTTTACTGTTTAACTTCCAAAAAAACTCAATTTTGCTTTAATGGGGTAAATAAGCATACAGGTTAAACAAACCTAAGAGTATTATTCTCACTACTCAATATTAAGTCAATTTTTTTTTATTAGAAAATGATACGCATTTAGGTGCAGATATGCATTTTTGTTGAGCTATTGACACTTAACAAAAGTGAAAAGTCTTTCGTTGAGTATTAAAATGTGCGCGCATGGCTTAACACGAATAGGTGTATTTGTTGGCGACTGAACGACAGTCGTGGAGAATGTTTACAAACGATGTTAACATGTTTACACTTAAAGAAATATGGCACCAGCAACTGATGATGTTGCTATATTGGACTTGATACGAGATTAGAGTTAGGTTACAGATTTAATTAAAAACAAATAAAAAAGATAAACTCTGTTGCATTTGAGAGAAAACTTTTGAAACAGCTCAACTAATCTCATGTCAGTGGACAAAATATTTGCATGTGAAGGAAGGCCTGAGCTCGTAATTATAATCGACTCGAGAAAAACTATGTTGGCAAGCTACTTCCAATGATCTCCTGTGTGAAAGGCAAAGCTAACTCACCAATGACAGTCCTTAAGTGGCTTTAACAATTACTTGATCTCCTCCTTGAGCACTTTTAAAAGGATTTTTGCCACGATAAACTCCAACATCTCCATGTCTTTTTCAATTATGCATTATGCGGTATCACAACAACAACTGGACATAGCAACCTCGTCTTTGTTCCCGCCTTAATTCCCTTGGTCATAGGCTGTCTCCTCCACAATTACAGCTCCGTGAACCTTGAAATAGCCTGGTCCCTGTGTTAATCGGAGGGGCACTAACGTGGAGCGAAAAAAATTTACCAACTGGTTTTGGTGGAAAATGTTCAATATGTGTCAGAATATATGCTTTTGATGCGAATCATCGACAAACCAAGACTTTGGTGCCACCTTTTACCATCAAGCCAAATAATAACCGACGGATTTTGCAATAAGTGGGGGTTTCGTGCTCTTAGGGTGTTGACACCCCTCGTGTTGATATGCTGAATTATTTCTTGTGACATTTAATAGCATACCTCCGTCGTATCAGTTGAGAATTGACCTACTTGGCGCAGGGGCCCCCTAAGATTTTTAATTCTAAGGGGGTCCCAAAAAAAATTTTCTTAGGCCTATATAATTGCTGTTAATGAATCGAGTAGCACGACACAGACTATTTTGGTATATTTTCGGGGGGCCCCATCAACCTTGGATCCAGGGCCCCGGCAGTCGTAAATTTAACCCTGCATTGTAGCACCGTTCCTTGTAGAGTGACGGTTGCTTCGACTGGGGTATGTGGAGGAGTAATTTAATGGGCAAACATTAATTATAGACGAATTGGCGTCGGATATCGTGATATTGAAATGATTTCTGGATTTCTTGTTGTTCCTAGGTTGGGTTAGGGTTTCGGCAATCTATATTGAAGGTACTCACACAGGTTAAAAGCATGGCGAGAAGAGCGAAGTTTTGCTTTTCGCAGATCGCATCACAGCAATGTTTCCATGAAAAAATTTTCTGAGTGGTTAAATTTATCAGTGATCCGACTCCATTTGAACTTTCCCCCCGAGCCAAGTGAGGCATATCAAAAAGTTAACTAAATCTGATTGTCAATAAGGCATCGGTTGCGAGTTTGTTTTCGACAAACACCGATATTTCATGATATTTAAGGTATTTTGAAACTTTCACGAGGCTCTTCAGATTTCACTGCATGTTTAGATTGTTGATCAGGCTACTTTCTTCGGTCGTAACCATGGCGACATTCAAATCTAGAAAACTTTTAGACAGTTATCCATATTCAAAATAATAGTAAAGTAGCATTTTGCAAATTTCTGAAAGTTGGGAAAACCCTTTTTGGAAGAAGAAAGGTGACACAGAAAAATGACAGGAGTTACTAATGCGAATAAAAATATAATGCTTCTGGGGTATTATAAATTCTTTGTATAAATACATTAATTGATACGAAAATTAGACAACTGCTGGATTCTGCTTCTATATGACAAAATGTTTACAAAAGACGTTATATGGTCGACTATTGAAAACCTAACGTCGTCATGCGGAGAAGGTCGCCCTGCGGAGGAGATCCCAGCGGAGGAGGTTCATCAAGCGGGGCAAGGAATAGAGTTGCTTCGAGATATGATATTGTAATGATCACAAAATGAGCCCGATTAACTTCCATAGAACGCACGCTTGAATATATTTACAGAAACAATCATATAAAGTTTGAATGCAACAATCTCCGTCAAAATTGCTTTCCCCGGGTATTTTTCTTTGAACACAGAAATTGGTTTACCAGCGGATTGACAAATTCCATTGATGATAAAATTATTCCTGGCTTTTAAAGACAATTGCGTAACCACAAACCCAATACAGGAATTCTACGATAGTATTACAAATTTTTCATGCAAGACAGAGAGACCATCATACGCATTGTTTAGGCCTACTAATGGACTTTTAAACACAATTGAGAATATCAAAATATCGATTTTAACGCGTCACAAGTGCTAGGCCATTTTCGATTTTTATCCAAAGGAAAGCTCAAATGCTAAGGCTGGTTGTCTGCGAGCTGAAAATGCTAGGCGTGCTTTAACATTAGTTGCAATTTGCTTGATTATATAAACTTGTTTTTCAGAATTTACTGATAGGGAAAGAAAAAACAAATTACTAGAGGTGGTCTGAAGTGACGTCCATGAAATATATAATCGAGGAAGGAACAAATCCTATGAGATTAGAATAAGTCGTGCTTTGGGACACTTTTAAGTGTATTGGGAAAACATTGTTGTAGCCGGGAATATTGTATACGTTATTTATTGATAGCTAAATCGAGGTTGTTAAAGATATGAGGACCAATCCAACACAACATGACACTGGAAATTGCAAACACGACAAGAATTTTCAAAGTGATAGGATTTCTAGGATTTCTTACTGACGCAGACCGAATAAAACCGGGCCTAGCTAACGTAGATACAAACAATCAGTCCACGTGTACAAACAACCAAAACACATATTTGCCTGTTGATACTTACATACAATGACGACGACGAAGCTCGAAAGCACGTAAATTTTAAGGGTTTTCTAACGCAGGACTGGATATACAATTCAATACTCAATTCATTATACACAACAAATTTACCCCAGCTTGTATAACAATTTGTGGCGAAAAAAGACTGTAAAGATATAAATTCACATCCAAAATGCAATTGAAAACAAACTGCAATTACAGGTCAATCTTGGTCAAAAACAGGCATCGTCTATTAGAACGAAAAGCTGGCTTTAACATGGGCAAGACGACCCAGCAGCCATCTTGTTCGTGTAGTCAAGTAGACGTCTACTGTTGGTGTAAAATTATGACTGTTAATGACAGGTCCTGACGAGTATCTGACTAAACGACAAATCGATCAATTTACGTAGGCCTAGATAAACATAGATACGTATTAATATGTCTATTTTTATGTTTGTGTAATATTTTGACTGCAATAATCGTACTAATTTGATGTACAAAAGCATTTACAAACATATGAAATTTCAATCCCAATAAAATTTGGTACAAATTGAAGTGAAAAGTGATAATTCTCCCAATACACGAAGAATATACAATATTGCTGAGCCAATTATTTATGCATATACCAAACCCATCTGTGTAGGAGCAAATGCATCCCTGAACCACTGCATGCGCATGCGTAAATTGATATCTACCGCGAATCTCGCTTCAACAGGCCGAGTTTTCTTGATCCGGCTCCACTTGGACCAATGACCCAATATTTGCAAGGACCCAGTCAAGGCTACAACTTCGACTCTATCGAGTTATTTGAACACCTTTAGACGTCTACATAATCAGTGAAACGCCTGGCTGTTATTTCCACGGCAAACTGCTCAAATTCCTAGAGAAAAGAAAAGTAAATGCTTTGACTCAAAGGAGTAAGAAAACTGAAAGACCTATTTAAGTTTCTCGGCGTTGATGGCGACAGAGAAGTAAAGAATGAGCATATATGACATGTCTTCATTGGAATGACATAGTACAGCACCTTTTAAGTAGGGAAGAAGCATAAAGGCAGGGAAAAGGTCCCTTCATGAGCTGCGAAGGAGCAAGAGATCTCAAATGCTGAACAGTGCATTCCAATGTGTCCCTAAATTGGCGCTCCTAATTGGGGACAATTTTTTAATATCAGAGAGGTGCCAAAATCAGTGTGTAGAGAATTGTATAGGGCCATCATTGTATGGGCAGCTGCCGTTGCAGAAACAAGTTGAAAATGTGTTCCAAATGTATGGAGAGAACAACTGGTCTTCAAGTGCACAGAAATGATGAAATCCGTGTTAATATTTCAGTAGAAAATACTAGCAAGTCGAGCAAATGTTTCAAAATGATCGAACTTTAGGCCTACCTCAATCTTCAAAAGGGCGTCTTTGCTTATTCCATTTTCAGTCGAGGACTCCTTGGCAACCGGACCATCCAGTTCATCCAACTCAGAATCGACGCTGCTTGTTTTCCTGGTACGGACCGAATCGAGTTTATAATCATCCGGGCCCTTTAAATCCGTGAAGACTGCGCCTGATTTGGTATACGAATCGTTGACAACAAAGATACCATCGTTTGAACTGTCAAGGGAAGACGTGCTAGCTCTGTTGCTGTTCAATTCACTCTGGTCAGAGTTTCGTTTGGGTCCGCCAAAAAGTTTGAAGTTATGTGACAGTGACCTTTTTCTTACAGCGGGACTAAGGCTTGGATTTGTCACTGCATTGTCCGAGGTGTCCCGTTGAATAATGCCTTTGTGGCTACTCTGGGGCGTTTTCTGGCTACTTTTGAACTTAGAAAATAATTGCTGCCTTGTTTTCTTTTTTCCTTCCTTAAACACATCCTCTGGAGGCATATCTGCAATTTCGTTTATAAAACTCAACTCTTTTTCTATGTCCCTCAGTTTGTTTTCCAATAACGATACGTTTTGCTCCTCCTCAGCAGTATCGGTATCCGTCCCTTCAGTACTGCTCCTACCGACCCTGCTTCTCAGCGCCTTAACCTTCCGATCTATATTGTCTTTTTGCAATTTAAGGGAATTGCGTCGCTTCATTAACAAGGTCTGTTGCTGCAAATCATCCTGCGACTCGTCCAATACTTCGTACGAATCCCTGCCCTCAGTGGGCAGAATCATCGACTTCGATAGGCCCTTGCTGGCCATCATGGACACGTGTCGCTGCTTCGCACTGGCTGTCGACCTTGCGCTGGGACTTGGGCTCGCGTTCGTCTTGAAAGAGCTGCTCCGTTTCGGATAACTACCGGTCATCTTCTCGAACGAGGCTAAGTCCGCGTAATTATCATTCTCGTCGAGAACTGCACTACTCCTACCGTAGCTGTACCGTAGCGAAGTCGTCCGCTGTTTACTCACTTTACCGTCCTTCTCCGGGTACTGGTTAAGGTCGTGAGTTTCCTTCAGTTTTATCAATTCTTCCAAACACGAGCGACGCTGTCGATTGAACTCCTCGTTCGTCAACACATGCTTTTGGGGAAACACTGGCATCGAATAGCGACTACGAGGCAGACGCTGGTCCTCTACATTCAGATATTCGATTGGCCTAAGTATCGCTTTTGTTGCCTTTGCGAGCGCCTCCGTTTTGCTGGGGACAGGGCTGCGTGGGGACGGTGGGCTAGACTCGCAATGGACGACTTTACGGTGAGAGCCTCGCACGCTAGCTACACGCCCTTTCGCGTGCTCCCTTGCCGAGTCCTCCGTGTTCATCTCGGGGTCCGTGATGATAACTGGTTGCGGAAGAACTAAACTCGTCTTTCTTCGTCTAGCGATCTGCAAAATAACATCAATGAATTGCAACGATCTTGCAATAATCACTGGAACATAAAATGATTGGCAGTAGTTGATATACCTTGTTGTGAAGCTGACTTTATACGTAGACTACATGTAGACCACACTTGTTGTGTTTCAGAAGTGCATTATTGTATGTTTCTGGATAGCCTACCTTTCATCCTTACAGAATCGACTTAATACGTGTAGACCACACTTGTTGTGTTTCAGAAGTGCATTATTGTATGTTTCTGGATAGTCTGCATTTTATCCTTGCAGAATTGACTTAACATTGTTCCAAAACCTTCTTCAAGTCCCTTGACAACAACTCTCCATTAATGAGTCTTAATTTCAAAACCGTTCTTAAACCTAGTAGCATCCAAATGCTCCTTCGGTTAACCCAAAGATTTATTTCATGATTTATCCTAGTTTTAGTTTACCATAAGAAAATTCTCCTGCGATACCCACAAATGCCCCTTTCTATCCGCCCCCTATATCCTCCTTCGGTTCACTCAAAGATTTATTTCATGATTTATCCACGTTTTAGTTTACCGTAGGAAAATTCCCCAGCGATACCCAAAAATGCCCCTTTCTACCTGCCCCCACCATTTTGAATTGCTTTCTACGTCCCTGTCAATTAATGAGTGTTTCCATAATCGTAATCACTAAATCCTGAACTTTGTTATTAATGGATCATTTGAACAAAACATGCGTCAACCACGACTTCATAAGCACAAGACCTTTCATTCTAAAGAGAGGCGAAACGGTTCGAGGTGTCATACCACAGCACACTTACCTTGTCCTTCCGATCCGATGCGTACTGCCCGATGCCAACTGTGGATGCATCGCTGCCTTCGAAGCATGATATGTCACCGTCAGTTCCACTATCAACACTCGCGTGTTTTTCCCGTTTCGTTTTCGCTTCTACTGCGGGAACCTTCAGCAAAAAAACAACAACAATCATGCCCTGATCAAAAGCGAAAATGAAGTGTTCAACCAGGGGCCTAACAAAAATAGATAGCCCTACCTTACTAATGTACAGTAGCTTATGTAGTAGTGTTTCGGTAAGGGGGATAAAAACAGATCATAAAAATGGATACCTGTGCGTATGATTCACTCTCCGAGTATGGGATGATAGCATCATCCAACGCCATGCTATCTGAGTCTTCATTGCCTGGCAACAATCCGTTACCCGAATCTGGATTAAAAGAATCTTAATTACAATCTAATCCGGATTATTACGATACAACAATTACACTATAACGGTACACTAATGACAAAATGATACCAAACTACGATACTAATTTGAAAAGAGAGGTTTTTTGGACAAATGAAAATCGATATGTTTCTACCTTGCTCTAATCATAGGGCGAAAGAGCGGTAGACTTCTTGAAGGGAGGCCAGCACAGGAAAAGGGAAGTAGGACAGGGACGATCTTGAAGAAGGCACAAGACATATGGCTTCTTCGTGGCGAACTGAGATTAAAGGAGTCTGAGTAATCGCTCTACTACAAACAGTCTGCCTCTGATATCAATTTCAAGGAGGTGGACACCTTGCGATTAATTTTATGGCAAGCATCCTCGATTACAAATAAAGACAAAGTCAAGTTGATTAACGACCAAATATACATTCATTGGTACTCATAAAAGGATACCAACTTCAAAGAACAACATTAAGAACACAGTAGGCCCTCTTGACTAGAAGCCACAAATGTTCTTCTAGAAGATAGAAGCCACAGCCAGTGACGGTTTTAGAGACTTCGGGGCCCGGGGCCTAAATCACCTGCGGGCCCTTGTTAGCGAAAATCAATCTTCAAGCTCTTTTCCGTTAGAGTTGTTATGCTTCAAGGTGGTGCCTTCTCAATTTCCTCTTAGGTGCAGGGCCCCTTCTAGCCCCCTTGACCTGCCACAGCTTCAGCGCAACACTAGGGCTTTAAAGCTTACCTTTTGGCCCCTGAGGATGTTTCATCTTCCGTAGATTTGAAATGAGAATTGTGTAGCTCTCCTCTGTAACCATAGCGATTTCATGGCTTTTTCCATCTATTTCAAGGAGCTGAAATTAAAGATAACATGGAGTGAGAAAATTTTGAAATCGAGAAACGCTTAAAAGTCAAAAGCAAAGTAATAAGTAACTAGTCTATGTTCATCTGTTAGATATAACTCGGTGTCTGTAACTTTATTTTACCGGAAGTTAATGACGTACGTAGGTAGGGGAAAGGGGTACCAAGGACCATCTAATGTCCCCTTATCGATTTTTAATGGTTAGGCCATGATCAACTCCTCCGCAACACAACTTGCTGTTGACATTAGAGTGCCACTAGGGAGGAGAAAATCATTTCATCGATAACAAGCACTCTTTTTACAGGAGGATGCCTCGTCATCAATAAGTCTTGGATTTGTCAGATCAAAAGAAACATTCCTGCAGGTCAACCAACAAAGCGCTGGAAAGGACGCCGAAAAACACGAAAGGTTCTACTGACGTATGAACACTGGTGGTGGAGAATTCAATCCATGGAAAAGGGTGTTTTTTCTAAGACCAAAATGACCCGGTTGAACGACCCTAGATAGGGCCGTGTCTTGGTGGGACCACAAAATATGATATGCATTGACATGCGTCCTGGGCATATTTTCTCGATTACATTCTGTTTCCTAGTTGAAAGAGAACATTCAGCTTGTAAACATGATCTTGGCCCTCTTGTAAACATGATCTCAGAGCAATTGGCAGTTTTGGCAAACGTTTTCATCGGTGCGTGCAAAAGGCCTTGAAAGAATTCCATGAACGATAACTTCTTTCTTCCAATGGTGTTATCTTGTTTGGCCAAGGATAAGTACAATAAAAGCGCGGTTTTTTGGAGTTGCTTCTGATAGCAAACTGTTATTAAAGAATTGACAGATGGATGGAAAGCCCTCAAGAATGTCATGCCCCAGAGATCCAAGAGCCTACGATAATTTGCTTTTCCAGCCAACTCAGCTTTCACCCCGCTACATTCGTCGTCCCTGCATGATCATTTTATAAATACTTTTAGCTTGGAACTGCCAGATAGAGTATTTAGTTGTTCCACTTCTACAGTTATTATCAAGCTCCTCCTTCACAGAATGCAATTTCAAAAGCTTAAATAACGCCATGCATAGATGTTATAAGAAACAGGCCTCCTTGAAAAATTCGTCATTTCCCGGCACCCAGGAGAGAAACACATTGGGCTATGCAAAATGGCAGAGGCCTGAAAGATCATGGAAGATCATAGTACCCCTCGCAATGTAATGCATTTAATGAAAAAGCATGCAAGGCGAATAAGACAGTTCGGGGAAGGGCTGGCTGATGATCGAGAGCTCCAAAATGTCGAGGGGTACAGCCCCTATAGGTGCCAACCTTGACAGTCCTTGATGTCATTGAATCGTCATTTAGTGTCAGATTTGTCAGCGTACAATTCGAAATGGCTTGTCTTCACAAAATGTGAATCGCCGGTTGATTGATTAAACTTAATAATCACTGAAGAAGATTGAATTACTTATGAACATCGCAATTAAATCATCACTAACTTGGATTCGAAAAGGGGAACGTTTTCATTGCTGTTCATTCATACTGGATTGGTTCCTATCCAATAACACTGTTCTTTCCAATGAAGGAAGAAAGAACGTTTCACTACTTGATACGACATGCACAAGGGGTCAAACCACTAGATCGGCATCAAGTTAACGTAAAAACCACTACCATTTGAGATGGTCATCCAATTCTAAAGCGTCAACCATGGGCGCTTGTTCAAGATGGGCCCTTAATCGAATCAGACGTTTAATTGCATAGGGCGCTTAATTGCATAGGGCGCTTAAAACATGCTTGGCTATTACTGTATTCACCACAGTACGAGATATCTAATAAATATAAGCATTTCAGAAGCACTAAAGCCGAAGGTATAGACCATTCCCATAGTATGAACAAACAACACTGCAGCATAATAGGAAGAGCCCATCCCCCTCCTACCATAACATTTAGGTAGACCTAGAAACTAATTTTGTATACTCGGAGCAAGATGATCTTAGGTTTGGTCCTTATTTCAGGCACATGAAAAATTTCCATTGCATGTTCGAAAGTTCCGACTTGCAAAGCACAAACCGGTTCACAAACCCAGAAGAAGAACTGGCGAAATCGGACAATCCGGAGAGGATAATCCGATTAACCCATGAGGTCATACACTTCGAGGTTTTTTGACTGCATCAACGAATCACAGGTCGGTTAGGATCAGGGAACGCTCTACTAAATATATGACATCTAGCAAAACATGGTACCTCTAGAGTGAGTTTGTCTTGAGGACGCCAGAAACAAAAATGTTGGCAAATACGAAGCATCACATACCGTAAAACTAAGAAATCCTTGCTCCTGGTTTTCAGCTGGAATTTCCAGCCGGCAACTGCGAACATCAAGAGCGAAATCTGGAGATCTGTACGCAGGGTCCTTGTAGAATATCAGGCAGCCTTCGCAGAGAGCATACCACCGCTCCTTCCACTTTCCATTGTTGTTCCACAGCAAAGGTTCCGAGTTCTCTGTACCAGCTAGGTCCTTCTTAGAAAGTCTTTTTTGCCCTAGGGTACGAAACAAATAGACATAAACTTCCAAAATATAACACCCGAACTAGAGTCGCTGGGAAAAAAGGCTCTTCCTTATATCCCCTAATGAATACCAAACATTTTAAAAATTCATCATTGGTTCATAATATGTTACTAGTAATAATTTCGGTCAACTCCCCCCTAAATGTGATTCCTACATCCCCTACTAAGCCGTCTTCAAGCAACTGATTACTGCTATAGTTGTTTTGCAAACAAAAGAGGATGGCGAAACCAGAGCCTCGGGACAACAGTCCTTAACAAGCAGCCGAGATGACCTGGCGAGGAATCCTAACAGTGGGGCAATCTCAAAACTCGACTGCATTTCAGTTACTTTCATTGCTCAGATCTTAGGCACATATTACTTAAACACCTACATCATTCAGTTCATTTCAGTATAACTTTACACATATTCCGTTGCCTTCCTATTCACACCTGTTGAAACAAATCCGCTTTACGTCCAGTCCTGAGTACGAGGTATACAGGGAACTGAAGGTAGCAAAAAGCGATGGGTACCTTTATTCTTTCGTCCGGGAAGACGGTCCTTTAACTGGGCGAGTATCTGGCTCATTGAGGCCCGCTTCTCCAGCTTCATGTTAGGTGAGCGACCAGGTCGTGGTGTCATTGTCACAGTTCCTGAAAACGGCATCGAGATATCGCCCCCACCTGCTGTTCCATCTGAAACACGCCCGTTCTTGCTTTCGAGACTCACTGGTTTTATCGCATTATGCACTGAGAACGAACAAGGGACGAATTTTAAATGAAGAAATAAGAATCCATTAATCTAAATGCAAAACGTCAACATGAGAATTGAAAATGAGATCTGATGGATCAGACTAACAGCAAAGTCCTTTTGCGTGTGAGATGGTGTCGAGATTCGAGAAATCTTGCGTCTTTGAGATTACGTATACAACGAGATGTGTCTGAAATCAGACCTGGTGGCGAGCGATGGTCTTAACTGGCTCCATTCATCGAAAGCCAAAGTTCAATATTTAACGTTGCTCGCATTTACACAGAGGCTTCTGATACAAGTAATAAATACAAATACGTGGTCTGAACTACTGGAGATCCTGACTTGGGGGGGGGGGGGGGTTGTGATCTAAATATCACGTTACAAAAACTACAGGCTGCATATAAACGAATCCGATGTGCTTGGCTATATAATATTGGATTGGAGGAGAAAGGGGCGTTATTAGTTCAAATAAATGACGCAGTCGCAATTTTGTGCTAAAAATCAACCCCTGGAAAAACTCGTCCAAAGCAGCCTTCCTGCGAGAGCAGAAAATTGTGAAAAGAAACTCGGTATGTCCCAATTTATCACCCTATTCCAGGTGCTGCTGATCGAATCTTTGAACACTCGCAGAGGAGCCATGACCCGGTGCCTAACATGCTAGCAAGGATGAGCCCATTCATGGCCTGTATAGGGGGAACACGCTGAAGATTCACGAGTGGAAAGACTGAAACTATCATCATAATCTGTGATATCCCCTTGTATGCAAAATTCATGCACTATTTTGAATTTCTCTTGCTAAACGTCTGTTCCAAAAGGCTTTAAACTGCCAAAAAATGACCTCGTGTAAATTGATTATAAAAACACGACATTGTAAGAAGAAAATTCGGCCAAAGAGAATAAGAATCAATGCTCCTGTTTAGCAAAAACAGCAAAATCAATATCAGCTCTCTGCTTCTCTAAATTCCACAGGTAATTAAAGATAATTGTATCTGGATGCGACTTCAATGGCCTAACGTATACGTGTCCAGCTTAGGAAACGTTATCAGGAACAAAACATTGTAATACAATCGATGGTGTCAGTGAGCGGCTGTTTTATCTTTCATACAGAACAATGATATGGAAGCGCGAATTACCTCCAAGGAAATTTTTCTGCCTAACGGGAAAATTTACCTTCAGCTCTAGAAAGATCAGGAAGTTAACGACCTTGGAATGTTTTGACAAATATGGAGAGAATTCAACTAGGACAAAGCGTCAAGACGATAAACAAGTAAGTAACAGAGAAGGAAGGAGTTTTCAATACTTTTTTATGTACAGGAGCCTTTCTTGCAGAAATGTCCATAAACCCTTGCACACTTACAAATTGACGGCTCTATGGCTAGGCGCCGGAAAAAGATTTTGCTTGTTAATGTCATATTTTAGAAGTTGATTAGTAGTTTTTACTATAAGCAATGAAAGTGATTGTTAATAAAGTCTGTTTTGAGTTGGTAATGAGTAAGGTTTGAATTATAAAAATTGCAGCCAAATGAATTAAATAGCTTTTCCTGGAACTTGCTTGCAACTTTAACACGTCATACGAGGAGTTGACCTTCAAAGTATGATTTAAAGACTAAGACGCTTTCACGAATATGACGCGGACGCAAATCCGATCAAAGTAATGCTGAGCTTGGTGGAAAAAGAAACATCTTACTAGGAAGAGTTTTGGGCATTTTGTATCTTCATTGAGAAGTAAAATCCTAATGACGTCAAGTGCACCTCGAACTACGGCAACTCGCAGTTCACGTGAGCTGATTTGCCTTTCGAAAGTGGCTTGTGGTCATCGAACGCTACGTTGCTTGCGGCTGTTGTGGGTGCATCAGGCAAATTTGCAGATAGATTTAGCTACGTCATCTAGAGGTTTTCACATCTCTCTTTTGTGAATGTGCATTTTTTGCGTGAAATCACAAGCACCAACTGCTCTACACTCACCACCAAACAGAACTGGCCACCAATGCAGCTCAGAAGTCGAGAGGTTGTGAGTGAAAATGTTCCAAAGGAAAGCCAAAGTGTGTGAATACTTTTGCTGGCATTTTAGTCAGTACAACCTGAGTGAAAATTTTTTTTCGCTTTTAAGAGCAAAACGAAGCGAGTTCTACAATTATAACCGCTGCTTTAGAATATCTGGCGGCAATGTTAGAAGTTCAGCAATTTTAAATGATGCAGATCATAATAAACGATTTTTGGAAGATGCTTAGGTGTCGCATAACATCCAAGTGAATTGGGGCAAACGAAAACGAGTGGGTAGTGTGAAAGTTTGAAACATTCAATAGACATTATTCGGACAAAGCTTCATGGGTAGGGATAGTGAAAGAGTCTATTTTGCTCTTGTATCAAGCTTCAACCAGACGCAATAAGACACAAAGCAATTTAGTGACTCTAAGACTGCAGACTTCAGTTCGTGAGACGCTGTCTTTGTTGGGTGACCGTCCTTTGTGTGAACAGCAGATTATCCCAGAATACATAAATACGAAGGCAAACTTGCGGGTGAGGTTGAAGTTAGAAGCCGACTTGGAAGCGCAAAAGGCTGGCGGACTGCAGAGATGAGTAATGGCAGACAATTTTAAGTACATCAATCACGGAAGCTCTGAGGGGGTTGCGAATCAAATCATCATGCCAAACTACTAGATCTCGGGCATGTATGACAAAGTAAATAATGGAACTGATCGTATTCACCTCGTTCAAAAACTGTATTAGACATTGCATGTAGCTACAAATGTCATTGGGCACAAGGCTTTCCCCTAACTATCAGCAATGCTGCCAAAAGCAGATAAAAAACGTCGACTTACATTTAGCTGCTACACGTCTGATAATAAATTCTTCGAGCTGAATTCTGTCCAAGTTAAACAGCAAAAGTACAAATCAAAGACAGCACAAGCCTCCTAAACTTGCACAACGTCCAACAGGGCTTCCTTAGCACACTGACAATCGCCAACAACAGACCTCAAGTTTTATTTTCGCCTTGGCATCCACCAATTCAAGGCCAAAACAAATCACAGGCATAAAGAAATTGTTTCCATTTCCTGATCTGAGTAGCCGAAAAGCGATAATGGCCATTAGCAAATATTTTGGTTTGGACTCGTTGCCGACCTTCTGTATTTGCGTCAAAACAACAAAAATTCCAAACGGATTGCATTATTTCGAAGATTATGAGCCATGCTGAACTTAACTAGCCGGCCTAAGCAAACATTATCAATTTCCAAGCGCTGCCATCATGTCATGTTCCTAAAACTACCCGTTATTTCATACTCAAACTTGCTGTTCAACATTGTGGAGAAATTTCAGGCACGAGTCAAAAGAATTCAGACAACAGGCCATTGTTGGAGCTCGTGTACATGGCGACATACTTCATTTAATTTCAACGAAGTGTGCGAAATGTCTTTTGTGCATATTGCGTTGATAAAGGAAAATTGCTTTCTAATACCTTTTACACAATACGGTGATGATAAGCCCTGCAAAATTCATTCAAAAAATCAAAAATGAAGGCCTTCTCGCGAGGAACTGCGTGACTTAGCTTTCCAGGGCGATCGTTCGATTATTTTTACTTTCCTGTGTGCTCATGTGCACTAAATGATATACAAGCATTCCTAATTTTTGCAGCTTGCTTTTGTTTCTAGTGCTTTCATATGTCTGTTGATAGAATATACAGATAATTTGACGAGAAACTGTATGATTTCCCCAAATATATAGAGTGAAATGCCACGGACTTTGCGTCCTTGTGCAGGCAACTAAAAGCCCACGTAATCAGCTTTGCTCGCGAGCGTCAAAGGAAAAGGCCTGAAAAATAACCTTGGCATATTGCAGCAGAAACACCAACAAGCAAAAATCGTGTCAAGATGCTTTAGCTTTGCCTTCTAATAAACGACAGATAAAATAAGGTGGAGGGCAAACGTCTATCCCAGGCCTGACTTGATCCCCCTATTCATCTTTCGTCGGTCAATACATCTAGTCAGATATGGTTGAAATTGATACCAAATTTAAAGCCATCTAGATTCAAAATGAAAGTGATGCCTCAACATGTGTTGAGGCAGTGACACAAACAGCATCAGTGCTACAAGAACCTCCCTGGACATGACTGTTTCGTAAGTTGCTTTCAGCACACTACAGTACAGTTACTTGAGAGCGTCGGGGGGTGTAACAGATGCGACAGAGAAAACCTCGAGTCAGTTTTCTGGTTTAAAGCGAGGCACGAGTGAGATTAGAGAATGGTCGCCTTTCAAACGCAAAACAACATCTCTTCAGATCGAATTAGCGAATTTAGGCTACTCGTTATCAGAAAACGTAATGCCCCTCTACAGAATTGACTCTTTGGTCTAAGCAAATACTAAACGGACTGAAAAGAAATGAAAATCCCCATAAAGCAACAATGAACCTGACTTACCAGAGCAAACTCTCATACCTTCTGGGTAGAAGCAATGGCCTAAAGCCCCAGTGATCATCATAACTACAAGTTGCACCACCTACATCACGCAGGCATTTGGAGACGTCCATTGGCAAATGATAAAACAAAGTCTATTGGTGCAATGACAGACAAGTTATACAAAATCGAGCGACCTGTTTGATTTGCACAAAAGAGAGGGCAAATAGAAGTATTCAGGACGAAGCAGTTGACTCTTGCCAAGGTCGTGCTTATCGGAAAAGCAAACAGACATTGGCAAGATGTGTAAACACGATACGAAATGACATTTGCATCGAGTTTGCCCACTGTAGCCACGAAAGTGTACATAGCCTACTTTAACCAGCTCAAATCAAAGTGCGAAATTTTAGCAGAACGAGAATCAACCTTGCTCTGATAAGCCCGATTCAACACTTTATTCCTCAATCCATTACCTTGTTATGATGTAACGAGCAATTGGCACTGCAATGCTTTGAAAATTTTTGCTGGGTTTTACCAATTTTTAGACTATCTATTTATTCAGCTTTGAAATACGTCATGACATTAAATTCGTATTACTAGTCCTTATACCAATCAAAACCGTATTAACAGGGATTATGGGATACGTGAAGACAATATTGTTAAAAACTGAAGGGCCACAATAATACACTTGTTTAGTGGAGCAGTGTTTCAAATGGAGCATACTGGGTCAAAAATCAGTCTAAAGTTTTCTGTCTTGTTCCAATAATGTCAAATTCAACTTTGCCTCAAGTCATCATCGCTGCTTGCAGCAAGAGTCGTGTTCCTTTGCAAAATTTCTTTCCAAGTGCCCCAGTAAGGATTCATATCAAGGGAGGTTCAAACAGGTTCCACCTCTACACCTCCTCCCCTCACGAGAAGGCCTACACTCTTTAAGATATATGACGTCCCAACTGACATATGTTTTAGATAATCCCCTACAAACAAGTCAAATTTGATAATCTCCCATCAAATATGGTGTTATGACGTAAGCATTCCGCGAACGTTTCACGTGAACACAACTTCTAATGACGCAAACGTAGACAGAAAAAACGTCACATTAATCACGGTCTCGCTTCGATTGCCCTCGCTGCACGCTTTTGCTCACTAGGGTCATTATTGTTAAGCTGTAATTAAGATTTTCATTTGGCTGGCTTCATTTTGAAGTAGGGCCAAATGACATCAATTGACATAATTCCGAAAATGCTAAAGATTAACAGAATTCTCAAAATATTGCCATGGCTAAGATTACAATACGTTATAAACTTTTAGTTTAAAAATCTGTTAGAGCTTAAACTTCAAAAGAGTAATCCCACGCAAAGAGACATCGTACTTGACCTAATACGACTGACAGTCCTTTCAATAAGGAACCAGTCAATGACGTCATTCTGAAAACATTTGTGGACATCGAAAAGAATGTTTGGAAGAATCAGTGTAATTAGAAAGCGAAATTTTTCTTAAAATCGTTCGTTCACTAAAACAGGTTGCATAAAAGCACCAAGAAGACCAACATCATCTGCTTTTCGACTAGTGTGGCCTTAGATGGCAAGGCTCCCTAAAGCAAGGCAATATTATGCTCTAACTCCCCTAAAGACGTCCTTCTCTGCTTCCCTTAGAAGGTTTAAAACTAACTTCATTGCAAACCTGTTCCCACTAAGCCCTTAACCCAACAACAACAACAACAACAACAACAGCAACTAGGGACGAGCTATAAAATTTTCTAGATCAGGAGTGCTCCTGTCACGTGGTCATGACCAACAAATCAGATGATACTTGAAATCGGTTTGAATATTTCACCCAGAAAGCCTGAGGGTATGGTGAATTTACCACAGTATCATATGTCTTTTGAAAACAATTTTCCTATGACAGTTGTAAAAGCATATTGTACACCAATTTCAAATGTGTACAAATACGACATCTCTTTCAGCTTTAAAAACACAACCCCCTGAAGGAGGTGGGACTATTTTTCACTGTCTCCGTCATCTTTATTATTCTAAAACAATTTTATCTGCTAAAGGACTATATGTAAATAATATCAAGTGAAGTTAGAATGAATGGGAGAGGATTTAGCCAGAGAGTCGGATAAAACTTGACTGTCGAAAGCCAATACTTCTTCAAAGCGGCATTCTCAGATGTCTGATAAAGCTTTCGGTGTGCAGTGCTGTCATGAAAAGACGTATGATAGTCCTTTCTCTGAAGCCTAAAGACAAACATTTGTTTGCTATGAGTTAAATTCACAGCGATGCACATTCTCTAATTCAGCATGTTGTTCCTGGCATTTTTGTAGAAGAAACAACAAAACCGACTCTAGCTAACTGCTTACTGCTACATTTGTCGAAGCAGGAGCAAACTCGATTTTATAACGAATTCTTGTGCGGTTAATGCAAGCATGCATCTCAAATCGATATAACAATAAGGAAATACTGAGGTCCTTATATGCATATTAACTGAGACACAAGCATAATAATTAGCAATAAATCTGATTACATAGCTGGTTTTGCTGCCAAACATAACAACTCGTATCGGGCAGATGTCTGTGTGAATTGTAGTGTGGCACGGGTTTGCAAACTAGAACTTTTCGGTATTGTGTAAAATATAAATCGTAGCGGAAAAACGAATAAAATTGCGAATGCATTAGCTATTCTGCATCGGTTGAAGAAAAAAGAGTATTTGATTTGTACTAACTAAGCTGAAAGGCCTAGCAAAGGCCAACTAATTATATTGCCATTTTTTGTCTCTATTTTCAAACATAGGCCAAAATTACCAACAATGCATTGATTTATTGATTTTGAGATCATAAGAACTATCATTCGCTAAAATCTTTTGCAAATAAGATCATGAGCGATATGTTTCGTAAAAGATGTTTCCTAAGTGACCAAAATGATTCTTACATCTTGTCATAAAAACTAACTCGCGTTTAGATATATTTATAAGGCAAACTATACTTGAAATAGTTCGAAGTCCATGATGCATTAACTTGACCCATAGAAGGAAATCTCGGATAATGACTAGATTCGTGCTCCGGTAATGTATAGAAGAAACGTAAATCGTTGTAAGAGAGTCCTTCAATAGCAGCTATAACGAAATATTGCAAGGGGTTTTTACCACACGATCCCCGTCTGAGCCATTATAGCGTACAGTATGTTTGGGTGCTGAGATGATTTTCACTGTCTCACAGATAAAACCGGTCTAATAGCGTGGACAGGCTATAACTCTGGTACCCCGAGAAAATATTCCAGGGGCGAAATCTTCACAGCGAAAAGTCATAGTTTACATTGCAGATGAATAACAATGCACATTGGAAAGTATGAGTTTGTGCCTTTTACAAATGTACCAGCAGATCATGGTCCACAAACACTATGAATAAAAGTATCGTAAAACTTCCTACCCACTGTTGAGATGAGTCTGAAATCCTGAATGTCTTCATGGTTATAAAAAACGGCTGCCATTTAGCTTACAAAGGCAGTCTTGCGTCCATATGTCGTTGGATTGCCTAATCATCGGAGTAAATAATATGAAATTCCACCAACATAACTAGAGTTGATTAATAAGATGAACTTCCCTATTCGAGACAGCGTCAAATCGACGGACCAGCGGAAGCCCAGAATCAGAAACGGATTCTGTTGTCTTGGGCCTATAGGCAGTAGCAAAACAAAGAATCAACTATCCCGTTTGGATTTTGAGCTCATTTGCGGAAAATGCTGGTCGTCTTAACTTTATCGTGGATTTGCCAACACTACTGTCAAATGAAATGCCTCGCATAGCAAAGAAATTCTATCCCCCTCGAGTATTATTCTTTATCACTTGTGTGCATCAAATTACATGCAGTTCTTTCAAAAGACGCCAAAGAAATCAGCAATGTCACGAGCTTTTCTGGGGGGGGGACTGGGGGGGGATGTCTCAATATGGTGCTGCATAAAATCAAGTTTGGTGCTCAATTGCATGGCCTACTGTGTGTTGTTGAATTTACAAGACCCTGAATAATGGGGAGTTAGAATATCGGGCTTTTAATCGCTATGAACACCGCAAAAGTTGATACCACAAACATGAGGTTGTACCAGTTCACTGCGTGCTTTGAAAACAGGGGTTTTTATAACAATACCGCAGAGATTTAGCGAGTGCCCTGGCATCGCCAAAATTAGATTACCTTTTTAGTTCGTTTCCAGATGTTGAAGGCTATTTTATGAAGGGGGCAATGGGGGTGGTAATTGATGTCGTTACATCGCAACTGAATTGACACGATCACCAAATCAGCAAGAAACTTTCTATAATCACAAGAACCACTATCATTCATGCAGGCACTGGAGTCATATCCATCACTGTGCAATCACTGGAATCGTTCTCATGACTGCAATCATTATCACTGTAATCACGGCAATCAAGGTGATCAATGTCAATACTGTTGTTAGTGCGATCACTAGGGCCAAACTCTCACTCTAGAATCACTCCAATCACAGCAATCAATGCAAGCTACGCCAGTTTCCTTCCAAATTCAGGAAACCTCGTCTGAAAACCAGTGGATTGCAAGCAATAACAGTAATAACATAACAACGGAAATCTCAATACATTCGATGCATTATCATATCTACGCAATGGGGTAATGATTAATAGCATGCCTTAGCTGTTTTAAAACCCCAATAAAAAGGTACGTGTCATGCAATTCATGCCTCTGTCCATGCGAATGAGTTAATGAGACGGAGAGGTTATTCCATTCCGATTAGGTCCGGCTAATACCCTGCACAACTGTGGTTTGAGTAGTCAAAGATTAACTATGGACTGACTCGCATCCGGGAATTCTGATAATTTCCGCTCACCCCCAAAAACATTACTGGTATAGATTCCTGGTTATAAAAATACGTCCACCTTTAGCACTTTGCCTGAGACACAAGGTCACCCTCGGTACGGTGTAAAATTGTTTAGAAATTCAGTTGAAAATAAGTCTTACGTGACTTACGAGGTTTACAGCGAAAACTGTGACACATGACCTTGGAATGGAGAATATTTCAAGATCATCACAGGGTCTTTTAAATTAAATCCAGTAGGCGTCCTCATTAAGCGATTCTCGCATTTCCAAAAGCTCTCCCTGATCGCCTGTAAGTAACGAGGGAGCCTATAATTGTAATGTGGATGTCTCACTGCATCAACAATACAACAGAGATTCGTCACAAATCAAATTAGAGGCATTCTTGGGGATGTGGAATGGGGTATTGGGATGACGCAAGGGGAAGATATTGCTCTGTGTTGTGTGGTGACGTAGAAGATGGCATAGTTGTATGCGTGTGAGTTATAGAATTCGAGCTAGAAAACGAAGAAACATCTAAAGAATTTCTAGAATTGTACCCCTTGTTCTCGCACACCCCCACCTCTCTTCAGAGCAAGGATAAAGCCCAACATGAGAAAAGCGACAGAAGCTTCCTTGTGTCTAAGAACCTTTCCTTGTTATCCCTGTACTGTGCAGGAGGGTGCTTGCTAGCTAAATCTTCTGCACGCACGGCCTATCGAGCTGGGAAGACATAAAATAGGCCTAGATGCACGTCACATATGCAACATAATTTCGTTCTTGATGATCTATGTTAACGGTTCTTTGGCTATTCGTATCATGCTTTATGAAGTCTGAATTACACGAATTATGCCATAACAGTGTGGCCATTGACCTGTTGCAGAAAGAGAGTTAAGCTAGAGTTTGGTGGCGAAATTAGAGATAGAAAGGTCTCATCCTTGCGGATATATAGACTTGTCAAAGCAAATGCCAAAAATTGTATATTTGCAGTCATGGACTCTATAAATAATTTACAGAAACGCTCAACTTGGAAGTCTTGTATCTATTCAGAGAGCCAAACAAGGTTTCAACGACAAATATAGCACCAGACCCTTTAATTGAATATACATTGTTGGCGAGATTTCACATTCTACAGATAAAGAAAACGGTTTCTCATCTAGGAAATTCCTATTGACGATTGACTTAAGAAACGATGAGCCATCCCGGGAATTATAGACAGTTGTACCAGTTATGAATACAAGCCTACGGTGTAATCCTTCATTTTCAATGAAAAACGATTTAGCTAAGTAAGGGAAGCTAGTTCAGCTGGTACAAAAGAAGATATGTCCTTCTATTAGTTACAGCCTTGAAAAGAGATGATATCCCCCTTGTTGTTTAATGGATCATACACCTTGTTGTTTCGCGTAAATGTCCAACTTGGAACAATGTCCGAACAATGGAACAAAGTATAATTGTGCAGAATGCCAGAGACAATATGGAGGAGGTTCAAGGGATGGGTACAATGCCCCCTTTTTCATTCCTCCCATACCCACAACAATTCTTTGAATAACCCTATAAATGCCTAGCACTTTTTTTGCACCTAGATAAATATACAGGATGAGTTGGTAAAAAATAGTCAGTGAAATACAACTAAAAATCTGAATCCCTAAATAAATAAACAAACAAATAAATCGATCATGGAGTGTCCAACTCGTGCAAATACCCCCAAAAGAAAGGGGCATTGGACACGCAGTCTGGCATATTAAACCTATCACCTAAAGCCTCTAATGTCAGCCCAAAATACAGCAGCCTGTAGTAGACACTGAATTTCAAATATGATCTTTTTCGACACATGGCATGCAATCTTAGACCACGAAACTACCTATTTGTGCAAGAAATTCAAGGAAGGGGTAATAGGTTTTAAATCTAGAGTTTTCGCTTCAAAACATCAAGTACTACCCTGGGTACCAGAGCCACAGAGAAAGCTCGAAAAGAGGGTCAGGAGAGGAGGGTAAGGAAAGGGAATATTTCGCCCCCCTTTTGAGGCTCTGGCAGGCAGTATAATTAAGTACTTAACATTATCCAGAGTCATTTAGCTCATTTTTTAGGACAAGAACATTATAAATTGTGAATGTAAATGATTTGTAGTTGTCTCTGAAACATTTTTAAAAAATCTGTTCATCCTAGTTTTCCTTGGAATGCAGTTGCATAGCAAATGATATCAAAACTATTCTGTTACTCACATAACATGATAGCCTTGGCGCTTATTACCGTGTCGTTCTATGTAATCTGAGACATCTCCCATAGAAATAATGGTTTAAGGTCAAAAAGATTAATAGACTCTTTCAAACCTGGAGGAATATTAGTAATATTTATCTGTTGTAAGCATGATTAATGTTTGTAAAGATAGCAACCACGAGAAGATTAAAACATTCAAGAGGCAATGCTTCTAGCTTTCAAAGCTCTTGACCACGATCCCTTCGCATTGGTAATTCACAGAAACGTTGTGAAAATCATTAGCAATGATGCTCCCTCCTTCCAAGCGACCTCCTTCAAAGTGGTTTTATCAGGGGCATTTTTCAAATGAAAGCAGCCAAGTCAAGGTCTTGAGCCTCAAGACACAATCCGGTGTGAATTTAAATACCTAGGAAACATCGGTAATTTCCCAAGATAGTCTAAATTTCGTGTGACGATTATTGTCACTTCCATTTCAAATGTGTAATTCTTCATTGGCTTTTTAAAAAATCATTTCAAGCTTGACTATTTGCTGAACGTTCAAGAAATATTCAGGATACAAGTAAGAAAAAATTGGTAGCAAAATGACATGGAAATTTGAGAATATGTCTTTAAGCCCCGGGCATTATTTGTTATAACAAGATGACAACATTCGGCGCAGCGAGGACTTCGTTTACATAGATACCAGTGTTTTGATAACAAATCGGTGCAGTGACAACCCTACCACCACAGGAATCATCGAACGTGTGACAAAAAACATGAGCCAGGTTCAGATGACCAGGTGACAAATTGTTCAATGCCACCATCACTTGCTGATTCTGTCACTCGTCCATTTTTATTTTTATTCTGTCAAACATCCCTTCATCGACATCTCTAGATTTTTCCTTTCCGTTTATGTTATAAATTGATATGCCAAATTTTGACAGGTACAGATTTCAACTTGGTTAATGGTAATGTTGAAATCTATTCACGTCGAGTTTTTATGAAAAAAATAAATGACAGAGAAGAAAGCCACAATTACCTTGGTTGAAATCTTTTTCAGGTCTGGATGTCAGCGGTTCATGAGAATCCTGCAATTTAACAGCATAGCTTAATTACTAAAAAGTATTAAAATGATTTCGAAAACTTATTTACACAAACAAACAATTAGCGAGAAAATCGCGGCGTATCCTGAAGATGATGTTGCAGCAAGATTATTTTAGTGTGAAAGCTGTCACATTAAGACGAACTAGATGGAGTTCTGCTTCACTATTCTCTTTTAAATCTAACGATTTTGCGAAGAAGCTAAGCCTCTTTACAAGAAAGAGGCAACACAAGGCATATCTTTATCGATGGGAGTTATTGTCACTACAGTTACTGTTGCTGCTGTTGTGACTAACTCTACTGTTGTTGTTGTTGTTGCTGTTGTTGTTGTTGTTGTTGTTGTTAATGCTAACTTGTTTGTGTTTTCAAAATCTCTTCTTCCAGCTCTTCTTAGAACGATTGCCAACAAGAGTCATCGAACTTACTTCAATAACCACAGCCGAATAGCATAATTAATCAAAGAATTCTATTTCTACAGTGAGCTAAACCCTGTAAACTTTAATGAGTATAGCAGGGCTTTCCACTGTACAAAATTGGATGGATCAATGGTTTTAAAAATGAACGGATCAGTATGGCACATCGAAATTAGTCGGCATAGACTGAAGGGCTTATGATAATAATACCCCAACAATAGCACAGACGACTAAAACCCTGGCGCTTTTAATGGATTACTTTTATCTGCTACTTCTTTCTTCCATCATTTGTATTCTAACCTCGTTGTTTCAGGCTCATCCAAATTGTAAGGATTGAAGACATCTATTCAAAAGATTATCGAATAGAAGAGCGATATAATATAATCCTGTTTTCATAGATATTTGATCACTTCTTGAATTTTTCGAATACTTTTACCTAGCATCGTTGAATTCATTCCTAGACCCAGAAGCTTTGTCATCGAGGGCACTTGTTATTAACTTCTTGCACCAAACCCCTTCTTCTCCAATGCCAGTCCCATCAACACCCCCCCCCCCCCTCTTCTTCCCCGCCCTGTTCAAATCTAGAAAAAAGCGTCATGATAGAACATACAACTGTATCTACCTACCTCTTCATTGTCGAAATCAACTTTGTCGTTGTTGTTATTGTTCAACTCATCGAAATTGCTCGCAGATGACTTCCTCTGATCCAAGCTCTCGTTCGTTGACAAACTCTCTTTCGAACAATACCCGCTTTCCAAATACGACATTGGGGAGCTTTGGATACCTGGATGGAATACGCTCGAGTCGCCATCAACATCAACGTTCAAGTCTGCGATTCCATCTGACGCAACACTGCTGCATTTACGCTGTCGTAAACTAACATTAACTGCGTCCTTTTCGCCAGTATCGATATTCGTAACTTCGAGTGCGCCACTGGGGACCACCCGTTCGCCGCTTTCCGTATTAGTGTACGAGGGTGATTTTTCGGCTACCTCATTCTCGTCGCTCTCCGATAGCCGAATATGTTCTCCGTGCCTTGTTAACGATGTTTTACGCGTCCTGCATTCAGCCTCTAGTAGCTTCCCTTTCATGTCTGGTGACAGCGTGGGATCAAAAAATATTCGCGAATAATCGAACCGTCCATATCTGGATGGCCTCATATAGTTTTTGGCCATGTTTGGTTCCGACTGGTGTTTATGAAGCTCCGGTCTACGATTTCCAGACGTGTCTTCAATATTCTTGTCATTGTTTTTGTTCTCAAAACTTTCACGAACTACATTAGAATTCACAATCATTTCCTCGTGAGCAGGTTCTTCTAACTTAATGGGTTCATGAACGGTCTTCTCGTGGTAGCTACTTCTGCCTCTTTCAATCGCTCCACGCTTACTCAATCGACCAACTTTAGTATCGACTTGCGGATCAGAAGTCCGTATTATATCCTGAAACCCTTTTGCGCCCGCACTGAAGGACCTTTTCATTTTGTCATCCATACCAGAATCATCGTTTTGTTGTATGAGCCTATCCTGTTTAGAATGCATTGTGTTCCGTACCATTTTAGTCAGTTTGCTATCCTCGTCCGCATTAGACTCTGTTGAGATGTCTATGTCAGAGAACACAGAAGTAAGATTTGTCCGTCTTCTATGCCCGATCCAACGATAGGTTTGGTCCAGGTCTATATCATCACCGGTAATTCCTGATACAAGAAAGCTAGGTTCTGATTGGCTCCTGTTTGTTCTTAGACTACCACCGAATCCAGAATCCCGGTACGATTTATTTGGTCTGGTTCCCCTCTTTGCAATGAGCTTAGCTCCGGTTATAGGTGATGACCAGCCCGCCTTTTTGAATCCATGAAGCCATAAATGAAGTAAATCCGCACTCTCGGTGTCGAATAGAAATATCCTGGAGCCAACCGTGTTTGGGTCAGTTGCGTTCAAAGAGAACAAGGTGTTCACTTGAGCGCGCTTGACTGATATCCAGCTAGTGCTGCTGGTGAAACAGTGAATGGGTTTTGCACTCGTATCGGGAGTCTCGTAAACACGCAGAAATCCCTCGCATAAACTGCAGAATACCGTTGACCATCTGTTGATAAAACCAGCCTTGAACTTCACGCGTCCAGAATACACGATTTCTTCGTCTTTGGCCGACATCGCGAGAGGATTACATGTCTGCATGGAAGAAAGAATAGCTTATAATTGGCGGGAGAAAGAGAGTCCTTTGAATGTGAGACGCAAATAGATACCCGTGCATAAGCGGGGTTAAAGCCTGCTCCCATTCACGTATCAGTTGTACCTGCACCCACATTCTGACATTTGGGGGCAAACAAAAACGAGGCACGTAATAAATGCCCCCACAGTGATAACCTTTTCGATTAGAGATGAAAAATAATCCAAGTGGAAAACCAAATGGATAGAGTTTTAGCCTTGATTACCACAATGAAAGGAAAGGTCGTTTATTCAAATACAAGTGTTGTTTTTGCCATAGGGAAGACTGTTCATTGATTTAATGGACAGCGTAATATTTACTGACATAAAGAAGTTACTGAAAACAAATTAATCGTTCGTAGAAAACCTCACTGATACAACAATATAACCAAAAAAACAATGCATTATGCCTTAGATCTTATCAATCTCTCATAAATTTTCTCTCTTATAAATTAGATGTTAAAATAGGTCTTAAAAACGAATAACTGGTGTTAAAAACGTTTAAGAAAGTGAAGCGAAAGTCTGAAAATACAGACAAAATTCAAATATACAGACTATATTCAAACGTTTTTGTACATTCCTCTAAATGTGTTTTGTTATCTGAAAAACTCTTCACAGAAACCTAGTTTTTTACATTCCTATGATTGCCTATGATTTGGTGGTCCTGAAATCTATGGAGTATTTACGGAGAACATTTTCAGTTTTCATTTAAAACAACAACCAAAGTTAAGCTACCTGAATATTATTTTCTGCATTCAACACAGGATAGTTTCGTTTATTAAACTGTGTAAAAGTCTTACGAAAACATTTTTGGCGGCGATATCACAAACAACAAAACAAAAAGCTCAATATAACTTATTTTACTTATAATAAGACGTGTGTGTTGTTCTTCTCTTGCGGTTGATTGTAATCATAAGAAATAAACTTTAGAGAAGCGACTTAATAATACGTCTCAAATGTGCTCATATTAAGTCAAATATGAGGCAGACTTCTTTCATTTTATAAGACCAAGGCTCCACTGATAATTTTTCCATTCAACTGAAAATAATTTCTAGGACAATGATCGAAGAAAGTGCATGGAACTTTTTTGCATCGATTGTTAGTTTCAGTTCAAGTAAGCTTTTAATTTAATTTTCCTTTTGGGGTAAGGCGGAGATGTGCGTAATTTATTGTCAAAATAGCGGGGTGTCGTGTTTAATTCTGGTCAACCTGAAGCTGATTTTCCCATAAAATGTCCCATAATATGTGCTCTGACAAAACACGTTAATCGAGAGATGCAGCAAATTATTAATGACAAGCTGTTTAAATATCTGCTCTATCAATTTCTGAAAATGCTGAGGGTGTGTAGGTTGAGAATGGAAATTCTGAAGCCTGACATTTTCCCGCATAAACTGAGACTTCGAAAAGATGTTTCTGTATACAGAATAGCTAGTATTTGGACCAGCAGAGGAAGAGAAACAGACTCTACAATTTTTAGTGTTACTCTCTACAATGGTTAAGCCATATAAATTATGAGGTACGACAGATGCTTTATCAAAATGTGCCTATGATAAGATAAATACTAAGGAATGAAACAATGTAGAGAATTCAGACCGATATAACTTTCAAAATTCGAATCAAACTCTGATACTTAGCCTAATGATTTGATCTTAAGGCTAGCAGAGAAAGAAAAACTGATTCACTAAATTTCTGTGCTGATGTCAAATAAAAGGGGTGGGAGAGACATCTACTGCATTCAAATGTGCGTATGACAAAATCGAATGCGAGAAACAATATAGAAAACTAATATCAATATAACTTTCAAAATTAGGGCCAAACTCTGCGTCTAAGCCTAGTAATTTGATTTTAAGGATAGCAGGAAAGAAAAATTGATTCACTTATATCGGGGTGACCGGCACCCTTTTTACTAAAGTCTGTCTCTTCCTCCCTTGCTGCTGTTGCAACGTGGTTGCCATGGTTGCTATCCAATAGAGAATCATAGGTATTTGATACATAACCAAGATATTTAGCAATTAATCCCTTGAAAACAGCTCTGGCATCTGCTCTATGCAAGCAGCATATACACTGTTTAACCAAAGGAGAGTGACAATCATAGCCCTGCTATTCAAAGTTCGAATGATTTAAACAAGAGACGATGACCTTAGCAGGACCTCTCTGTCATTTATGCACAAACGTCTATTCATATGATATCAAGATTTTAATTTATTGACTAAGCCATTGGAACTGCACAATGCGAAGAGGATTGTGGTAGAAATTCCCCCGACCTTTGGCAACCGTAATAATCTTTAAAGGAAGTAGTTTATCATCTTCGCGTTTCTCCATTTTTCTGGATGGGAGTTTGTCAGTGAAAACCTACCAACACAAATCTAGGTATCCGACCAAATTTTCCTTGTGTTAGGTTTGGCTAGAGATTTCTAAATGTTAGTGTGATTTGCCGCGACAAACAGCTACAGAAAATACTTCCCTGGGATCTGGGTTCAAACAGCTACAGAAAATACTTCAGATACTTTCAGATATTCTAAAGAACTGTTAAAACAAAGCGAGGTTAGCTTAGCGGAGTCACTTGACAAGCTCCGTTCATTAACTCGACCACAAAAAGTGTGAATACAACGCATTGAAAAGAAGCATATTTCAGTGTAATTCAGTGTTATTCAAACGACTTGACTCCAGCTTGCTGTGTACCGCCCACTCACATGCAGGACAGCAACCTACCATCGTGTTTAAACAGGAGAATTTGTCTGAAATATTCCCTACCCTAATGTAACAAGCTTAGACCCCTTCAATTTTACCTAGATAAGAAATGTCTATGATATTTTCTATGTATCTTTTTTGACCATTATTCAAGTAGTTCGCTATAACTTTAAGTGACAGATTATGAAGCATAAAGTTTCGGGGAGGAAATAACATCACAAAGATCTTCCCCCCTCTCCACCTAATATTTTCTCTTTGAATTGAGACGAGTGAAAATGTTGATCCTGGCAAGAATGTTGTAGGGCTGGACGCTAGTCTAATAAATATGGTATAGTTGTTTCGTATTATGTTTATTAATCAGTCATAGTTATGTTTATTTGTTTGTTTGTTAAGTAGCCTCACGTTTCTTGCGTTCTCTCACTCCGGAATTTACTAGAGAGTTATAGGACGTGTTTAACCCTAAAATAAGAAGGGGGAAGGGTGGGAGGTGGGACACCAAGCTCAAATTATCTGACCGCTCTAAATGAACCTTTTACGAACGAAAGTTCAATAACTTTTTCATCAGACCCTAACTGCGATACACAGACCAAGACAACTTGCCGTAACAGCCTACAGAGAGCCTAAACAAGATCGAGTGTTCAAAGTCTGTGCATGTTTGAAAGTATTTAAACAGAGCGTTCCCTATTTTTCTGGTTATATCATTAACGCTCGCAGAAGAGAAAGCGCTATCGTGACGCGTAATGCCATACTCTAGAGACAAATGGATTTCACTGGATTTGCAGATAATCCACCAAAATATTCTTTAGGCAGAGCTTCTGTGCAAGAAGGATCGGATGCAATGTTTGGATCCAACCTTGCAAAGTTCAAGGAAATGCCCAACCGTCCGTCAAAAAGCAATTCTTACTTTTGCTTAATTGTTGCAGATATTTTTGACAGGTGGTAATCCAAAGGCACACAATACCTGCCAAAGTCTTAGGTACACCTAAATATGTTCTACCATGTTTCTGTTGATGTTCTCCTTGACATATGCCTTGCTGCTACCCCCCCCCCCCTTTCCTCTAAACATTATTCATAAAGCAGTGCAACTTTAACAGAGGAGGGGGGCGTCAGAGTGTGGTTTCGTTTTGAAGCACGACCACATTGTTTATAGAAGAGGGGGTGGGTCGGTGGATGGGTGGATTGTTTTGGATGCATTGTCGATAGCGTGAGCGTTTATTGCTCATATCTTACATCTGAAATGATCCTGATTATGAATTTTCGCTAGTTTTGTAATGTATTGTACCTTTTGCAAAACATACCAATTTTAATGTTAGAGAGAAATTATCATCGGCTTTGTTTCCATGTTGCAATAAACTTCGCATCACCCATGTTTGATCTTGACAAGTTGCTACGCGAGCGATAAGAGTCGCCGGCTTCAGACGTTTGTTTCTATAGCTCTACAGAACCTTTTCGACGCACCAATAAAAGTTTACCAATGTGGGATAGGTCTTACGCCAAATAGTCAATGGGCAATGTGAGCAGGAATTATATCTGCCACCATAACGGGTGCAAAGCCTTTTCCACCATTATGAAGTAAGGAAAGCACAATTTCTTTAGACAGACAGCCGATAAAGCAATAAACTATAAGAGATTTGATACGATAAAGCAAGAGGGATATAACGTAAACTCAAGTGTACTCACTATATAGTTGGTGTCCTTGACCGTTGACTGCAGCGGTGTATGTCAGTGCATCTGTAAATCCGGCGCTATCTGCAAGACTCGAGCCGCGGTTGCAACCATAACACTGCCTGAAATGCGATTACACATAAATGCCTTCATCCCATTAAAATGCTGCACATGTTAAACAAAACCATGTCGAAACATCCATATTCAATTGGAGGCCAACACAGTAACACAATGCTGTCACGCAATTATCTGCGAACTCAATAATGGGGAAAGAAGAAGTGATATTTAAAAGATTCATAAATGGGTTTAGTCATGGGCAAATCCGTCTAACAAATAGCACAAAGCTGATGAAAATGTTAGCTAAAACCACATCTGTCAAGAACGAAACACCAAACAACACGGACCGCGTATTCTTGTTATTAAACTGTAACATTTCCTCTAACAGTGGTTGATACATTCGCTCTCTATTCAATGTACTTTCTAGACTCCTGAATTTACACCAGACCGCAATTTGCTTTTGTGCAGTTTGTTTGACGATAACGGTCAATAGAAGCCAGACGAAATGTCAACTATTCCGAACAGTTCATCGCTGACAGTGAGAATTTTCTCCAAAACATTTGAATTCAGAGACCTTCAAAAGAGACAGCTGTTTGTATGCACCAAGTAATACAGTGCCTGGGAATTTAATTGCAATTTGAAAAACTGGGCATTTCGTCCCTTCTGTCTCGTCATTTCGGATTGTCATAGTTTGTTTATAAATGACAACATTATTTGGATTCAATGTTAAATGGCATTGTGGCTGCAAAAAAACAGTAAAAAAGAGCAGAAACAGCATAAGAGTAAAATTGGAAAAGTCGTTGCTGAGACTGGGTCTTTTCAAACAATATGGCGGCTATCACAGGCCTCACGTCAGATGTGATTCCAGCCAAAATTTTCTTCCTTGTTGCAAAGAGCATTTCCACCAAGAAAAGTTTCCTTTCTGGCCGCTGAGATTTCTAAAAATCATTGTTTTTGATTGCCGTTCTTCAAGATCGGTCTTTGGGAGTCAATTCGTGCGGGTGGAAGTAATACTGCAGCACAGAGGTTTTCCTATTCTCTTTCAATAGGAAAGAAGCAGAACTGAAAAACAAAGTAGGCCTAAAATGCATAACCATGGCGATATGGTGGTCAGCGTGAAGCTATTTAGCAAAGATCATCCATGGATTAACATCCCGGTGGGCCTAACAGAAAAGAAAAACTTTCTTTGGTAATTTACAAAGAAGATGCATCGTTGTTGTGGTTGTTGGAAAACTAGAACAGCGTGGAGGAAACGATTACTTAAAAATAAATTGTGGACTGTTGGGAACTGTGTTTTGAGAATGCTTGTTTGTTTTGTGTTTTTATCATTCTTGAGAGAAGCTTTGAAAGTTGGCTAGAAAACAGTAGTTTCTCTAAGGATGCACACGCCTTCTAATACACTTTCCAAATACACCTCCCAAAACATTTGGCAGGAGTTCTTCAAGGAGCCATTGTCGCTTCTATTCTACTTCCAGTGGCCAAGATATTTAAGTAACAGAAAACAAAAGTAAAGTAGAGAAGCAAATAGACAAGCTTTATGATTCCATTCTTGAGTCTGTTTTCTCTAACTCTAGGTCAAAGGCATGATGTTGAAAAACAAATCAAAACTCGGTTTTTGCTACCCCTGGATCTATTTGTGTTTCATAAAACCAGTTTGCAAATACGATTCATCGACGTCGTGTTAGCTGATATTTTCACTGCAGTTACTTTTCGCTGTTAAGTAGTTTTCTTTGAGACACAGCTGTTATGAATAACTTAAACCAATATTTTAAAGATGACAGAGTTGCATTGGGTAAACAGATCAGGAAAAATTAAGACGTTTACGACAACAAAAACATTCTTCAACAACAGGCTTTTACATAAAAGAATTGGAGAACATATTTTGTCTACGGCATTTTACAGATGGGCAATGGAGTCAAATCCATATTGTCTATTAATAGATCTCATTTGCTTTTGAATCCAACATCAGCTTTTCCTTTTACATCCAAAACTGTGGCCCCAGCGTCAGTGAAATTGAAAACAATGATACTAGGCCAAGTGTTGTAGCTTCTATTTTTAACTGAATGTTTCTTCAACTCCATACAGTTAAAACGTCAATATTGGTGAAAGGTCCTTTCTTCTAATGGCAATCAAACGTGAACAATCTAATTTTGGATATCCAAAAATACCGGTTATCATTTTTGGAATGTTCTTAAGTTCCCTTTCAAGTCCTAAAATTTCTTCGCCCCAGTGGGCAGGGGGTCATCTCAGGGAAAACACAGTCACAGATTCGCTACTACGTTTCAGCACAAAGACCAGACTACTAAAGGATAATGTATGAAAGATGAACAATTGCTCAATATTTATATGACTTGGTCGCATCCATGTCCATACAGCCAAATAAAAATGAAAAAAATCTAGTTAGATCTGTGTAACTATTCATTGATGTAGCCATAGTCGTTCTCTTGAAGGGAATCAAAGAGGCAATTGCTTTCTTGGAGTATTTTCAAACCGTGAAAATGTTCTTGGTGGGTTTATGCCTTCCTAAGTACAAATCTTTTTTCTTTGGGGAGGGTTGCCACTCTCTGGTTACCTGGCTATGCTATTACATGTGTTGCAAAGGGGAAAGGCATCAACAAGAAGGCTACAGTAGCCTGATAGTGTTTAGCAGTTGAATCAAGCAATGTCTTTGGGATATTAAAAAGGCGACTAAATAATCAATTCACTTCTTTACTTACAATGTCGTTTGGCCTTTGCTTTTTAGCGTCAGTTCCTATGCTTTTATTCCTATAAGCAAAGATATGAAGCTGAGGCAAAAGAGTTTCAAGTTCACATATATTTGTTACAATTTAACTCATATCACATCTATTACCAATCAATGATAAATCGGCAAGAATGACTTCCCTCTCATGGTTTAGGAACGAACTCGCCTATTTTCCCTCGTGACTGATAATCAGAATCCCGAAGACCCTTGGGAACCCGGAATGATTGCTTGACATGATGCTGGCCCAAAAAATTACAGTATTCTTAGGTTGCAGAGAATATTGAATTGCAAAATTTTGCGATAACAACTTCTAACCATCTAAGCTCCATCGCATTGTCTAATCACTAAGTCTAAAAAAAATTATGCAAAAGGTAAGCTTGTAAGTCTAAAAATGGATTAAGCTCTACTTAAGCTAGAACAACAATTTGACCCTTTGAAATGGAGTAATCACTAAGCCAAGGTTATAGGTTGAGCTTGAGAGAAGGCGACAGGGTAACAATTACTGTAGAAAGTCAATGAAAGGATTCAAGGACTGTTACTCGCCCATTGATGAACGTTTTCTCGCCAATGTTGACATTCTTAAGGAAAAATTCATAAGTTCAAACATACGGCAAAAAGTCGTGGCGAAAACTCTTAGTTTCTGTGTTAAAACCTTGCACGATGAATCAATGGATTTGGAAATAGGAGTCTCTGTAGCTTGGTAAAAGCTGCAAGTGTCTTGGAAAGCTGTTTAGCAGCTAATCACGTATGTTTTACTTCAGACGAATCCAGCGCCAATAGTGCTCTTTCATTACAACCAATGCAAATATCTACTTAGGCCCTTTCCCGACGCTTTTAGCTACTGTTAATCAAGGCAAAGAGACTTGTTTTAGGCACTTCCTCGTTTAAACACAGAATTATACATGAAAGTCGTTTCACAAAGAGTACAGGTTCTTCTGCAAAGACGTGAGGACAAAAGCAGCTGTGAATACAAACACGTCTATTTGACTCTGTTGCTCAGATTTCTTACCTCAAAATCAGGTCCAGCAAACAGTTCTCAATTCATCTCGAGTTTAATCTTTTTTTAATGTTTAATTTTGAATGGGTAGTGCTTATGGAGGGAAATACTGTTTTAAAATTGGACAGTTGTAAGGAAGATGCGTCAAGTTTGACCAATAGCAAATCAGAGCTGGGATTATCTAGCATTAAAAGAAGGCATTACTTCGCAAAGGAATAACAAAATCTCACTGCTACAACTTGGTTAATGTTACTTGAAGCATGATGTGATGACGCTTGCAAGTTGATCTTCTTAAGTTACAGAATCTCCCAAAATGACCCCTAAACTCAATTGTTGATATGTAGCAACCTTGGCAGCCTGGTTAACTGCCTGATCTTCAAAAAATCTTCTATGCAAAGGAATAAATTGCACGAAGTTAAGAATTCATCCTCGGCTTTTAAATTCTTCTTGAGCAATTGCCCAAAATAAAAGCAAAATAATTCCTAAAATTAGGTTCTCTCGGAAATTCCTTATTCATTATTCTACCATTCTGAGTCAAAGAACCAAACTAATAGGCCTGAATAAGGACTCCTGATTGACTATCTATGTTCGTAAAAGCATCCTCGTTTGTCTTGAAAAGGGCATTCTTTGAACTCTTATCGTATACGTTATGAGGGTTTAAAGTACAACAGTAAAGGGTGTTCTCAACTCCCCCTTGCTTTGGGGCCCTTTAAGAATAGTTTGTTGGTGGCGTTATGGCCCCTGCTCCTTTAGTACCTAGCTAACATATATATTTAGCAGCTGAGCAGTCTGAAAGAAGCTTGGTATCGTTTTCTTTCATGCTTCCTTGCCTGAGAATATATTCAAATTTTTGACTATTGAGGCCATTTTCTAATTTTATAGCCCAGAAAATTTCAAAACTCATAAAATTGAACGTTTTTTGAAAAAAGGAGAATGTAAAATAACATTAATAAAAACGTGGGACTTTTTAAAATCTATCTACATGATGAATCAACGAAATTTTCAAGAAGGTCAGAGCATTCCATGTACCTTTGGACGTAATTGAATATTAAATTCGCCCACGCACTAAGTAGACTTGATCCGTGTCTTATTTATCAATTACGTCATTCTAAGGCCCAGTCCCATTCTGTCGGTACATCAGAGAATTTACATAAACAAAGGAGCATTCAATGGCCGCTCTTCCTCCTCCCACAGCCTTCCAATCGTGCCTGTAGAAGTCACATAATTCTTTTTACCAGCCACTGTGGTGTCTCCGTCATAGGAGAACATTGTAGGGTAACTTACTCCAGAATACAATATGTCTTTCAGAACTTTCCCACGTCTCTTGTTGAACAATTGATAGTTAATGACCAATAACAGCAAGCGGAAATACGAGGCCTGAAAACAAATCGCTTGAATCTTACTACACTCCCAAACGCCAAATTGAAATTTCAGGACTGGGTGAGATATTCTAGTGTGTAATTCAATTTCAAAGCAACCTACGTCATCTTCTCAATAATTGACAAGAAATGTTGATTAATAAGAAACGGAACAACACGAACAAACAAACACTTCCAAACATGTCTCACAAACCGCAAAGAGGAATAACTAAAACATCTTGTTATATAGCGTATTACAACGCACAATGTTGCGTTTTATGTCCCGACAAAAGGATTAACGTTATGAAAATTTCCTTCAATTTAACATTGTTCCTCATTTCGTAAATGTAAAAAATATTATTAACTATCCGGCTTTTTCCGCAAATGATCGAAATAAATTCTTCCGTTTTAACAACAGTCTATTCAGAAAGCTTATTGGGCCAAAGAGGAACTCTTTTATATTAACAAACTCATTCCCCGAAACAGCAATAATTAAGTTAATGAGATTTAAACAAAATGTATCATCCGTTTGAGTAAACAATTTGGCTGGCAGATATTTTTTATTGACAATGATTGGCGTTATTTCAAGCTATTATAGAATTAGATGCATAGAAGAACAAGTATTTCCATGTGCACTTCTCAAGGCTACCTTACTGTTCAGTACCTCTGCGATGCTAATAAGGTAATTTTGTTATACAGCTCCGACACTTTGTTATACTTATGTTTTTGGTAGTCAGACATAAAATTATTCACAACAAACGCTCTTTGAGCATTTTCAATAAGTGTTACCTAGTCAGATTCCAGATTTTCTTTGCTCAAGTATCAAGTGAAAGTACATCAAAGCACCGTATCATAAGCGATGGCATGGAAATCAAGAGTTCTAACAATGGTTGCAAAATACATCTGCAATCAATTGATATGGGACTAATATGAGATCCAGGAAGTCACAAATTGGCAAATCATGTTTACCAACATTTCTGACAAACTGTTGAACAAAGACATCTGGAAGAGCACTTGTATACCATGAAGGGTCACAAATATTATGGTAACAAGAAGTGAAATTTTCAATCTGCAAGCAGTGAGTAAGATTCAATAGCATAAGAAGCAAATAAATATCTAAGTAAGGCCTTTTCTGCGTGTTTCTGCTTTAATTACGGTAGCATAAGTTGCAGTCCAACATTAACTAGTTAAGGATGATTCGAGACTCATTCAGGTCCAAGCCAATCATGCTGAATCGCAATTGGTATTGATTAAGTAATTAGACAATCACTGAGCAATACGAATCACAGAAGCAAACGTAGTAACACTTTGGCGAGCTACCTCGAAAGGACTATACCGGGATGTTCACTTCTACAACTAACGACAGTGGCATTTCGAACCTAAACATATGAAAGCTAAGAATGTTTCGGCATAGAATGCAGAGCTCGACATATAAAGACCACTGCAAACAAATGGTTTATCCATTGCATAAAAAAGGAATTTTTTGTAAAAAATAGCGTCTCTGTTCATTGGCATACCATTTTAATATGTAGAGAGACAGTTGCTTCCAATTGCTGACCATTGTAATGACTAAACTGCTATGATCACAAAATCTAGTTTCTTGTAGCTTGCTCAGTTTTGTAGCTTTAAATTGCTAGTAGCATCGCATTGCAAAGATGAATACTTCAACAGCTCTGGTATTAGAATAATAGTAGCTGATTGCTTAATTATCTATTTGAGACCGATCTGCCGAGTGCAAAGTTCTTTGAACTTTGATCTTTTAGTAACAATTAGTAGCGTTGTGTTTTCATGCAACGTGACCTGATGCTAACACAACATACAAAAGTATACGCATCCTGTTAAGCAACAAAATCGGACTAAATCTACAAAATTTTGGAGACTGGTCAATCAACTTTATCTGCGACAAATCAAAGCACAAAGACCATGACATTTTTGGTAAGATAGCGACGAGAAAGCTAAATTTATACATCACGATTTGTTTGTACAAAAGACGTAATGGCACAACTTACCACTTTGATGACAAGATCGCAGTAGATACAAAATTATTCTTTAATGTCTTAGCAAAAGTAGTCGACCTTTGCAAATTCGAGTAAATATAAGTCGCAAACCGACAAACAAACGCTTATGCAGGATCTAGCCAGATATAACACGGTTCGAGATTTGAAAAGAATGCAGTGGCGACCCGTGGCTCATTGCAAGCCGAGCATTCTTGTGCCTTTGAATCTGGAGGGCGATATGATTGTCAACTATTGAATGACCGACCCAATCACTACATAGATTGAATTTTTAATCCACTGGCATACAATTTTACTCGCAGTGACCGAAAATGTCGTACGAAGTCGCACAGTTTGTTTGCCTCGCGGATAAAAAGAAGTTTTTTGTTGCTTGTTTGTGGGGTGAAATTGTTTAACAGTTGAGCACTGTGGTGGAAAGCGTGAGAACGCTGCAAAGCTAGGTAGGTTGCCAAAACCCATTCAGTACTTGCTCTTACAGACGATGATGTCCTGTTCTCGAATTGTTCTTTAGAGCAGGGACCAGATTCTGGTAGGCGTCTCGGACTATAGTCCCAGGGCTGTGTTGTCATTCTGCATCGGTGACTCAAAGAACAGAAGACGCGGATTGGTCGAATTAAAGCCAATCAAATGCGTCCAATCTCCCGCTGGCTAATCTCGATCCAGATCAACTATCACTGAACGCACCTCTTTTCAACGTCGCCATCAACAAACAATCCAAGCTCTTGTGTAAATACCTTCTAATATGAATTCAGAGTGTAAATACCTTCTGAGTAAGCAAATGGGCAGGCGCCAGAGGTATCTAGGTCCAGCTAGGAATGAGCCTATGACATGCACATGCTTAAAAGTACAGATTTATAACCAGTTGCATTACACGCTTTTTTTATAAGGAACCACTTTATAAGGAACCTACATGCAGAAGGCCGAAATATATAAAGAACTTATACTACTAAAAACGAAATCCCTAAGGAACTTTTCGATTTGAAATTTTTTATAACTGCAAGCATCAAGAGCTAAAAAGCCCGTTCTATTCATTTGCAGCCAATACTTGCATAGATTGTCAAAAGTGCTTTATTAAGTAGTTTCCGCATACTCTATCTCGCCCCTCGCTCGTAGTTTCCGCATACTCTATCTCGCCCCTCGCTCGTAGTTTCCGCATACTCTATCTCGCCCCTCTCTCGTAGTTTCCGCATACTCTATCTCCATTAAGTGTTAAGGCTTATTGATGTGCAGTGAAAATTAAGGAACTTTTAAAGAACTTTTGGTTGTAAAGTCTGAAGACTAGAGGTCTACGAATAAGGAACTTTTGGAACTAGGCCTTAAGGTAGGTTCCTTATAAAAAACATGTATTAGACCTCGTAAAGCTTCAAATATGATTAACTCCTCTTCGCTATCCCCAAGTTCCATATCTACCACGCCTTAGCAATGATGATAACTTGGACAACTGAATGTAGATCTACTTGGGGAAGACTTCCACTCACATTAAAGATCTCAGCAATAATTTAAGAGTTCACAATGACGCGAGATAGTGGAAAGACATTTTTCATACTTGCGGAACGAAAGACACAAGAGGATTGCGAGAAAAGCACCCGATTGGCTGTAAATGACCAATCGAAGTCCACTAAACACCTTCTTTTTGCAAGAGCCCAAGAGAAAGTACTTCTTCTGTCTACATGGAATGATGATGAAAATGATACAAGAATCGGTTTCTCATTTTGCTGAGGGACAGATGAACAGAACTCGAACAATTCATATTGCACAAATAGACTTGGAACTCCGAACACTGCTTGCTCCTTCTTACATTTTATCTGTTAATCTGCTATATAATTAAATAAATATTATATAATTACCTGCAAAAAAGCAGACTAAACATTTCGAAATCGCATTGAATGCAATTAAGCATTTGACCACTCCACAGCAATACACAGGTTTGAATAAATAGAAAAAAATAAGATTATAAAAATGACTCAACGAATGTTTAACAGTCTCGTATAATGTAGAATGAATATGAATGAAACAACTCGTAATTTCCCCTGCACGATCAACAACAAAGTAAGAATGATATAAGCTCAAAATCCCCTTACCAAAGGGAAGGTAAACAGGGAACCTGAGAGGGGGTTCACCAAGGATATGCTTACGACACTTTTCACGTCTAGGGTCACAGACATTTCTGACAGGGTAAAGAAATATTCAGGAAGACAAATGCTCAATTTATTCGTAAGTGAACGGATATTAGTTTTAATTATTGGAAGTAAAGTATGAAAGGTTCTAGTGGATTCTACAAGAAATTCTTCCATTATGTTCACTTTGTCATGTAAGCTGATTACCAGACTCGATTACGACCATTTCCTGTTGATTGTTTGCGACCTATTTCAGCAAGGATGTGTCATCTCCCTGCGAAAATGCGCATAGGACCAAATTTCCCGTTCTTATATCTCGTACAATGCCTGCCAAAATTGTTGGAACACTAACGAAAATTCTTTGATTAGCGTTCATTATTGCCCCTTCCCCCTACAAACAATGTTGTCCTGTTCCCAAATGTAGCGTCATTTTAAGCTATTTTCCCTAGATCAACTGGATGCTATTCTTTGTTAACAACATTGTTTTGAGGGGAGGGAGGGAGGGTAGGGGATAGCAGCTACTGGCGCGTCAAATAAATGAAATACGAATTGAGAAGTCTTCCAAACATTTTTGGCAGGCATTATACGTTGATAAAAGTATATTTCAAACGCAATACAAATATGAATTACTAGATAGTGTTCTCAATTGTTTCATGAAAAAGTTAAAATCAGAAATAAAAAATAAAAATAAATCAGAGTCAACATTAAAGTGAATGAATATAAGTGAAGTCTTGGACTGATTACGTCATCTACAAAACTCGAAGTGTCTGCAGTGTTTACTAAGTCAGTAAATGCCTCATACCAAAAGGTAGTGTTCGGTGCAGCAAGTATCAGATTTCCAGTAAGACTACAGATATAAATACCTTCCAGTAAGATTCAAACAATTATAAGACATACTTCGTGACAAATCGCCGTGTATCATTTGGTGCATGTGTAAAGAGACAAATGTCATTCAAGTACAAAAGGAGTATCCATTAAAGTTTAAATTGGATAAATTTAGCTGATGTCTTGAAGGCCGCAGCCGAAATTGAACAAATCGTGATATTAGGCAGCAAATTATGGAGTGACGAACGAAGAACGTTAGAAACCGCAGAGATGAGTGTTGGGATGAGAAATTCTCAGCGGCTGAGAACGCGGCATGCAAGGTATGGGAATGCGGTGTTTTGTGCACATAGTGCAGTCATCCATATGGGGTCGACTTGGGTTAGCGGACAGGGATGAATATGTACAATGGCACTTAAAGAGCCAACCATCCGAAATCGGTATGAATCGAGAGACCTGACTTGAGCATTCCAATCCTCTTAATGAACCCGCGTCATCATGCGATTTTTAATATCATCAAATAGGAAATAGAAGAAATAGGAAATTGGACGTTCTAAGAAAAGTGTCCTAGATCTCTACAGAGCAAAAGCGACGAGAAATGATGACGGGCGGGAAATTGGTCTGACAATGATTCCACAATGAGGTGCAAATCCAATTCATTATGTACACATGTTTAACTAACAACTCCACAAAATGCCCCAGCAATACTTGTTATTTCGCAAGCAAACCGAACCAAGACTATGAATTATGTTAGGTATCTCGTGCGAATACACGCAATTTCCCTCGCGATGTGAAAAATTCGACAATGAACTGCCGATGGAAATACTCTTAATCCCATTCCTCCGCAGGGAATCCGTTCGACGGGGAATCTGCTGCGATATGACGTGGCGCGGAAACGAGGTCACCGATCCCGCGCTTAATTTTAACCTGACGTATGCACATTTTATGATAATGCGTCATCAACGCGCATAGAACGTGAACGGAAAGGTTTTGATGTCATGACCCGGTCTTTCAAAAACTTTCAAGATTAACAATACCTTTTGCTTAGAACTGATTGTAAGAATACCTTTTTAGCATAGTGACTTATTAGCATATTAGCAAAAATGCCGGAAACATTAAAAGCTTGCCTAGCACAAGTCACCGAAAAGGAGAAACTTCGCGTAGCTTAAATCTACATGAAGTGGTGTAGTGCTATCAAACAACAAGGGGTCTCTTTCACAAAATGTTGCAAGAATAATAGAAAAAGAATAATAGAAAATTTGCCGATTTGCAGCTTTAACAATATGGACTATACCCCTATGAGTCCCCTAGTTCTTCAGCCCTGTCTAAATGTCTAGAATACTCCTGGAGCCCTTTTATATTCAGAAATACTGCTGCCTGAATTTATTAGCAAGTAATGAACTATATAGAAAGAGAACGGTGAAATATATAGAGAGAGCGGAGGCACCCCTCTCTAGGAACTTGTTCTGAAGTCTCTTGAATATGGAAGTGAGTTATTGATACAGCAAAGACAGTCGTTTTAATTCGTGTTTGCTTTAGGTCGAGAAGAATGGTGTTTCCCGATGGCGTGGGAAGGACGGCAACAATATTCAAACAAGACTAACCTACAGGTGTACGCCCATCTATATCTTAAAAACGAGTCAGTGATAAGATAAGGAACAAAAAGCCAGTGATTTCTTTACTTCAAGTCTGTGTTACGGAAAAGAGCCCAATCCAATGCTTCACAAATGATACGAAGTGGCCTTCTGTTTACACCACTCCTAGCTATCCGCAGCAAATCTCATACGGTTCGCCGTATCACTCTTGGTCCTTCTAGCAAAAGGATCCAAAGTGGCCCGGACACGTAAAGTCCAGTGTAAAGGAGCAATCGGTAACACTTTTGGTACGGATTCACTGCGAGGCCCTAACTCGGCAAATGAGCTAGGCCTTACCGGACTTATCAAGTGAAATTACTCCATCATCCATTCATATTTGGCCTTGACAGTCTCTCAGTTAAGGGCCTGCATCATCTTCGTTGCATTCTTATAATCAATAATTATTTGGAGCAGCAAGATAATTTCTTCATCAGTCCAGATTAACTCTCTTTCGGTTTTCGTTTTACAATTCTTTGTCCCTTATATTATAAAATATTTAGCGATATCAAAATTTACTCCGCAGTTCGAAAATTTCGGTGCGCACTGATATTTCACGGAGGCGTTAACTTAATTACTAGCCTTATTCACAATAGAAATGCCTAAACTTTAGTACTATCAATTTAGCAATAGCCTACTTGTTATTGACATGTCTCTTCACCAGATTCAGAAAATGAAGTCAATTTTTAAGTTGAAATTTTCAAAATTACAATCTCTCCAGACTTCATTTAGTAGAAACGTATATTTTGATAAAGCTGTAAATCAACTTGGATTTCATTTGCATTTGTTCTATTTCTGGCTAATGCCTGCCTGCAATTATATTTCGGGGTCTAATAATCGAAGCCACAACCTTGATGCGGGTTTGGGACAAGATGACGTATTAAACTAGGCCTATTTCAACATTCATAAAGCACATAATGCCGCCTTGATTTGAAGTTGCCATGCAAAGTGGCTCGGAAATATCAGGCTAAGGGAGGAAGAAACCGTTATTATTACTACGAAAACAAAGCCAGTCTGACTCAGTCTCTCCGTTTTCAAAGCCATTCCATGTTTGACAAAGTTCTGACGACATTAAAGGAAAATTTCCTCTTTGTACAGCGGGCATTTGCCTAAACCTATTGTTTACCCGAAGTAAGTAGATGTACTGTAGCTGCAGGCAGTGCCTTAATCCGCCTTCGCATTAACAAGATTCGCTCACAACAAACGGATGCAGTGTTATCTTTTTGCATTGTTTATCATCAGGATAGGAAAAAACTTCAAGCGTTAACTATACTGGTTTGTTGAAATTGTTCAAAGATTCTGAAGCTAAGGGGATAGAGAAAATACTTCCTTTCCTGAGGGATATGACAATTAGCATAATTTCCAGATTAGCCATGCAGCTGAATATAACTATATGGAACACTGCAGCTGTGGTAACAAGGGGCGTCATAGAACTACGATTACAAGTCACGTAGTAAGGGGTCATGGTTGTCAACGTTCTATTTTACAACAATTATATCCATGGATGAATTAAAGAAGTGTTAATAAAGCAATCGAAATAGTTCCTGTCTTTGGCACACTGCCTTTTAAACATGGTTGCATTGAGGCTAAGGGGGCTACAGTCCCAAAACTGTGCTGGTCTCTGACACAGTTTTGAGAGCATATCTCCAAGCTAATACTGCATTAATACTTTTTGCAAATTTATTAAAAGCTGGTGGCATGTAGAAGGAAAAATAGCAAGACGTCCTGGTTAAATAATCTATTCAGTTCTATTCAGCATACCAAACAAGAAAAAGATTTGTTCATCGGCATCAAGTGTCAGAAAAAATTAAAAACTAATTACGCGACTTACCTCTTTCCTAAGATTGCTCTTTTAATGTCTTCGATCTGTTACGTCTTCGAACGCAGGATACCTAGCATGAGTAGAGAAGTTTGCATCAGCAAAATACGAGGTAAACTTGCTGGAAGCTTGAACTCCACTTTATGATCTCAAGACCAGCCGAAAGATTCCTATTCCCTGACTCATTAATCCCGTATTAATTTGTGGTATCACTGGCACGATTACCCGTACAGCATCATAGAAGGCAAAAGTTAATACGCTTTGCTTCCTGTAGGGATTATCTTGTACAGCATGGGAAAGTGGCGAGTGTCTATGTGGTAAAAGGGCACATTCATTCAATACGTAGCCTTGCCTCTTAACCAATGTCTTACAGGATTACGTGATTAGCAATCAGGGACTCTATCAAGAAATGGCCTCTATTGAGAGTTCATTGGTAAGAGGCTGGCTATTTTCAGACCAAAAGTCAATTGTATTGATACAGAAGTGCCAATAGCATTGTAAATGAGAAAAAAGCATTACTTTGAACATAAAAAGAAAAATTGATCAAAGATTAAGATCACTTTTGCATTACATACACGATCAAAGTCATGTTCTGAAAAAATGGCACGCAGCATATCTAGCATATCTACAAAATATTGAGCCAAACGTTGATACTTTTACCAGAAGTTAGAAGTCGATAATTCCTTTGGTGGTCAGGAAGGGTAATTTTGGGAGAAATAGTTTACCCAGTGCAAAACATTCTGCGTGGTAACAACAAGAAGTATTCAAATCCATGGCATTTAAAGCACAATAAACACCCATTACAAGGACGTTGGTTATGTTAATAACTGTGACTTTAAAACAGGCCGGCCTATTTACAGGATGTATGAATTGAAGCAAACGGGGAGATCTTTTGCAAATCAGCGTCTCTGTAAATGTACTTTAACGATGTCATTTCTATGGAAAGGTCAACGTGAAAGGTTCTCTGTTTGACAGGCAAAATCCTTCTCCAAACTCCGTTAAAGATGAAGCTAAGATTTTATCTTTTAATCTTCTAGGAATTCAGGAAAAACGGCCACCTAACAGGGGTCAAGCCAGAAAACATTCGATCGTGGCGATGAAGCTCATCAGAAAGATACTATATATTTAGTTCATCCTAGGCAGGATGGCGCTTTTGGATACCTTGAATTACAAAGGACTTGGAAACTTTCTTAAAAAGGAGATCTGCTACTTTCTCATATTTTATTTTCGGCAAAGCTTACCAAGAGAGTGTAAGAATGAAAAATTACAGCAAGGAGTGTGAACAAGTCTCGTATTTAAATTGGCTCGTTGAGGCTGAATTAATATCTCTTTGGCTATAATGGAATTATGTCTAAGGCACTATTTTCTTTACAACTTCCTTTCATGCTTCATTTTTTAAATTTCATTTTTATATTTTCGTTTAAAATAGTTGGTGTTGGCACCGCACATAAATCTTTTTGGATTGAATGTTTAGCATTATAAAGCTGCTTTTCGTATGAAACAGTTGCTGATTTAAAGTCCATAAATTGTATGAAAAGTCCATAAATTGTATGAAAAGTCCATAAATTTACATGGCGATCAAAATCATATAATCCTTATTCCACCTAAACAATTACTAAAACTGAAGCTAAATTTTCTCTGGTTTAAGTAAAATCTAACTTTTCAATGAAATTATGTAGTCTAATGCAAGGAATCTTGATCACCTTATATTTAGAGCGTTACCTTGAAAACTTTAAAGCTGAGAACTTCATATTTTACATCACTTCTGTGAAATTAAAAAGACAAGCATAATAAGATGGATTTTAATACGTGAATTTGAATTTCGATTCGATCAGAAATCTGTTGGAGGAGGCCTGGTACCTAGTGCAAGTTTAGGATCAGCTCTTTAGGATCAATAATCTTTTATCACTTACCTACTTCGGAAATATGACAACTATTGTAAATTTGCACAGCAGTCTCACAGCCCAGCAATGGATGAAATTTAACTGTATGAAATACTTCAGCTGTTTTAACAAGAGGCGCCATAGCATAATAGTCGCTTGCTAATGAGACAACACTAAAGCCTCTTTCTGAAAATGACTCATCCAGCTTTCATCAAAATGGCCTTAAAAACATTATTCGGCCTAAATGCCCTCACAAACATTAGTTTATATGGGCGAAGGCTCTAAAGGATAAGTAGCGGATGTGCTACTTTATTCTTGTCATGAAGTCGTGGAAACCCCCAAAATGTTGCCGATATTTCCACCTTATTTCAGGGCTCAACCGAAGAATACATTCAAGGCTAAACGTGTCTGAGCTGCAGTTTCAGCTCTATTAAGTAAAGATCGTTCTGTAGTGTTCCATGAGCAAGCATTTATTGTGATCGTTTGCGAACTTCGGATAAATTCGTGAAACCATTACAGATTTCGATAGCAGTGCACTTCAAACTTGAAAGAGAATAGAAGTTGCCTTTATAATTCTAATACTTTTCACAATATGTAAATTGTGATCTGGTTGTATTTAAATTGGTGCAATTATGCTGTAAGTAAGGCCTCGAATATTATTGGCTATTTACTATTGAAGTTTTCTCTTTAAATGAGTGACATCTGTGCAGCTTTTTTAAATCTGTCACGATCTATAAACATATCGAATAACTTAAAGTATACCATTTACGTATTACTAATAAGAACCTGCTTTCAATGAAAAGCTAAGATGAACACAAAACTCTTTTGCAATTTTTGGCCTAAGTAGAGCCCCTTCAGTTGTGGTTGTTGCTAAGCAATTGCTGTTATGGCATTTCGCTAAATGAATTAAGGGAAAACGAAGCACCCCTGTTTATGTACAAAAGGAAAAGGACGTATTTCTAATTAAGAAACACACCGAGAAATGCACTCATAAGATGTTCGTTTCATTTAAGTGATATTTAAACGAAATTTATATTCTGCAACATTGGTATAAATCAACAGATGGATAAAGAGGAGTTTAGGGATAGGAAACAGGTTTGTATTATGTTTGTATTCACTGAATTCACATTATTTTCTTGCTTTCTCTACGATTAAATTCGTCCATTATAAAGAGGAATCTTACCTTGTAAATAAATGCTATCCCACTAAAGTCGATTGCAAATTCGAGAGCCGTGCATGTTTAGTTGTGCTTTAAATGTGTACGATCGGCAGGTCAGTCAAAACAACACCGAATTAGCATCAGTACATTGTGCCATGGTTTAATCAAGCTTCTGAAATTCAGCGAAATTGGCAAAACCAAGCGCATTTCAAAACTATTTGACAGTTGAATCATAGCAGTAAAGAATACTCTTGAGCCAAGCAAAGCTTTGTCATACGAGATGAACAAATAAAGCCCAATGTTTTCCAGCCTGAAATTGACTTTTTCCCAGAATAGCTGCAAAGTATGGCGGCGACATCACTGGTCTGGGCTCTGTACGAACTGATTACACATTTGAAGCCGTAGAGAAGAATAATTCACCATAGCAACAAAAATTAAATGTTAACTTTGATTAAGTCAGTAATAAACTACAAATTTTCATTGCTGCAGATAATGTTACAATCTAATTTGGGTGTTTGCTGATTTGTTCACAGAAAACCATTTTAGGAAGTCTTGGAGATTGAATGTATATTATTTTCTAGACATGATGTTTGGTAACAGAGATGCGGGTTCCTTATTAGTACTTTGGGCTTACGTGATATAGCGGTGTGGTGCAATTAGAGCGATGGAGCAAATTCCACAGCATCTGCTACCTCTTATAAATAGGCATCGCTAATTGCAATTCATAAAGTCCAATTGGAATATTGCAGGGGAAAGTAAGTCGACTAAAATAGATTCTTACTTTTCACCTCTAGATTCAGTTTTTATTGTAAGGATAGACAATATCGATTAGGGAGGGGAGCTTTGCTTCTAAATTTGGAGCGGAGACTTGCCTCTAAATTTGAAAGTGGGGAACTTTGCCTCAAAATTTGAAGAGGAGGTTTTCCATTCAAATTTTGCCAGGGGATTTTTCTTTCAAATTTGAAGATTGGGACTTTAACTACAAATTTGTGAACGGGCACTTTATCTGAAAATTCAAGAAATGGGAATTTTGCCTCCAAATTTTCCATTCAAATTTGGAGAGGGGGTCTCCGCCTGCAAATTTGGACAGGGGGATTTTTCTTCCAAATTTGGAGATGGGGACTTTGTCTCTGAATTCGATCAAGGGAACTTTGCCTTCAAATTTTATATAGAGGTCTTTCCATTCAAATTTGGAGAGAGGGTCTTCGCCTACAAATTTTGACAGTGGGATCTTTCTTTCACATTTGAAGACGGGGACTCTCTTTCCAAATTTGGAGACGGATATTTTGTCTCTGAATTCGATAATGGGAACTTTGCCTCCAAATTTGATATGGGGGTCTTTCCATTCAAATTTGCAGAGAGGGTCTTCGCCTACAAATTTTGACAGGGGGATCTTTCTTCCACATTTGAAGACGGGGACTTTGCCTTAAGGGGTATTTTTGATGCCTAAGGGATGCCTATGACAAAGACCCAGGTGATGCTGCCAATAACGATCATGATTATAATTTTGACTTATAAGAATGCGACTATTTTTATGATTATGGTAAAAAGTTGAAGATTAAAGATCAAGACTGCCATGTTTACATTAAAGTTGACTTCGATAAGTTAATTTGATGGAACAAAGTAGATGATCGATAACTTTTTGTACACTATCATTCTTAACGCACTGGCACAAGCTGATTGTACACTGATAAAAATCAGTTCTGCAATTTCCTGTCCGTCTATAACACGATACAATCAGAAACAAGGGACTATTGAGTAAATAATTAAGATCGACAGATAAGACCACTTGTGGCCAAACTTCAGTCTTTGCAGCAAGCAGAAAATCACGTTGCATGATAAGGAATAAAGAGAGGGAATTCCTCGCGTGAAAGGGTAGAATTCCTCACGACAGAAGTAAATAAAGAACGAAATTGGAGGCCGCGCTTACCTGATATGCCTAGGACGCAAGAGCAGTTTCTTCTTGTGCAATTGCAAACAGTGCTCGCTCGTCGTTTCCTGAAAATAGACCACCATTTAATTACAGAATATCATATTATTTACTGGTCACCTGTTTCAAAACAAGGCTAGACATGGAGCATAATAGAACAATGGGCGACAGGTTGCCGACTGCTCAATCGAACGAGCATTCTGGATAACGTGAGTTTTAGATGCATGGCAACATGGCAGGATCGAATGCGCTGCATCTTGCATTACAATGTGTGTAATGGGGCGGTTACCCCTGCACGCTTGGGCTGTTCCCTTGAGATTCGCTGCCCGTTGCAGCAAGGGCATCACCACCCCCAAAGGGACTTTTGATAAATATCTAGGCAGCTGCATTGAGAAATTTGACTTATGGGGTTATAGAAAACGTTATGGATTGTTAGGTAGTATTGAATATTGCATAGATTCTTCGCTTTACTGCAGTTTTCCACCCCTATGCAAAATAGTCAGTCTTGACTATTTCCTAGCATTGCATTAAAGACTGGATGTTTCCTTTCGAAAGTTAAGGAAAAACTCCATTAAAGTTGAAAAAAGCTAAGAAAGTTTTATAATTAGAGGCCCATTTTGCAATTGCTAATTTTGCAAGGGTTGTGTAGAGCAATTTCATTGCATCGAAATTGCAACTATCTATCGTTCTTCGAAATAGCATTTCACCTTGAAGGAACGTCCAGAAAATTCATCTCCTAACAAACGACCACATGTAAGGAGCTTTTGATAGCGAAAAGGCCAGTAAAGTAATGAAACTGCCTATCAGACTTGGTTTCTCTTCAAAAATACACGTAATAGCCCTTTATATTATAAGAATAGTTCTAGAAAAATTGTCAAAGAACTACAACCTAGCCCGATTGAATCTTACTAGCTGGCATTGTTCTATTTTAAGACTGCCACTTTGAAACCAGTGCACTGGTGACAAACTATTTCGCAGGCCATTTTATGACAAGTTCAAACAATACTACACTTAATAGGGCCTTCACAAACTATTCTTTTATTACAAGATCGTAATAGACAAAAACAAAAATAATTTAAAAGATTATAGGGTGATTTGGATACAGAATAACAAAATATGCTATTTGTAGGTCATGGCAACATTCTGATGTGAGTAAAAGGAAAAGATTTCAAAACAAACAGCAAACCTAACAAAACGACGTCTTCCATTTGCAGTTCACAAAATATTTACATAACTGACAGTCAAGAACAAACGGTATTTCAACAGAGTTAAAGGGTCAAGATATATTTATCAATTGCTACTTTTGTATGGTTTCGAACAAAGGAATTTTGATTTGACAGGAATTTAAACAGTCGCTTAGTAATTTTCATACAAACATTGTGAATTGAGCAAGACCGACTCTGAAGGGACACCAATTTTCAAAGCGGGGCGTTTAATGCAGGAATTTGTTACAGTAGTAGGCTGTGGAAACTATCATGTTCCAAAAATGAATTTAGTCTTGCAAATTAAGTTAGTTTAATTATCAGCAAAAACGTCTAATCTAAAGAGGCCAAAAGCTAAATTTATGAAAATAAGTCAAAATGTCCCTTACAGACAAGGCTTGAAAATAATTATTTATAGCTCTCTTTTATCAACGACTTTATCTGAATTAGGAATCAATTCTAGATTTGTGCGTGTGTGATTTTCCAACCCCTATACATTTTCAAGACATCCACATTGGAAATGCAGGCCTAGACTTCAGTGTCAAATTTGTCTTGTCGCTTCTCGCGTAAAGATGATCGGTACGGTAGAAAACATAAAAAAAAATGTTTTCCGTGTGACTATGGTTAAATGGGAAATTGCAAGTTTGAATGTTGATTCTCATCCGTGGCCTTCCTTGGGCATCGGCACTCTCAAGCCATGCCGATTAATTCCTTCGACGTGCGTGACGCGATTACAAATTAAGTCCATTTAAAAATATTCTGTACCTCGTTGCCCTTTGAAAAAGTCAAGGTCAGATATAAATCATTTAGAATATACGGTAACATGCAAACGTATTTCCAAGGGTTATAATGCAAGTTTGTGCAGTTGATGATCAACAACCGTAAATACCATACACATGTGCTTGGCTGCTATTTCAAGCTTCGTCCTGTTAACATTGAAGCGATAGATACGCTATCCCGGTGACAAAACATACCTCAACTGATTTATTTTGACAATTACGAAAAATCACCCAAGTTATGTTCAGCTTTGGTTTAAGAAGTGAACACACACTACGATTAAGCTAAGACGCTGTGTTGGGAATTTTCGGGAAGCAATTTTCCATTACCACATTCGTAAGGCCGACATTAAATTTCTCTAGTAATTGGCAATACGAAACTACAGCACGACGCGGTGTGAGATATCGAGTTTAAACAACACATTTTGAGAGGAAATCTTATGCCATTGCGATTAGCATAAGTGCAATTGATTTAGCTGGGTTAGTGTGGAGAAGTGAAACTGTGATTAGCATGGAAATCAGTTTGCTAATCCTTCGTAATGAGGGGACAACTCGTACCTGCTTCTCTCTTCTTTTCCAATTGATGCAGTGCCTGATCGTCCTTAACTCCTCACCTGATCTGAGCCAGCAGCGTGCAATTATTTGTGTTTACCGTGCAAATAAAAGGCTCAAATCCAGAATCAAATATCCACTGGCCTGCCATAATGCATGTTGCTAAAACTAGCTTTGGCAATGTTTACCAGACAAACATCCCAATATGCGGTGAAAATTTCTAATATTTGTCAGCTATTTACTTTGAGGCCCGTCTTTTTATCTGCGAAAAAGTATCAGAGGCCAACACCGATGGCAGCCACTTGCTTTCCTCGTAGCACAATGTAGATCAATGGGTATTCTAAAGCTGTCAGAAATACAACATTCCCGAATCGGAAGCCCTTTCGCGCCATTGAATTTCACTCGCAAGCATTGAATAGGGCGGCTGTCTGAGCATTGTGAATCAGTACTCCCCTGTTCTCAAAGAATGCCCGCTATTTTTGAAGTCAAGGAATTACGTCATATCTTAAGTAAGTCACGTTTTATCCTAGGCCTCAAATTAGTTTAAAAAGTTTTAATTTGTCTAATATTTTTCTCATTTACGAAAAGCTTTGGTATGAATAAGCCCCAATATGGGTATTTTAAAGATTTGCTTGGGATAAATTCGAGGTGATGCATTTCATTTTCCATTTGTGCGAAGGAAAATGGTGATTCACAAAATGAAGGTAAGGTCAAGCTATTATCTATATACTGCGTTAGGGAGAAGGGACCATTTCACAAATCGGATAATATAATACGAACGTAGGCCTTTTTTTAAAAAACTTTCAATATAATTAGAAACTTTCACACGTAACTTCACAAAAGAATGTAACACTTAGTTGTGTTGAAAAATAAAGCTCATTGTAATATTTCACAGCAGCAACTTGCAGTAAACTAGCAATTCAAGAGCATGAATAGTAGTACCTGTTTTGTATTTAAACTGTGAGAAATAATTATATCCCGGATAATTAAATCTTTTCGATTAATTGGTTTATGTGTGATAGTTGAAGCGAGACATAAACAAAACGAGGCCAAATCAACTTCTCTATGGAAACAAGAGTCGTAGCACAGAAATGGGAATCAGCTAGTTCGTGACGTCGGTAGAAAAGGAAGAAGGAAATCTTGAAGGTAATACTATTCCTCTTTTATTGCGAAACGAGTACAAGTTATTGAAACCACATAAAGTACAATTTCCGTCGGTTTTTGTTGTAAGGTACTTCAAGTTTAACACGACCAGCAAATGCCAAGGAAGGGCGGCGAAAAGACTGCCGGGAAAAGAACATCCACGGTGCTTCGATACGAAAGGAACAATTGATCTTTTCTCACAAAAGCTAGTAATTTGACATAAATTTTCAAACATCTCGAGGCTGAATAATACTCGACTCGTTTAAAAATCACAAAAGTATTTGCCAACGGAAGTTGGGCTAAGCGAAGTTTGTACTACGAGCAATTCAACCTTGTTGTCATTTCCTTCTTGAGAAACTGCAAGAAGACCGAATTAAACAGATCCTTCGAGGCTTTCAGAGCTCTTGTTTCCTATTGCTACAGGCTCGATTCGATCAATCATTAAATATAGTCAGAAGCAAATTTTTTTAAGCGCATTACCTTGCAATAACTACTGCTCCGCTTGTTCCTTAAGCTTAGCGTACTCTCAAAGATGCATTCTAACGGAATGTATTTGACGGAGAGAGGGCAGCAAAACATCGAAGCTAAATGACCCCATTGCAATCCATATGTTTATGTTTATGAAACGATTTCACAAATGCTGGTTGCATCTTAAGAAGCATTTCTAAACGTAAGGAAAGAACTTCCAAGAAGGCGCAAATGCTTTTCAAGTCTGGAAGGTTTGAAATGGAGGAATAAGCTTCTTACTTGTGGATGTTTGATTAAAGGATCACATGCATCTCCACGCAATGCTTCTAAAAGCTACAAAGAATGAAATGTATCAAAGGTAGTAATAATGAAATGAATCATTACACAATTAGCTTGCTGGAACTAACAACATGGGTATGTGAGAAGCGATGAAACAACAACAACAACAGCGGTGGGAACACAGTGGCAGCAACAACAGCAGCAGAAGCAACAGCAACAACAGAACATCTCCTGCTGCAAATCATCTGAAGGTTGAAGGAAGTAAAATGTTGTGTATTTGTAATTGCTGAATGAGAACTGCAGCAATCTAACAGCAAATTGCCTCTGTTTAATGGACCTCAACTGATATGTAACTAATAAACAATGACAATTGAAAGCTAACTCAGTTTACAGCGACTGTATCGAAGCGTCGAAAGGTGATACACAAGTATCAGTTATAGGTCCTTTGTTTATTCAGATAAATTTCAATCACATTTTCTAGCTAAGCAAAGGAAAATGTCGTATGGTTGTCTGGTAATAACCTAGGTGGGTCTGCGACCAGCTCTCAGAACCTGCAGTTTCAACCATATGCCTAGGCCATGGCTTTATTGAGTTGGATAAAAATCGGAAGCACGTGATATTTTAAGCACACTTTCTCGCATAAAAGACGGAAACGAATTACTGAAAACTATTCAATAAAGTTTAACCAAAGAGTTAAAAAGTGTCTGCTGACATGATGGTAGACGAAAGCAAAAAAGATGAACTTCAAATAGACAGACAAGAAGCTGTGAATGATCGGAGCACGTGTTACTATGAAGTATTTATTAGAAGTGACGTATCGTTAGAAGCCTTAAGACTTAATCACGGACAAGGTCACAGAGTAACGGATTAGGCCACAAATCGAGCTTAGGCAAACGTTGTGTTTACAACTGATGTCGTGGCACATATATTGCTTGGGGTGTGCGCAAATACAAACTAACAAGACCCAGGTTTGATTGCAGTTAGTGGCTTTCGAAATGCAAGGAATTTAGAGCCAGTTTCAATTCATTCTATAAAAACTGTTTCATGTATCATGAGAATTAACTTACGCTATTCAGTGGTTTTCAAATCCTAAGGCATATACAAGAATACCTTGAGAGCATTAGTCTTCAAATTTTGAATGAGAAACTTTTCTTTGTAGAAAGAAATAAGAAACTTTTTAGGGCTGGGGCAAGCGTAGAGGTTCTACAAATAACGAGTGCTTCCTGTGTTCAGCAGTGTTCTTGCCACTTGCAGCACCGAAGAAATCAACCAACTCGTGTAGTATATTCATTTATGATGCATGTTTAACCTGAAGGCAAACCAAACCAAACCGGAAAGGAAAAAACTGATCGGTCTATATTTCATTTTACTGGCTTTTAATCTCCTTTTCTGAAAATGAAGGAGATATTATAAATGATACGTTTTACTAGAAATAGTTTGTTTTAATATTTCAGCGATAAAATTGATACTTTTTAATGATTGGAAAGGGATTCTAATCGGCTCTTGGTCAAGTATTTTTAAATATGTTACTTTCGTTAACCGTTTTTTATAAATAACGTCAAGGGCATTGTTAGAATAATCGTATATCACCGATTTTCTAATAACCGTTGCTTTTGTTATCCTAAGTAAGCATATCTTGGTTTGTTCCGGGATTGGAGGGGGGTTACTGGAGAAAACAGAGCGAAACGCATGCTCCAGATTCTGTGTTGTTTTCTTGCTTTCAAGCCTCAGGATTAACAAAAAATATCAGAAGGCAAACCAGACAACACAAGAAACTTTTGTACTTGAAATTTGGGTAAAATGGGTTCCGTGAATTTAAAAACTGGCCTTTATCATTAAATTTCTTGTACTGACTTTTTCAATTTAAACTAAATTCAAAAGCACTTCCTCCATGATTTTTACCATATAATCACAATAATTCAAGATTATCTTTTTAATGAAAATTTCTACCCTTCACTAAATACCACGAATTATAAAGGGTATGCTACCCTAAAGGGTACGTCAAGATAAAGAGTGATCAGGCCACAAAAGTGCGCAGAGAATCCATTCCCATAAACTTTCAAAAAGCCCATAAGAACAGGTCTAAGAATTTTTCATTTGTATCGGCCGTTTTTCAAGTCCTCGTGGAAATGTGTGTTTAGTGGTTTATCCTTTTCGAAATCCCACAAAGCGGACAACTTCGCATTTATATAGATTTCGTTGAACATGATTCTTTCAAATATTTAATGTTGAGAGGAAAACACTGATCGGTGTATATTTCACTTTACTGGCCATATCTCCTTTTTTGAAAATGAACTAAGTATTATTGTACATTATGATACGTTTTACTATAAATGGTTTTTTTAAAATTTCAGAGATAAAATCGATATTTTTTTAAGAATTGGAAGTTTATAAATCGATATTTCTAAAGATGCCACTTTCATTAACCGTTTGAATGACGTTAGGAAATAGCTTTTGTTATCTTGAGTATGTATATCTTGGTTTGTTCCGGGAGTGGAGGGGGGTTACTGGAGAAAACAGAGTGGAACGAATGCTGTTGTTTTCTTGCTTTCAAGCCTTGTGATTAACAAAAACATCCCTGAGCACGCCTATACCACAATTTTTGCCGCACTTAAGTTTTGAGGCTTGCTAAACATTGACGCCGGTTTTCCTTGAATTTAAAAAAAAACTGCCCGGAAAACGCCAGCCCCAATTAACGCACCCTACCAGAATTAACGCCAATAAGGGGGAGGGGGCAGAATTTTGGCCAATTAGGTACAGCATGTATTGAGAAAAACGAAAAGAAAGCAAAACACTATTTTCTTCGCATGAAGAGCGCATTTATTTAATTAAAACATAAAAAAATCAGTTCCTGTTGATCAGATGACAACTGTTCGCAAAAATGACATTATTTTTAGCATTTTTAGTTTTAATTTGTTTTGGTAGGTAAGCTCGCCATTAAATCGACAACACACTATATTACAGATTATAAAAATTAACAACAAGAGAACAAGTTTCCAGCATGAATGGCAAAACGATGTAGTGAAACACAATAAGGATTTAGACGATAAGGTGAGTTACAACTAGTAACTAACATATGAAAAGTTTCTTTATAGCTTCGTAACGAAATTTGCTTTATCGAAACAAACTTTTAAACCAACTTGTTAGGACAAGGGAGGCTTTTTTGAACGCTTGAAGGTTGATATTTACAATGAAAAAAGGGTCAAATCGATCCATTTCTGACCAAGATACTTGCAAGGGAACTGGCAACAAAAACGGATGACGTCACCAACTTCAAGATTGCTTCTTCCAGCACGAGAAGGAAGGTCATGTCTAAAGGTTGGGGGAGAACATGCCTAAGTGCAACTTGCCAAGGCAGAGCCTAGCACACCAGAAGAAAACATCAAACAAAAATAGAGACTGTCAAAACAAATTCCTAACTACATCTAATATAAGACTGCACATCGTCAAACCTTTACTGGATGTTAAATGATGACGAAGAGAATGTACTGTTTGACATGGTAAAATATGGACCCAGTTGCTGTCAGAACTGATGCTCTGTAAATATCACGAATCCACGGACAGCGAGGTTGTCTTACTGTCGCATTTTAGCTCGAAACGTTCTGCCGTGGCGTAACTGATTAACCTTGCATTTTTCTTCCTCCTTGCTTCAATGGATCGGGATATGAAGAGAAAACGGCTCCCGGATGCCAGCTTCTCTTATAAGCATCGTTCGGTTCTTCAAATGGTATCTTGGTCTCCATATTGAAACAGGTACTGAACATATATGTAAAACTGGCCTCGTTTCGGCAAGCCATGCTGAGAATTAGCATGCCACACGTCTTTCGATCTCCGTCGCCAACAGAAGTTCGAGTCACATGTGACGTAAATGTGACGTAAACGTGACGTAACTATCCAAGCTTTAAGTCTTGCGAAATTTCACTGGTCATTCATGAAACATCTCAAAACGGAAGACAAGGCGGTTTTAAATCTGCAACATACGGTCTGAGAAACGCAGTCCATGCATCAATAAAAACGAAACGCTCGCTATCTCAGGTTGCAAATTGGCTTCCTTTCAAACCATGTCCTGTCCGAATCCATCACATAACATCGACGAAAAACTCGTTCATCGGGTTTACCATGGCCATTCGAAAACTCTGTCTACTTCCACTGATGCTCGACGGCACAGACCCTATGTCCCTACCCATTTCACTGCCGCTCACACTTATATCGTCCCGTAAACTAATGCGGTCCCGGTCGTCCGGTTTCTCTAGGCGGCTGCTGGCCGCGCTCCGTTCCGACGATCCGCTACTGCGCACGGTTTCCCGGTCCATCTCTTTGTGCGTGCCGCTCTTTTGAGAGCCGCTCCTCTGCGAGCCACTGCCGCTGCTCACGCTTTGAGCGGAGGATGGAATCATGGTGACTCCTTGATGCTGCGCCATAAACTGTGCATACTGGGCGTACTGCAAGTCGGTGGGCAAGCCGTAGCCCTGTTGAACCTGGGTATAAGAGGGCGGCGGCGGCATTTGCGGGTAGATCTGGCCCACTTGGGAGCCGCCGGGCATCGGCTGCGGCATTCCGATCCAGCCGATTTGGCTCGACCCGCCTGGCAAAGATGCGAGTGGCGCCAACGTGTCCTGGTCATCACTACCATCGATGTCATTCAAAGTCAGTGACGTAAGATCTAAAAAGTAGCGCATTTGCAAGTTAAATCCAGGAATAATGTGAATCGAAGCTGATGAACTAAATAGGTGTACAAAAGCGAAATCATTGAACAAAATCCCAATAATGAAATATTTTCACGAAATACCTGCCGCATTAACAAGCGTAATCAATTGACAAAACATTACTGCTTTACAAAGATATGTCATAATTGAGTCAATGCAAAGTTTCAAAATTTGAGTCATAATTGGGATATGCAAAATGTTTCGTAAAAACCGTTTGGTATTATTAGTAAATTTATGAGTTTGGTCGTGTAATTTTCATTGCAAGAGCTAGTTTTGACAAAAAGCAAATGTCTTCCTTTTAGAAAAATTTACTGAAAACGCAACACTTGAATAAAATATGCCTTCATTTACACCATACAGAAAAACGATCTTTGATCGAAATTAACGAGCACATTTTAATGAAACTTTTCCACAGTACAAGTTTTCAATTTGCATCTGCCTTTTCTAGAATTTCTAGCAATAATTTCAGCTGAATTATTCCTTGATTTAAGTTAATCAAAGAAGAAAAATTCTACTTGCAAAGAAAGCTAAATAGAGTGTTGATTGTTTAAGAAAGATTCGAAAGGATCTATCTAACTTTCATTCTTAAAAGAACATAGGAAACCATCTTATTCTTAAAAACCATTACAAGTTTCGAAAAAATTTAATACAACTATTTAACCTTTTCATAACGAATTTAAACAACTTAACTATTTAAGCTCATTTCACTCATCATAATTAAACATTTAGGCTGCTTTTGGACAGGGGATCTTTTTCACATACGTAATTGATATGTTCTCAAAGGAGCAAAGAAATGGTTTACTTACTTCCGCAAAGGTCTCCAAAAACATAGTAACATTGCTCAGAGAAGGTTATCTTGTTAACCGTGTGTCGAATTAACCGGGCCTAGAAAAGGTGAAGAAAATGATTAACATTAAAATACATGAGACACTACATCTATGATTAAAGGTGTCAAGCTCTATCAAGAGGTGGTGGGAGTGAAGAAAGTAGATTTTTTTATAAGATGACGGTCATTTCTCAATGGGTCCAAACATTTTGCCATATAGATACGGTTTCCACAATAGAATATCGTCACAAACAAACAAATCCTATCTCTAAATGGACAAAGGATAAAAATAAAGGCAAAAGGGTGAACATTGAGTTTTAATCGCCAATTGCAAACGACACCTCAGTCTTGAATATATCAACACAGCTGAAATCGCAACAAGGAGTAAACACTCAAAATCCTGAAGACCGAAAAAGTTGTCGTTTTTGCGTCAAAATGTATTCTAGGGCAATCTTTTTGCATAGACTTTAGTGGCCAGCTCTTACACGTCAGTCCCATTAAAAAACTATGAAAATATCATTCAATAATGCTCCAATGTACTATTTCAAAGTTCCTGTTTAGTAAAAGTGGGCGTCAAATCATTTCTAAAAAACCAGCTTAAAAAGAGGTACATTTGCTTCGTAGTTCTTGTAATACCTTTTTGGGTGGATAATCAAATGAGACAACATACCTTCAGCAGTTTCGAAGCGTATTTGCGGGCATCTCTTCTATCTTGGAATCCCTCTAAGTGGGTGTACAACCAGTCGACTAAATCAGCACCTGAATAAAAAACAGGGTGACTTACCAATGCGATGAATAAAAAAAGCAAAAATTCTGGTTTTTACCAATCATTTCATTTCAATCAATACTTCAGTCAATCGTTTCAGTCAATTTCAACATCAAGGAAATGGGGTTCAAGCTCTTCAGGAGCACTGCATGACTTGCTTCCGTAGCGTTTCTCTACACATAAGTAAATCTGGAATCTTTAAAGTAGAGTACAATCAAAATATGACATGTCCTAGCAATATAAATTATTTATCATAGACTTTTGGAAATAATTTCCCTTGAAAAAATTCTAATGTAACATCAGAGAGAGAAACTCTTCGATTTTTGGCTCGAGATAAATCTTTTCTAAATTATTTTTTCGTTTTTGAAAAGAGACTTTTGTTCAGTGGTTTTCAGCAGATTTAGTCAAATGGCCCATTACGGTTAATAAATAAGCGACATGGAATTTGACGAAGTAAAACGACACGTAGACGTCAAACAGTGTAAGAACAGAAAACAGTAAATTTAAATGGATATTAAGTTGCAAAACGGACAGAAAGCCAGTGACCAAAATGTATGACAATTAAATGACACAGGTGTGAGGGGTAACACATAATGCGTATAAGCACATGATTAATGTCTCTCGGTAGGATTGCACCTATTGTATATTGACGTTTTTATGTAGATTTAGAACCTAGGCCCCTTGTGATTATTGTTGAAAGGGGCTGGTCACTGCTTATACAGTCAGTCCAAAAAAGTGTGATAGCGTTGTGAAGCGTGGTCGCACAAACACATCTGTGACTAGCTTGTTTCTGTTTATGAAAGCTTTATGTTTAACATCGTCTCGTATTGGTCAAGAATATGAACGAAACCAAAAGCACCAGCATATTTTGTAAGGAAAAGATCCAGAAAAACTTCAAGTTCCCATTTTTACTTACTATATTGGAAGTGATTAACTTTCTAAAATTGTCAGTAAAATCGTCACAGGTATTTGATTGAACAGAAAATTTTAAGCCAAAAAGGCATCAGTTCAGGAATATGATGATCTCAAATACGCAACAAAAACCTCACGTACATGACAAAAAGACGAATACACAAGAACTCTAAAGACTTACCTATGAATGCCTTAGGGATCGTAATTTTTAGCCACATTCTGTCCCTGACGTCCAGTCCGGAATCACTTGAGGCCATGGCTTTGACAATGGTCAGCATGTCTGTTTCAACTGTCAGTCCAAGGCCAATAGAGCCATCTGGATTGTCGAGGTAGCCTGAAAACAGAGGAACTGGTCAAAAGTGCTGTCTATGTAGTGTGAAAGGGCAATGAGGGCCGCCACAGTCAAATAAGTACGATAGGCCGTTACAAGCATCTTTAAATCGGGGTGGGGAAATCAAAGTTGCAAGGTGGACATATACATCAAAAGTCATGTAAAAAGCAGGGGCGGGGCTGGGAAATCTGGATAATTACTTGGGAACGTAGGATAGCAGGAATTCAAGGACAGGATTTTTTAGTGTTTAACCCATTCAATCATATCGGCTTCTCTTGAGACAACAATTAAATAGGATTAAGAAACTCGCAACTTTAAAAAAACCACACGGTGTTTTCAGTCGCATGCGAGTCACTGACAATGGATAGTTAGAGCAAAATTTACGACCAGGTTCCTTTGAGATTTTGCATTTCATGACCTGCCAATCCAGCAGGGTTAGATGACCCGAGCACGAAAAGCGACTCTCTTTGCTGAAATCAGTTGAGTGACGCGTTTGGTCGGAGTTAGAAAGAGTCCATCCTAACTACGGTCAAGGCTTTCTGTGCGAATCATTCTTTATAATCGCATACATCATAAATTCAAAGCTTAGTTGCTCTGGTGAAGAGGAAGAGGGCAGATGTGAGGTATAAATGGACAGTAAATTAAACTAAAAAACTTTTCATTAAAGAGCAACTTAATGGGAGCCATGAACATAAAATATGATGAGTTTAGAGAAACCAAGGGAAAACTTTTAAACAAAATAAAAAATATATAGGAACAAAAAGTTTTATATCACAGACTGACAGACTGAAGAAGTCCTTATATTGCGAAATCTGATAATTCATGCTCCAAAATTTAGCCTTAATACCTTAGAAAAAAAAAGCGAATCAAAAGTCAAAACCTTGTGTCAAATTTGCATCAAGAATAAAACGCTTCACATTAGCAAGAGCTAAAAAAAGAAGGTTTTTGCAAAAGATTCAGTTGGACTAACGAAGATCAAAGTTGTTGATAGAAACCATAGCTAGGCCGATGATTGTCCGGAACGTTTAGTCAATTACGTCGGATACTGGATACTGTAGAAGTTCGGAATTATCATCACAAAACAACTCACGAACTGTCAACAGATTTGCGTCCAGGCGCCATACCAACAAACATTATCGTACGTGCTAAAAGTCGGAGACCCGCCGCAGGGAGATTACATCTACTTAAGTGTAAAACACGGACCGATTTCAAGCAACAGGCGGCTCCCAAGAGGGAAATGTTTAGTTTTCGCATCAAAATTGTTCATGAAAATGTCTGGGCCTAAATTGACACACAGTATCAACAAAAAAGGAGAAGACTTGTCACGACTTTTTTGAGTAAAGATAGGAACAAACAACTTTCATGTGAGACTTCGAAGTAACATCCTTTCAGCGGGCGGTCATTTCGACCAATATGTCAGAAAGAAGCACCATTTGATTTAACATACCAGCTTCGAATAACTCGAAAATAAAGAGATGTGGAGGTCAGATCAAAGGATCTAGGAGATTACACGGATGTTAGGAATGTCAACAAAGTCAGCCGAAGGATGGAGAAACTCGCAATTTAGTGACGCGAAGCAATAAACCGAGGAACGAAAGGCTTCCGTGCCAGATCACGCACAGATCTCCCCCGCAGCTACTGTTTACCATCTGCCTGAGAAGAGCGGGAAAATTGACAATTGCCAGATTTCACTGGCTATGTGAAAATTTCTGGTACAGAAACTTTGCAGAGACATTTAGTCACTTTTTCTGGTACTGTAGTAAACTTGGACGACATAAGAAATACAGGTGGGTTACGGCTAGGCTTGGGATATGGACGTACGAACCCATACTAGCGCTACTATGTCCTTTGGTTTACTGTTCGTGTGATAGGGTTGCGAAGGAGAACAACTTATTATTAGATTTTTCCAACGGGCAAGTACTGACAGGCGGAACTCGTACACTAATTGCAAGCAACCTGGCCAGAGCCTTCGATATTGGCCACGCATTGATTCTAAAAATGGTTTGATTTACTGCAGACGGATAATGGTGGGGAAATGCAAAAATAACGCAGAGAAAGACGAAAATCGAGCTTGCTATGACAGCCACAAAAGGTTGTTTTTCTGCTTGAAATATTAGGCCATCGAATATCCACCCCAGGCCTACAGAGTTGACTGCAGTTGGTGATCCGAATCTTCAAGCACATTAGCATGCTTTCAAACAGCTCAGTATACAACATTATAGTGTACTTTAGCCAAGTAATAAACAAAACAGTCTCGCTTGTTGGTGTACTGGGAAAACATAAATATCGTCATTTGCAAGATAACGACTGAAGAATCGATCGCATTGGATACGAGGCTGTTTCACGATGGCAGACAGATGGCGAGTGTAACTGAAGCAGGTTTGTGGGCAAGGATATGTTGAAAGCGTGCCATGGATGGTTATAAATGATGATTGAAATCGTAAACTGGCGAATTAATCCTCCGATAAAATACTGCGGATGAACGAAGCAGCTATAGGGGTTCGTCATGGTCCAAGTAGGGTAGCTTGTATGTGACACAGTTCGAGTGTGACACAGCTTGGATTCCCGAAACTTCATGGCAGTAGGAATTTATTGACTGAGAGAGCAACAGATCGAGTCATTAAAATTGCTCACAATTAAAAGTAATGCGATTTGCGGGAGAAGACACTTAAATTACTGTCTCATTACATGGGCAGAACCTTGGTGGCCATTTCCATTGCAAACCCCCCTTCCTATGCCCCCCCAGCCACACACGGAAGAAAGAGATCAATGACCCCAGTGTGGGTGTATTTGAGGACATAGCATTGGGGGAAAGCAAGGAATTCCGTTAATGGACCACGGAAACGTTAAAAAAATCAAAAACTGATGACGAAGGTAATAGAGGAAGATGGTTATCAAGCCAATTAGTAATTTGTGACTGCGACGTCTATCGTAAACGCTTCTACAGAGAACCTCCTGGTAATCTGTTTGAGTACGGGAACTGATTCAGAAGTCAAGGTTGCTTGATCACATTTGGAAGTCGCCACTGTAAGCCGAAAGGGGCAGATAACATTGTACAGGAGGCGACAAAGAATACTCTAGATAAAAACAAGTACAAGATTTGAGATATCGCCGTCGTTTCTCGGCACATACAGTCAATTATTTTGACTAAAGTTGTCAGACTGTTGAGTTGATACCGATGAGATTAGAGTGCGGAAAATTGGGAAAACTTTAATCAGTTGTAGGATCGCTCTGCAATTGTTTTAGCGAACTTAAACCTAATCGAAACCGCGCTTGTATGAGAAATCCTAGCAAGCTCGCAAAATATTTCGGGATTTAATGAATTCATCGACCATTTAATAAATCTACAATATACTCAATTGCAATCAATAAATCCCTGAATCGCAAACATTCCTTGACTAGCTTCTTGAGATCGCCGGAGAGCTCTGACGTAAGAGAGTTCCTTCCAGATCTTAAATTAGTAAATGATTTGCTATAAGCAAAGGCAGTAACTTGAAATACAAACAACTAAACACAGGGTAGTGAAGGCATTCACTAGTCACTGCCTCCCGTGAAGCCAAAAATTACTTCGCATTTGTAAATTTTCAAAACACAGAAGTCGAGCTGTCTAGCAAGAAACGGGCCTCATAAATACCTGCTTTCCCCAACTTTGCTACCAGAGTCAAAAATTTCAAATGGGCTTTCAGCCTTTTTTCATCAAAGACGTCAATCTCTTTCAATTCAGTGTAGTCTCTCAGTCTGCACTTTGCAGTTGCCCAAACCATTTTGTTGATAAGGTTCAGAGAGTCTCTTCCCATCGGCCTGCCTTGGAAATGTTGTAATGCCACCGCGTCCTGCTAATTTTTACAACTGGCGATGGATGACTGACGCATGTCCCTCAGCAATCAACACAATGTAAGCGAGGTATAGGGAGATTAGAGCCCGCAAGCATGAATGACGGGGGTAAGGTCTGGACAGAGATTATACGCGGAACGAGAGATGGCGGAACGGTGGAACGAGATAACTGAAAGATGGGGTAATTCGTGGCTGGTACGGGGGAAACTAACCCACTGACCTGAAAATTTTCACGGCAACGTGCTAAGTTGATGTAATAAGCTAGTTAAAATACATGGTACAAGAGGGAGTATCATTTGCATTATAGATGGGAAATTCCAAGAAAAGTGCCATTGCATTTGAAACCGAGGCTGCCATAACCACGACAACATGGCGATTAACATGACAGTTTCTGTGTTTACTTGAAGTATTAGGCAATCCAAACACGGGAAAATGTGAATGCAAACAGCCTTTGTTCAAAGAGCCAGCGAAGTGAACTGATGTCAAGGGTTCTTGAGGCGCGAGGCGGCAACCAGGTCGTGACACGAATGTCACTAGTTGGCACATTTTGAAGAAAGGCCAATTTTATGTTCCAGCAAGTCTTCGTTGATGGAAACCATCAGCATAAACGACAAACAAGCAATAAAGGTCTACATGAGTCAGTAGATTCATTCTCTTCTTACTCAAAATATGGTCTAACAAAAAGAAGAATATTTACTGGCCAAATGAAGAGCCATTTGTCCAGGCTGAACCAAAAGAGCACCCGGGTGACCATACCCCAGTGGGGAATATGACGGTCATGGGTGACAAAGACATGTAACGAGTTGCGTCACATCCGTAGCCTCCTAACACATTGTTCAAATCGAGATTCGCTTCAAAACTGCCCCTAATGGTAACGCCACACTGGCCGTTATAGCTACTCTACCCCAAAAATAAAGCAAATTTCTCTAATTTTTCTCGAACATGGCAACGCAAAAGAGACATAACGGTGGTTGGGGCTAATAGTTGATATAACTGAAATACAAAGGCCTCTGTGGAATGGCCGCAAAAGGCAAGTATCAACCAGAGTGGCAGTCTAATGAAGGCATGGCCAAATTGTGACAACTGGGACATTGATACAGGAAATTTGAAAACGACTCGGTGACTTCATCCAATAACCATCGCAAACGACATGCCATTATGCATAGTTGATGTTGATTCATATCCAAAGCTTAAGCGTCATTACGGTTAACAGCGGCAACGAAATGTCGTGAATTTCACACCGCCTATTAAGCTTCACCGAAATATTCAAATCTCGTTTGAGAGTAGCTTTGAAAACGACGCGAATATTCAGATGACTCGCAGAAGATTCAATTCCCAATTACTTCTTCAGCCTTGGCGGAAATATTTCACTTTATGGTGTGTGTCATCAAGAGAGGTAATATTAATCGGTTAACGGTGATCAAACCGTAAGAAAAAGAGTAATAACAGTAGCAGATAAAGAAAGAGCCAGGAAATGAATATCACCCAAGGCTGGTAACCTAAGGGGTAGTGTGTTTAGCCTATTGACTCTGACCCTAACCCTGCACCAAGCCCTGGCGCCAGTACTTCTTTTATGGTGCAAAAGTATACAAGTTCCAACGGCTATTCTGAATCGATCCGAATCTCTCCTGGCCCATTTTGAACCCAGGTGTATGCCCCCTTACCTTGCAAGCACGATTTGGAGCAGTGTTGCCCCACAACGCAACATTTGCACGAGTTACTTGCAAATCACAGTTGCACTGGGCAGAGCTACAAATGCCTAAGGGTTGGGTGGAAACCGAGATAAATACCTAAATGCATTGATGTGCATTAAAAAGTACGAGCACCATCCGAATTATGTGACATCAACAAGTGTAGGACATGTACTCGACACAGTGGGTCGTAGGCCGTACTGCCCTCAGCAAGTAGACCAAAAGCTAGCCTGTACTCGAGGCAAGATGACTTCATTTCATCAAAACGAGGTCATTAAAAGATGGTGCTACATTGCTGACCAAAACAAACATTTTTCAAACTCAATAGCGTCTCGAGTGCGTTAAACAGGCATACCTACAGGTAGAGCTACCGCCCATTGGTTGGAAGATGCAGGCACGAAGGGTATTTACCAGATAGCAGCCTGGACCAACACAGCCAAAGACGAACAAACAGAGCGGACAGTTTCTAAACAGCATTACTGACATTTACCTCTATCTTCCATAAATAACCCAATTAAAGTGCGAAAGCAACCAAAGACGATGATGATTTGGACGCGCCCGTTTTTTACGCGCTAAATTGCGTGTTTTGTGCTTTTAGAAGTGCTTTAATATAAGACCGTCGATGCAAAAGTGTTAGAACGAACATTCAGCGAACATACATCAACATGTAAAGAGATATCAGAGAACACATAAAAGTAAGCATCAGCATGTAAAAATGTATCAGAGGTAGAGCTACCGCCCATTGGTTGGAAGATGCAGGCACCACGCAACCCCCCTACCTCCACTAAGTCATTACGTTTCATGACCTCCCTTCATTGCACGAGGGACATTCAATGGTTGCGATAATGAAATTATGTTTATGATGCGGTTTATACACGACCCAATCTTCATTTACGGCGTAAAACGAACCCAAAATACCCTTCGTGGCTGCCTCAGACAGATAGCATCATTGAAAACATTGGTCCTGTTATGCCGTAACATAATGAATACGGTCATCTACCTCTGATCTGGAGAAACAAAGTCGGTTAGTGATCAAATATTTCGGCTAGATAACTTTCCATTAACAGGCTGCTATGAGACGGTCGCTGCGGAGGAATTGGAAAGAAAAGTTCCTCAAGGCAATCATGTTGTTCATGACTGCACTGATTATAGGTAACGGCTGCATTCACGCTAATAAAGGATGGAAACGCAGCAATTTAGCGGATAGATACAATTAGAGGTTAGGATGTCTTCAGCAGTCAATCGACTACTCTGTTCCGTATTTTAGCGTGAGACTGGCATCAAGTGATAACCCCGCTAATGGAATCACTAGTTCGGGGTTTGTCCGTGTTTGTAAAGAAAAAAGATGTATACAAAAGGCCAACAAGATAAGAAGAGATGAGCGGAAGTCAACAGCGTGCATCCTTTCTGACTTCACGCAAAGATAAGTGCATTCATAAAAGTGGCTCTTGCGTGTGCATTGATTACCAGATAGCAGCCTGGACCAACACAGCCAAAGACGAACAAACAGAGTGGACAATTTCTAAACAGCATTACTGACATTTGCAAAAAATGCTTCACGGATTCAAACGTCACTATTAACTATAATCTTGTACAGATTAATCTTTGTACTGCGACCGAAATAGAGCTCCCAAAGTCTAACCTCCCTCGTCCATAAATAACCCAATTAATGGTAGAAACCAACCAAAGGCGATGATGATTTGGACGCGCCCGTTTCAACGCGCTAAATTGTGCGTTTTGTGCTTTTAGAAGTGCCTTAATGACAGTGTTTTAGAGAGACCGTCGATGCAAAGGTCTTGGAACGAACATTCAGCGAACATACGTCAACATGTAAAGAGATATCAGAGCGAACATTAAAGTAAACATCAGCATGTAAAAATGTATCAGAGCGAACATTAAAGTAAACATCAGCATGTAAAAATGTATCAGAGCGAACAGCCGGTAAACGTCGAAAAACAAAAAATGCCAGAGCGAACAGCAAGCAAACACCATCATCCAAAACGAAGCATAGCAAACAGTAAGCAAACATCAACGGACACAACCAATCTGTCTGCTCCACGCTTACAGGCGTAAAAGTGGGTGCTATGCTATTGAGTCAAAAATTCAATTCTAAAGACATTTTCCAAACTGGAATTATTTACTTCATTTCTCGAAGAAGCAGATATCAAAAGCCTCCAAAGTTGAAAAGAGAAGATTTAGATTGAAAATGAATTGCAAACTTCGAAAGCAAAGAGACCTTGATTATTATCAAGACAACGAACTCTTAACAACAATTTCATTCTTCGAACTCTACAGTTTTGGTTGTTATACTTTTTGAGTTTCCTATCAAGGTGTAAATCTACATAGCTTGTGAGCGGGAAATAGCAAGCAACTTTATCTTGATTGTTTTTCGGGCCCAGTCCAGAAAAGATGTCGATCACATTAATAGAGCACGATATTAAATATCACTCTACCTATCATTTGGTCAACTACCCATTAAGTGTGGTGTCATTAACCAAGAAATGAAATGGCATTTGCAATTCTTTATCTGCATTATTTTTACGCTTTGGATGCATCAAAAGTGCAAAAAGGAAAAGAGGCTGACCTCCAACTACTCGGCTCGCTGTGTGGCCAAAGATCTTAAAAGATGTAACAGTTTGATAGACATTAAATAAAAAAGATGACTTTAAAGAATTAAAAGCACTGGGTACTAGCCGAGAAGGAGTGTAGGATTAAACAGCAAAAATATATGCATTTTCGCAGAGAGAGAGAAAAATACATCGCAAAAATGACAGAAAGTCACGTTCAAATGCAAATCTCCGCTACCAGGTCGTTCGTCTAGCAAAGTAGGTGGCCTTTAGAGATCATTTGAGTGAACCGCCAATCGAAGCTGATGCATGCTTCGAAATGAGTATTTCAGCTTTGGAAGGCTGGCCATTAAGAAAGCTTTAAAGACATGGATGTGAAGACATTATTCTGGTTTGAAGTGGGTGTAGTGACAGGACACTCGTAAACACCGACAAAATCCTTTCCAAAATCCCACTAAATCTTGCCATTAATACCCAAAAGACAACTTCAACTCAAATACACTTGACATAAAATCCACTTTTCCAAAGTCATTAAAATTTCGGTAAGATATATAACTCCTTTTATATATTACTTTGGAAGTGTTCTTTATGATTATGTCTTTAGACAATACTGAAAGTATTACTTAAAAACCCTATTAATGCTTGCGAAACCTTTCTCTCCGTTCACATTCTTTAATGAAGTTTAGACCCGTCAAAATTCACAAGACAGATAAAAACAAACATAGCTTATTAAAAAAACTATACATGACTTATGAGAAGTTTGCGCCCGTCTTACAGGAAGTGTCAAATATTTCGGAATAGAGAACTTGCATTGCCCGCCTGTTGCCACACACCCAGACACGGGTGGTTTCCACATCAAAATTAGGATGATACCGACTTAGTGGTTTTGCAAGTCTCTGTTTCTGTCAAGTTAATCCTACATCTGATTGACGAGTTTAACTTGAAAAGGCTGGAAAAATACTTTATATGTCATTTCATGAAACGAAGGCATTAGCAATCACAGTTTGTGGCAAGATTTCAAGCTTTTGCCTATTAATGTGACTAAAAATAGTGATGTTTATTTACTTGGGGTATTGTGGAGCCTCGGGTAGCTTTGGGGGAGCCTTGGATAGCTTTAGGGGAGCCTTGGATAGCTTTAGGGGAGCCTTGGATAGCTTTGGGGGAGCCTTGGATAGCTTCGAGCGTCTTCCTGACATTACGTCTACCAACTGACCAGGTACTCAAATACCAAAATCCATTAAATCATATAAAGCAATACAAACAATAAACTTTAAGTATATCAAAAAGAAATTGAAGGATATAAATTAAAATAAACTTCTCTATCATCATAAATCTTGTCAAATGGTTATCGTTGTAAATCTTATCAGACGATAATTCATTTCCTCTTTCGAGTCTTATCAATCCAAAATTGAAGCTGATGGTTATAAAAACATTATTCATTCTTTAAAGATTTCAAGACTAATTATTGAATAATCATTACCAAAGAATGACGTAGAACCAGTAACCACATATTAAAAATCGTAGATTGAAACTGTGATAATGGTTTATCATTTTCAGTCATTAGAATTCCTTATCAAATATAATCGTCTTTATTGTTACTTATAACTGATATTGACATAGAAGGAACTACTCTCTAGAAAAGAGTGTTGAACTGTCCACGAGGATTCATTCAATCAGTCGGGCAAGAGAAATGACACAACAGACCCGAAACCAAAACATGATGAGCCAGCGCGAAACGGCGGTTTCATGGGTGTCACCAACAGACACAAAACTGAAGTTTTAGAAGACGTTTATATTCAATAAAGATTGCTGTTTGTCATCTGTCACGAAGTGTTCGCCTGTATGCAGGCAGTGCTTGGCACGTTTATGGTATACGGAACGTTGCAGTTCTTAGTGGCTTTTCAGTGTTTTACGCTTCATGATGCTATCAGGCAACTGTCAGGATTTAGTACGCAAAAGTAACTGTCTGCCATCCGTCATAGTAAGTGATGCTGTGTATGCAGAAACGTCTGTGGTATATGTGAAATAGGACAAGTTGCTTCTCCGGGGTTTCTGATCATCAGGCAATTGTTCATACTTGTTTATATTGGAGTATATTCTAAGGTGTATTAACTGGAACAAAATCTTAAAAACCCAAGGTCAAAGAGATCGCTTGGATCCTATGGCCACGTTAGATTAAAGAGTGTTACGCAATCTTGAGGAATCAAATAAAACCAACCCCTAGTGGTTGATGTATTCGAACTATAATCTTTAAGTGTGGTGGAATCGTATTCTTTTGGTCCAGAGACACTCACCACATTGCTTTGCGTGGTATTGATACGCCAAATATATGCACGTGCTTTCAAAGCTTTGGAATATAAATTCGGACCAACGAAAGTACTGATAATGATAGTATACAAATGTACAAACAATGAGTTCCAAGTGTGCAGGATTTTTGAAAAGAAATCTATCTTGGAAACAAACGAACCAGTCTTTGAAGTTTTCTTCTAAAAGCATTTTTTAATAAAGTCAGGCAGTTTGATGGATACATTGTATTTGTGCATTTGATAGATATATTGTGCTTTGAGTTGGGGACGAAGAGAGAACTCCGAGAGAATGAGAATAAAGCTGAATGGGTAATAGGTCGCTATAGTTGAGAGACAAGGTATCAGGTACAAAGTGCAATTCACGGTAATCGCAAAGCTGAAAATGTTCCATCACCCGCCTACACCATTAGCGTGGCCACAGAAAAAATTCCGAAGCATTTGTAAAAAGAATAATAAAAATCCACGAGTCACGTAAGGCTGAAATTTCAAATGCTCTAGACCATCTAAAGTTTGAGGATTCACATGAAATCCTCAGCTGCAGAAGATGAACAGCAAGGTCTGGCTCACGAAGAGCAACATGCTGCTTCATTATTCACTGGTCCCAGTCCTGTCACAAGTCATTTTTACATCTAACACGACACCACACCAAGCCCGCCTACATTATCACACGAATAAGCCGTGCTACTTGATACAGGTGTTATACTGAGCGTCGGGGTAGATTACAGCCAGAATCCCATACCCCTGCGATATGACTCACGAAGGGTAGTATGGCTATTTAGAAATAAGCGTATAGAGGTGACTTACGATCTGCCTCGGGTATTGAGCTTGTCAGCGATGAGCTAGTCGAAGTCATATTGCTGAGGGATGGACTGCCTGGTCCAGTTGGGCGACTCGAAAGACCTCCAGCAGCTACAACGAGAACAAGAAACAGTTCAAGCAACAACAACACCTAATTTTTACTTCATCAAATACCCAGATTCCAGTCAAACAACATATAAACTTCAACGTGCAAAGTTTACACTGACCAAGGCTATGTACTAGCTTTTATCCACATAAATGCAGCAAAACTTTTTGTTAGTACAGGCTTGCTTTACTAGAGGTTTAGGTTGATAAAGATTATCGCTTTCTAAGCTGCAAAGTCGTGAAAAGCACATCAGGAAAACCAATTACCAAAATGAAAAGCAGGATACAAATTTACGAAATGGGATTTTGCATCTTCTATTGACACAAAAATCTTTGGTTATTTATTAGGCAGCAGCCTCAAAAATAAATTTCCGGCCATCCACAAAAAAACAGATCCACGATTCTTCTTTAAATATAACCTTAGTTGTTACGGAAAAGACTGATTGCTTTTCAATATAAACTCAAGAATACAACATTGGAACGGTTGGGTGGTGGTTAGGCTACCTGCAATCATGCCAGCGTCAGACTAATTTTAAGGCGATGAGATCGACTAATATAGAGGATTATACGACATTATGGTCTGATCCGGTTAGGTGTGAATTGTAATACATCAAAACTCATTAAACAATGTCAGGGGGGAGAGGGACATTCGCTACCAGCCTTGTTTTTAGAGCGAAAGAATGAATGTTGCAAGCACGCAAAATGCTGAATGCTCAATGAAAAATGTAAAAAGAATAATATTTTTGAATGATTCAATGGAATAAATCTCGATATTAAGATGATATGGTAAGATCATTAGTTTCAAATTGTGAAGCTTTCTTTTATTATTGCAAAACGTGGTTTTCGAAAAAGGAGGATTGTTTTGAGACTGTAACAGATCTCTGGCATTTCTAAACGGCCTTATCATCTAGATTAGGCCCATGGGAACTGCGTTTTTAGATTATTTTCCGGTTCAAAGGATCAAGGTCCTGAAAGCGCAAGACATCCAAAAAGAGGTGTAAATACTTATTTATTTTTCATCAAGTCAATAAACTGATTGAGCCATGCAGTGACTGATGCATGAAACAATACTTTGGAAAATTCCATGGGACGAACTGGGCCAATTTAAAGACTGAATGTCAAAATGCACGATCCTACGAAGGCCACTTTCGCTGGTAAATCGTTGGTTTCCATGAACTGAACTTTTAATTAAATTTCATGCAGCCATAATAAACTAAGCAGATTCAACAACAAAAAGGGTTCCGTGAATTCCACAGTGCAACCATAAATCTTGTAACTGCATGGGCCCGCAAATTCTACATAGCACTATCACGAAATGATGTCTCATTCTCAAGAAATAAATCATAGAACAGTAATGTTGTAAGAAGTATCTATAGTCTGAAGGCATCAGACGATTTGTTAAATATTGGATTGATAATTAATTACGGAATCGGAAACAGACCTCTGACAGCCTCCGAGTGCTGTATCCAAGCAGACGGGTCGATTGGTCGAACGGGTTCATCTGAAGAAATGGAGCAAAGAAATAAAAATCGCATCTTGGCACTGATCGAGGAAGTCGTACTATCATTTAATTCGAAACTTCAATCATCATACTGAAACAGGGACGAAGTGAAAAACATGGCAATTACAAACTTCCTATTAGCAACACTTGGAACAAATTAATCATTGACCTAATGGCTGCTGTATAAAGATCAGGAGCGTTACTCGAGGGAAGTGAGCGATAGGGTGATAACGGGGGGGGCTAATTACCCCAGAGTAACAATTAGGCGACAATTTAATGGGTGTAGTGACGACAATAAGACTTTGCAGATGTCAACAAGTCATTAATCATAATTAATCGATCTTTAATCGTCGCTTGCCATTGACACCGTTTAATTGCAGTTGGCACGAAACCGGTTCAACGGTAATAATTTGCCTCTATTTCACAGTCAATTACCTCAAAACGAGGGGCCCAATGAATAAATAAACAGAGATGTTTACTGATTGAGAAACCGGTCTTTTCGCGGTTCAGTTTTGATGTTTTAGGGTTCACGTGATGATAAAATCGTGACAAGGCATTTTCTTTTACTTTAATAGCTGCTTAGTGTTGACCGAGACAATTTTATTGCCCGTGAGAAATTTGATCCGCGAAAAATTGTCGACTAACTGTTTAACATGAAAATGATACTCATTAATCATGATTAGATCGAACATCACATTGGTTGATTTACTGAAGAACCTTTTCACGAAAGGGCGGTTTGCCTTAGAGTGTGGGTGTTATAATAGTTCGCGTTAGAGTAAGCTTTTCAGCAAATATTGACACTGAAACCAATTCACATAGGGTCGTAAAATGACGTAAGTACAACAAACTCTAACGCCCAGGCCCCACTCAAAATAGACGTGCGGCTGCTGTTGCCAACTGAATAAATTTAGAAGTGTAAATAGAAATACAAAACAAGCACACTCACCACCTATGATAGGTACACCATCATCATCTAAAATATGACATCAAAACACGTAGAAATGAACAGGATTGATTTAAAGCAAGTCTGACATATGACATTACTTCTGGCTCTGATTGCATGTTAGAGGTCTCAAGGCGGTCGACTTGCAATATGGTTTCTTTCACGATTAGCAAAACATTTGATTCTAACAAGTTTAAAAGACATTGCCCTTAATCTGAATATGTGAGACACAATCGATTTTAAGGTTAAATAAACTAGAAGTCAGACATCAAAGGGGAAATATGAATAAAAGACAAGAATAGCAGAAATAACAAACATATAATAAGCAATGATGCCTTGTCTATAGAGAAATTTGGATTTACGACAAACAGCTTTTACGAGAATGATTTCAAGGTTTTTAAGCACATCCAAATTCACCTGCTATAAGAGGTTTCAGGGATGATTAGGAAACGAAAAGCCCAACACAATATACTTACTCTTAGGAACAGTAAAATAGCCTTTTGGCGATGGATCCCAGCACTTGGCAACCGTTAATGTGATAGGACTGAAAGACAATTCAATATAACATTTTGTCAACATCATTTCAGTTCAACAAAAACGGGCAATTGCTAAATGGAATAGAGGAGTTTGGGGTTGATGGCAGTTATTTCTAACCCTAATCTCTTTGGGTTTCCAACTTGATAAAGAAAAAAAATGCATTCTATTATCGAAAACAACTATATTATGTATGTGAAAAGTGTTTATTTGCATATAAATATGAAACTAAAATCATGGGGAAATGTTGGTGAATAAAGATACTTTGGGGCTTGTAAGGATACTTCGTATACTAACACATTCATATGAAAATAAATTGATACGAAGATATTTATGGGAGGAGTTGATGCAGGTTAAAGAAAAGCAGACGTAATGCAGGCAAAGTCTGCTAGAAAGGGTGTCTAGAGGTAGTTAAATGCAGCATCATGCAAAACCCAAACTGAAATTCAAAACCTTTTGGTGAACATTTTTAGCTTAAGACAGTTTACAAAAGAACCCCATTTTCAATAAGGCAATTTGGTGCACAGCAACAAAGGTTATGAATAAAATTAATAAACAAATGTCTTTTTATACCCTGGCTTGTGTACAGCTTCTCGCAAAACTCTGACGGCATCATCGTTGCTCATATTTTCGAAGTTGACATCGTTAACCTAAATAAAGCGAAGATAAAATTGATCAGCAATTTTTCTCATACCAAAGTATGTGGACATTTCAATAAATAAAAGTATTTAGAAGCAAGTTTTTTCAGATCTACTTCTACCTGTGAATAAGCACAATGATAATAAACAATTTTGGAAAAGGGAAAACCTAGGGGGTGGAAATATATGACTAAAATGGGGCATTAGAAAAGCGGGGTTTAAAATAACAGTAAACATTAGATGTGAGAAACGTCTTGACATAACATTTTTGTCACTTTTCTACGTTTCCATACTCCGAGGAAAAGTAAGGAAAAAGTATATTCAGGTAAAAAAGAAAAGGTATATTCAGGGGAAAAGTATATTCAGGGGAAAAAGAAAAAGTATATTCAGGGAAAAAGAAAAAGTATATTCAGGGAAAAGATAATATTACGTAAGCATTAACAGAAAACGTACAAAAAGAATATTTTATTCCTTCATAAAAAATATAGGTGGCAACGGGTTCACTTTTTAATGGTCTCAGTTGATTCTGTTGTGACTTGGCAAGAAGTTGTTAGGAATTTAAACAAACAAAAATTGGAATGAAAAGGGGAGAAGCTTGAAAGGTATTTTCACGAATTGACAAATACTAGGTGTATGATGTTTTGGTTCACCATAGCAATGCATTCACCTAGTTGCACCAATCTTCTTCTAGCAAAAAAAATAGAAGATAATAGGAATTAAAACTCACAGCTAGTAATAGGTCTCCGGGTTCTATTCTTCCATCTGCGTCGACAGCACCGCTAAAATATAATTGCAATCTTGTCAGAAAGCAGTTCAAATTATCTTATTTTATTGCGTACGAAAAAAATGTCTTTAAAAGGAGCACTGTCAAAAGGGATTTTGTTAATTTACTTTTGGATACCTTACAAATCAAGATGATATCAGGTAAGTGAAATTCAAAAACCTTTTCTAACTTATTGGATACGGAGACAGTCAACCTAGACATAATTACTACCATGTGGCTCGAGATCAAAGCAATAGAACTTAAGACACTGATCCAATAAATCTCCATTTACAGCTTTCCATCATAGAAGGAGGGATATTCGTATGATGAAGCCTTCTATCTGAACGCGAACAACTTAGTCAATTCACACATATATAGGTCTATAGCATGGAATGGAAGAGTTTGCAATATGATGTTCGCTGTGCCGAGGATACACACTTCAGTTTATTTCCCGATCGGTGTGGTCAAAACATGGAACACAGGCAAGCGCATTACGACCGCGGGTCACAAGCAGAATACACACAGAAGCGTTACCTTGCATATTTCGCATTTTAGAGTGCCCGTTTGCCTCTACTTACATAATACCAAAAGATCTACTCACCCTTTCATAACTGAGCCGACGTATATTCCACCATCGCCTCTCTTATTCGACTGGCCAACGATGCTAATTCCAAGAAAATTTATCTTATCTGAAAGAAAACGATACCCATTAATAAGGAACAATTCCATACTTATTTCTGCTACACGCAAATCTACATACTCATGTACCACAAGGCTCATTGTCAGACAAAAGGCTTAAAGTGTCGCCAGTGTCTTTCGCCACGAAGAAGAAAAAAATTCTTCTCGCTTTTCTGCAAATCTCGTAAGTGTTTCCAAGAATTGTGTGCTTCTCTATTGGTTTCGGGTGACCCTCGAACATCAACTATGAGCAAGGCCAAAATGTTTCCCCGCGGTAGTAAAACGAGCCAGCGAGGAAGCAAATTCGTTCTTGTAGTAGAAAGCTAGCTGGATCTGTCACCTTCTCGATTGTGGCGGGACATTTACGCCGTATTTGAACAACACCAAGTCCGCGGAAATAAGCAATAAATGATGCACTTGAGCTCAATAAACGGCGTACGAAAGGTCGTGCAAATAGAGCCTCTTTATAAAATGGCGAATGATCCTTGACTTAAATGTCAAGATTACATCCAGGACACCACCTGCTTCACGGGCGCCTTCTAAGGCTTATCTATTTAATAGAAAATTCACTCATTTGAACTGCTGCGAGAACTTGGCTCGCTTCTGACAGGCCGTAGCACGAATTTTGTGAGACGGCTGCAAATCTCTGAGCAAAGAAATGCGCTCAAACGGGCTTAGATTTGCCTGATATTGATAACGTGATTAAATTAAATTAACTGGAATACGGTAAGTTTCAACTCACTTGCTGGATAATTTTTTTATAAAACTCAGAAATTAAGCGCAATTTTAAACAATAGTGATAAAGAATAAGCAAAATAAAAATTTGTTTAGAAGAAAAATCATAACATAAAATACAAAACACGTTGTGAACAAACGATTAAGGATGGTTTGAATAAAGAAATGGACTGAGGAAATCTTAAAAAATGGGCAAAGTTGTCAAAAGTGTTCAATAAAAGGATCTATGGCACATCTATGTCCATATGTCAAAAGATCAATATGCCTCTTTTAGTGGATGTCTTGATATATCATTAACTGGCAGATAAATTGATACATGGTTGGGGCGTTGAAAGATGGTAAAATGTAGGAGTATCAATATATGTTAAGATGGGGCGGCGAGGGAGGGGGGTCAATGCAGCTCCGATTGAAAACGCAGGCTCGTTCAAAAGCCACCAGTACTTGATAAAACATTCAAAAAAATTAAAAGAAAAGTTTCAAGGATATCTTGCCTTGAATTTTGGCAAAAAATTCAGTCAAAGACGAAGGAAAATGACTGAATCATGTTTACAAAGTAGCCATGTTTTTATTACCGCAAAAACAGGCATTAGAAATAGGATAGTTGTGCTGAGACTACAAGACAACTACATGTCTGAGAAGTCAGTTCGGCTGGAAAACTTCTAATTAGGATTCCAAGATTTCACGTATATATGTATGAGTGATATATATATGTATAAGAATTTCAATAACACAAGCTTTCCTGTGTACGTGGAGATATATTGACAACGAGGTTGTGATAGACATAGCAACACATCGAAAGGAGACTTACCCATGTTCAGAGTGACGGTGATGATGTTTAGCGACATGGTTGACTCAGTGATAGTGCTGAACGAAGAGCACTGAAAATGGAAACAACCAATCAAAATACTGGTACAACAAAGCAAAGGATTGCGAAAGATTCAAGTTGAGAAAGATGCTGCTGTAAAACCATTAAAACATTCAAGGGCATTCTAATTCTGTTAATCAGCGTGAACGCCAAAACTCAGAGCCGGCGGGACAATGAATGTATTTCATTACATGATATTTCCATAAGCAGTATCTAAGGTTGATATATTACGGTAATCATAGTTGCAGACAAGTTTAATTTGTATCAATGACTTCCTTCAATGCAACTAATGTGCAGATGTAAGGCTCAAAGACCTTATTTATTAAGTGTCAATCAGTGAAAAATGAAGGAATGAAGTTCTCGCGTCTCATGTCTTTGCCATCAATCACTGTTAGAGCTTAAAAATGGACAATGACAGAAGCAATGTCCTTTAGGCATTAGACAACTTAGAGCTGTGCAAGAAACTTTTTTTCCTTTAGGCAAAAGACAACTATATACAATATGTAGAAGAAGCTACTTTTCTGCTATTTGTAATACAGTTTTCAAGATGCATCGAACATCTACAGTGCCGGCCTAATTACAATAATCCCTGCTAACTTATTATCACTTGCTACCATGCCCACAGGCTGGCAATGCTTCTTACGATAAATGGTATTTTCTAGCAACGGAAAGCCAAAGTTTAGCTCACTGCTTGGCTGAGTGGATTTCATAATCTCTTTTGCTGGAGACGAACAACCACAAAATCAGCGCCTTGGTCAAATATAATCTCACTAGCATCGGTAAAAATGCTGATAATTAGAACCTATTCACTGGCATATTTCTCGTAGCGACCATCTGCGCTCTATGCAACGAATGACGAAATAATTTACAGTTCTAACATTTTTTCGTTCACTGGCGTTCAAAGATTTTTGCCCAGTAAACAAGTTAAATTGTTGCAAGTTTCGAAACAAAACTAGTTGCTTGACTAGACGACATATTGCCGTGTCGGCGAAAGCAGTTGAGTAAGTAGGCAACAGTACTTGAGCAAACGGCACCTTAGAAAACTTAGATTCTCGTTCCCAGAAACAAGCAGAAAATGGCGGCGGTAATAAACCAGTGTTACAGCGGAAGTAAGCCATCGATGCAATGAGAAACGAATAGGACTCTTCAAAACGAGGCCAGTCCTCCAAATTCCTCAGACAAAGTAACTTGAGTGCAGGGATTAAAAGCTACAAATGAAAGACTTTCTGGAAGGCCCTGGATTTTCATTGAAATTTCCGCAACCACAATACAGACCAATTTTTCGCTGAAAAAACCAGTAAATCCTTCGTTTGACGATAGCGATCAACTTACCGGAAACTTTTAATATGTTTTTTGACATGAAATCCAAAGTCAATTTTAAGTTCTGTTTCAAAAAACACAGATTTATCAATGTTTTTCCACTAATTGTCATGTGGTGTTGTGCGTACACGAAAAACCATGACAGGATGAGCAGTAATCCACAGTTTGTTTAAATCAATTAGTTAGTTGTATTAGTGTGGGAATCTTCAAATCTGAAAGCATTCGAATAACCGATGACTACACGTGACAAGATAGAACAAAAGGCACGCCGTCTTCTGTGTGAGCTTAGGAGCTTCCTGCTTCGTGATCAGAAAGAATGCTTCGAAAGGGTGGATTTGGCCTTAAGGTTTTTGTTTGGTTTACTGTACGGGACAAAATTGCGGTGAGAAGAATGTATTTCTAGACTATCGCAGCCAATAAAGAGAAAATCTTCTGCTGTTCAGGTAATACTAGCCAGGAGTATGCAATATATTTTAGGTCAAGAATACTGAGAAGGCTCTATTTGTGACGATCATGAGGCTGTATTTGAAGTCAGCATAAAAGCCGTGTGCTGAAACGTTCTGCTTTAGTGCTGATAAAACAAAACAGGGATCTAATGATGAAATACTGACCCAGACAAACGGCCCAGGAGCACAAGTTTCTTTCACCCACGGCTAAGCAATCACAGACTGTTCAATTACTCGAGACGTTTTATAAGCCTTAAATCAGTCACAATAGAAGTGGGGGGTATATTTAAGAAACTTTGATTGGGGAATACAGAACTGTTAAAACGTAACCAGACGCTAAAGCAATTAAGAGAGAGAGAACCAGCTAGCCCTGAGCTAGTAATGACACAAACGGTTGATCCGTTTAATAATGAACAAGCTCTGAGAGCATAAAAAGTGACGTTCAATTCCAGACTGAACATCGTCTGCACAAATCGAGCTGTAAATTGAAAAGTATTGGGACACGTGCAGTCTGAGAAAACCGAGTGCTTAATACTTGGTTGTGGAGTGACTTACTCGGTTTCATTGCCTTATAGAGCCCATGAGCCTGTTTAGACAAACACTGAAGTGAGTGCATACATCGAAACGATGACGTGTTCCCCACTCGATCATATGGTCACTGGCGCTTCAAGGCATGTCCCATCAAAACAATTAAAGACTCCAGCAACTTACGCGCTCCACTCGGGGCATCCTATGTCTGCGTCTACGGCGTCGGTGTTTCCCTTGGCTGTAACGCGAACTTTCCGTGGCGCTGGATAGCCTAAAATGCAGAAGAGTAAATTAGGCTGCGTTCGTGCGGGCAGACAACATAATTGTCAGTCCAAAATGGATTACGTCTAATACAGTCGAAAATCATCCCAGAGTGTTATTACAATATCGGATTTCTCTAAACCTGAAGACGTAAAGGTCCTGAGTACCAAAAAAGCCAAAACTTCACCTTTACCCGACAGGCTTTCCAAGTCATTGGTTCCCGCACTTTCACGCTTAGGGACCATTAGAGAGAGAGCAAGTGCAAGGTTAAACCATATTCTTGTTTTCTTACCAAGTCATCTAAATCGAGCTTTTCGCTAGGCTTTGATAAACAGCATGGGCCAGCCTCCTTTTCCGTTTATCAGTGACCTCTCTTACACGGATAAGCACGCACGTTCCCAAGCGGTCTGACCTAATCCCGCCCAGTTCTATTTCCCTTAAAGCTTCTGTTACCGTAGCAGACCGAAAAATGTCAAATATTGACCAAGGTCGTTGTTCTGCACGCCCTTCGAGCCTATTTACAGGGGGCCAGTAGCCTGGTGTGAACTACCCATAAGATTTGTTTTCAAGTGCTATTAATTAAGCCACAGAATATTTAGACAAAAGTTTCTTGACTTTGTTTTGCAGTTTGAAAAGTGAAAATGCAACATTCAAGTACTAGCGGTGAAGCCCTCTGTTAACGGCCCATTATAACCGTTGTTCTTTGCCAGTTCTAATTAGCGTTGGGTGAAGGGAGATCAGAAATAGCAATGGCCTGCTTAATGGGCCTTAATTTTATGCAGCGAGCACCTACTCAAGATCGAAAATTCAACTGATGACATAAGTTATGTGGCAATAGGCAATATCCTTGCCTTTTTGCCACACCATACACAAGGTTCTTGTGGCATATTAAGTGGCTTATTTCAGATAGAGTCTTAACGGTAGCGGCGCTAGACACCGTAGGCATTATAAGATAAATTCCAATTACCTGCTCTCCTCGTCTGAATCTACAAAACTCGTGGAATCGAGGTCACTACTCATCATTGAGGAACTGTCGTACTCTGAGCCGCCATGATGCCGCCTACTAGTCCTCGGCGGAGGAGCACGAGCGGCTGAAAAAGAGCGTTTACACTAATAACTGAAAGATTCGATCATTTCAAAGGACAAAAGTAGACGATGCTGAGAAGTCAAAGAGCTTGTAAGGATCAATCCTTGAGGCCCGAGCATCAAGATAAATTAAACACTAGGCCACGTAATAAAAATTGGACACTGAACAGCAAATGGAAAAGATTGACAATGGAACACGAGACAGCGTGTCTATATCATAAAAAGAATGATGATAGATTAAGTAGCCGAGAGAGCCTGGAAATTTATCCATGTGCGGTTGAGATAACAAGGCAGTGAAATATTAGATAGAACGTGAAATATGCAGAGATGTGTGATTAAGCATTACCTAAAGAAGCAGAACAATTGACGAAAATACAGCTTGCCAAAAGCCTACGCATAAATAAGGCCAAGTATCTTGAACAAAATTCGAAGTTAATAGATTCTATCGTGGAAATTGCTTTCTAGATGCCCGAGGAGCTTGGAAAAGACATTGGGGCGTGCCTGGACAAAGGAAGTGATGCATGATGGGGGTGTCATCTGTGGATTAAGCTAAATTAGATTCTAATTTCCTGAATTGATTGCACTTGACATTTCTCCTATTAATAAGTGACAGTCTAGCCTCATTATATGACAAATCGTGTTTCGTGTTACAATACAAGGTCTTTCGATGGAAGGAAAATAAAAACAACTAGGCATAAACACTGAAAATGAACAAATAAAAATAGATAAAGTAAACACCACAGGAGTTCTTAAAGGGGTATTGTTGAGAAGAGAATAATTAATATTTTGAGAACATTGCAACATGGATTATTCTTTTTTATGAGCCATCAAAAGTTCCTCTGGGCTCTTAAAGTGACCTATTGCCAAAGAAATGGCGAGTTACTTTGCTCGACAACCAAAAACACACACTGGCCCAGAAGCCAGTAAACCTATTTAGTTAACTTACAGTAGAAAGAAAACATAAGCAAAATATCATTGGATATAAGGTTGGAACTATTCATAGACGGATTATTACCTCCTATTGTAATTATTCCCATGATTGTGAAACATAGCAATGATGCAACAATAATTCATTCAAATAATAAAAATCTACTACATACCCTCGCTGTCAGAACGCTTGGCCGATCTTCGCGAACTCCGCCTGGAAACGATCGATTCGGCTTCAGAATCAAACCCGCCTCTATCCTTGCCCCTGGAAAAAAACCTTGATATCTGAGATTTCAACCTCCGGATACGCTTGGAAAAACTGGGCATGCTTCTATATATAAACCTGAAGTAACCATCGTTTGCTCATCAACAGCGCAGGCCGTAAAATCCATGGAAGTAATGCATTGAGGTACAAAGTTTATGAGTGAAAGCGGAAGCGTGCGTCCATGCTTGACATAAGGGTTAAAATTAGGCTGTTCGAAAACCGTCCTCAATGACTCTAATTTCAAGAAGATGTTCATATGATTAAGCTTCTCCTGGTATCATGGCGATTGATGTATAAATCAAGTATGACCAGATGCATCGATGGAAGAAACGGGTGACAGTGCAATGCGCATAATGCAGTTGCGATGTGCGTAAAACTACGAGTAGATTATTACGGTCAAAGATTGGAGAAGGGATGCGGGGGCGTGCCCAGTTGCTCTTGAAAAAACATAATTGAAAAATTCCTGGAACGGAAAATGTGAAAGGCGAAGCAATTCTATCGTGTAACTAAATTTGAGCATTAGTTTAACAATATACTGGCTTGCGTTTAAAATACCATGAGCCATATTCTTTTTGCCAGGGCAACTAAATGGGGCAAAAGAACTATAAGAGCAAAGGAGGTATTGTGGGGGAGGGGAGGGGGGTTTGAAGGAGCAAAAGGGGTGACTGACACTGACCCTGATGTCAAAAAGCTCGCAAAACGGGGTTCGTTGAGAATAATCACAATTTTGTGTGAAGGGAACGGCTGATACAACGCCAGAGGGTGTCAAAATCCGGTACCACTAATAGATCCTGGTGGACCGGCTCTGGACGCGTAAATTTTTGACACACGTGACCCTAGCTTGGGAAGTGGCAACTGCTCGCCAAAGGGCTCAGAGGCTACGTTAATCTCTCGTTAGTTGCAAGTGACGACAGAAAGAGGCTTTCCGCAGGAGGATCATTTGACTGCATTTCACCTGACCATCGCCGGCTTGTATCAAAAAGAACAAAATCGATCAAGCTCGGTTATCAGACCGCATAAACACATCTTTACCAACAGTTTACAAGAACAAAGCGACCAAATACTCCGTGTCTGGCGTTTCCTTATCCCAGCTGATATGATATTCAAATTCACATGAACAGATGTTTAACAGGGCCACAAATAAGAATGATTTAGACGTTTGACAGATTACCAGCCACAAAGCAAATGGCCTATTCAGCAAGGGGAAGATTGTCCAGCCCACAATTACAGAGATACAACTGTGGGCTATTTATTCATAGCTGATTACAAGTAAACATACACTTAGAATGTAAGCAGAAAACAGAAAGCTGATTACGCGGGAAACGGACTGAAACGAGTGTCTGGGTTTTCCACGATGGCCATTCCCAGCAAAAGGCACACACGAAGTACCCATGATGGTGTCAATTATGGCAAGACCCATAGCTAAATGTTTTGAGATCTTAACCCACTTCAATAACACACGTATTAGAAGGCACTGCACGCTTATGCGTGTTCACCACGCTTTGGCGTGCTTGCCAAGCTAGCATTCAGCGCTGTACAGAACTCGACACTAGCAACACCAAACCAATTCCACAGCAAACATATCGCGCATTACTCGCATCAAAAGCAACTGCAATTTAGCTATAGTTATGTGTTATTGCTGTAGCTTCAAAACAGACAGACAATAATAACACACGTAAGACGTATGCTCAAAGGGTTGTCGATAGCTGTGCGTTACGGCATGTTGGAAAGTTGGAATTGGTTGTGAAGAAAAGCAGATTCGAGCTATTTGCAAAAGAGCTCTTGTACTATCCAGTGCTTCCTTGGCAATTTCTAAAGCAGCCTTCCTCGAGGTGTTCACCATCGATCGTACTATAGGGCCTATGGGAAAATATCCAGCCGTGTCATTGCAACAGTGTTTGGCTTTGCTGATATTGCCTATCATGATATCACAAAGACTAAAAATGGCACAAATAGAACACCCATATATCGTATTCATCTGTAACTGGGGATTTACTAAATACCCTAGCACCCTCGTTATCATGGTAAAAAGATAATCCTCAAAACAACAAGTCCTTAATAGATACTTTCAAAACAATCTTGTTTTGAACTGATGAAGTTAGGAGAAAAGCCACAGAGACTAGGATGGCCAAACAACATTGTTTCTCCAGGCAAATCTATCAGTGTTTCGAGGGGACAATGGCCTGTCATTTTTGCTACTATAATAAACATCCTTTAATTTTGAAAGTGTTGTTTCTGCCACGTTCTAAGAAATGCTAAGAAAACAAAGCTGGTTGCCAAAATAAACGAACAAAATAATATTATTTTTCACGTTGAATCAATAATGGTACTATTTAGGTGCGGCCTGGCATAACGCCTACTGTGAATGATTTCAACTTCGTTGAAAGAATGTTACATTCTTAAAGAGACTCAAAAAACCAGAGATAATGAAAAAACCTGTAAACATTGGCTTTGTAAAAATGATCTGTGAGGTAGAAGAAAATTATTTTGTAATTATAATGCCTTAAAATTTACTCAGGCATTCTGGCTTATAAAAACTTGGCGACAATCTACACCAGTAAGAGGGACTTTAAAGTGACAGAGAAGATGCTGACAAGTTAAGAACAACGTAAGCATGGTTGACAATCAGCTGACGTCATAGAGTGATTTTCAATGTCTTGGAGCGTCTGAAAACACATTAGGATTTGTACAGACGTCCATTTAATAGCAGACATGTGCTCATTAGAAATACTACGCCGTGTTTTAATTATAAATCGTTGAAAGGAGTATCATGGAAATACAACAGAGGGGAGAATTTGAATGTGAAATTAATATTTAAAATCCTTAGCCTAAACAAATGAAATGAATGTAGTCAACAGCTTCCATCGAAGCACCATGGGAAGAGCTAATATTTGGCGGCTTGAATGTGTTCATCTGAATTATACATTAAAGTTTGCAGGAAAGTATGTAAGCCATCGTGATTAGGAGTAACCCTACACCCGAAATATGGACATTGCAAGGTTGAGTTACCTGCGTTCAGCTTTGAAGCCCTTGAAAAGGAAAGTGTTACAGAGTGATTATGAGCTAATTTGGAGAAAAAGCCCGTGTGTATTGTTTCATATAATGAAGGAAAAGTGGATCACTTAGCTTTATAAATGACTAAATGGCTGACTAAAGGTTGTTTTGGAAACCGGTCTGCTCAAAACATACTGACTGGAGAAGAAATATGTGATTAAGAATCCATCATGATATGACCGTGGCAAGTGATAGACTGAATCGACTTGAATAGAGGCAGCTTCACAAATATGATGATTATGTGTATGTAAATGCAATGTCAAACTTATGACATACTGAGGCAATTGCAGCCATGTTAGAAGGTCAACCTTCTGTTTATCAGCCTTATCCCCCCCAACAACAAGTACTACTCGAATAGTAAGCTGCATATGCACATGAAAAAGGTCCATGGCATTCGCAAAAGCTGCCTTGAAATCGAAGCAACCAAAATACCTGCTAGAGGCCCCGTTTCCATGCTGAGTGGCAACTCCACGGTGTGGGGACTTTATCGTCCTCGACCCGTCGAAAAGCAGAATCGACGGAGGGCCATGAGACAGCCTGCCCTTTACGGAACCACCGAACTTCCCTGCCTCCTTCTTGCTCGCTTTTTTCGACTTTTGGCAAATAGAAAAAATACTGAATTTGCGACTGCACATCTAAATCGGTAATTGACTTGAGCTTTGCAGAAGACTGCTCCTTTTAAAGATGAACATCGCCAATATCTCCCCAGCAAATCAATCCACACACTGCTCCAATTGCCTTAGGTCCCGTTCACAATCGCGAAAACCGAACAATAATTCAAACCCAGCTCGCGATTTGGGCCTAAAAGCTGTCGATGACACTAACGTTCACAGCAAGTTCAAACAGTTCCAAGCAATGGAATCCCTTCCTCGTTGATATAAACTCCCTGTTTAATGTAATTGTTGTGATCCAATAGACCAGGAAGACGTTCTGAACCATTCTTTAAATTCCGCAATAAAATAAATCGGGCGGAGAAGCGAGCTTTCGAACCGGCCTGCCTCGCTCTGTGGGCAGTGGAGTTTTGAATAACCATTGGAATTAATGTAAACGAACAGTGGAACGATGAAAACAAACCGACGAACATGCAACAATAATCTACTCTGTCGTAGAGTGCATTTTTCTACTCATTTTCTTTTAAGACGAAAACCATCGCCACAATCATGAACAATTCACGGACTCGCAAAATTGACCAAAGAGTGATTCCGGCGATAAGACATCGTGCAGTCTTTGTTGGTTAAAAGCTTTATCCATGCAATAAGTTTAAAAGAAACCTGTCGCCATAGGAATCCTTTTTAATAAGCAACCTTTTGAAGCATATGTCTCCCTTTCGAAACAATACGTCGAGAGAGCGAATCGAATTCCTTTCAAGAATACATTATTCATGAAGTTTCATTTAACTCACAGTCGCAACAATATGCCAGTGGACTCAGACGACAGACAAACCTGGTGGATATTATATTATGACCGTCAAGAGCCTCTCTTTCGCGTAAGCGGAGACCCGAAATGAGGCTGAGTCAGAAGACTTCTTAACCAAACAAAGGCAACCGTGAATCGAGGGCGACAAGCTGACATCAGCATGAAAATTTTATAGGCTTAAAGCGGCAAAATGATAAGTGTATCAAGATAATTAAAGGAATTGCAGACTTAAATAAACAAGTAATGAATCAATTGATCACCTAACCTACCTAACTTACCTAACCTAACTAAGTTGTACCGACCAATGAGATAATGATTTAAAATTGTGACTCACTTCGATGGTGCCTTTTCACTTCCTGAGAGATTGCCTGACTCCTTACCCCCCGATTTGACGGAGTGTCCATCTGACATCGCCCGCTCCGAAGCACTGTCATCCGGGGGAACAACCTAAAGTACAGATAAAAACAAAACTGTAGATACATACAAACTAGGGTGATGTCAAGAATTCTGCTTACCTACAATTTAAGCTACAATAGAATTCAACAATATGTATATATACTAGGTTACTTTTACCAAAAAAAGATTGTATGAACCACAACATTTAGCTGAGAGGCAAAACAATTCATAAAATGGTGAGATTCTGGCAAAAAAGACGTTCAAGTTTAAAATGAAGCAAGCTTTGAATGTGCAAAAAGATCGTGGGGGTGGTTGATCGTGCAGGGCATATGAAGAATCGTTTAGCTAGAACCAGGCACACATAAACTGAATATTAAAGACAAAATATTAAAATTATTGTCATTTCTTTAAAATCAAAACGGATTTACGACTCGATATTTTGGACAAATACAATGATAATTCGTTGAATTACAAGAAAAACATAAAATCACGATGCAAGACTGTGGCCGGCCTCCTCAAGATAATAATGATTCAGAAAAACATATCTTACTAGCAAAATCATGACGCAAGACAAACTGAAATTCTGAAATCAAATTGCTTTAATCTTTTATTAAAACTTTACTCTAATTTTGAATACGGCAATCAATATATAAAACGGGCGAACTTATCGCTGGTTACTGCATCTTATTCATAAAATCACTCGTCGTAAAAATGGAAAGGATGCGGCTTTTGCGCTACAAATCCCTTCATCTGCTTGTTCAAACACAGCACAAATGATTTTTTCATTACTCCAAGCCGTTAGTCAGTGAAGGACTTTCATTAAAACTGCTTATCATTGCGCGCCGTTAGAAGCAACTGTTCACAACCCGACTGGCCTACATCAATATTGCTCGCACAAGCCACAGCAAAATCCGCTTGTGAGAACTACCGACTATTAAAACCACTGTACCTGGTAAATCTTAAGCCTTCTCCGTAATTTCTGTATCCCAGCAGAGACCGTTTTGCCGAATAGTGTCTCAACCATGATCCATAAGGAACATCCAACTACTAATCTCAACTTGTTTTTATATCACTTACTGGACAATACCACGGGACTAAGTTGACAACACATCATGCTATATCAGAGCAAAATGACCAAATACACGAAAACCGAATGTCAACTTCCAACTGGCGAATGCTCAATTCTGTAACGTGCTGCTAAGATACGCATGGGCAAGACAAATGGAAGGAATGATCAATCGCCCATGCCGAAGAAGGCCATGAGCAAGACAGCCTCAAAACACGTGCAGCATTCCCGTTATTCACTGCATGCCAAAACACGAATGGTTGTTGCATAGTCAATGATATCGCCTGAAAGGAGCCACAAGTTTCACGTCAATACACAATACGATGGCATCAATAAATTATAAGTAAAACAAACACTAGTTTCGCAAAGCACTTCACTTGATCCATACTCAACACACACTGCCTGCAAGGTCTATTCTATGCAAATCAGGCATAGTCGATGGCAGCATATATATCAATGGGCAGCATTCGTTTTGGTGATAACGAGGCCGCCGTTTGCACCTGAGCGAGGTATACATGAGTACCAGGTGTTGAAGAACAACGCAGCGCGAGTCCATAACCAGGATGAGAAAACTGCCGCCATTTTGACTTCATGGTCCGCGTTGGGAATTCCAACAACAATCGTCACATGCATGCGGTAGTGGTCGAAGATGACCCAGAAGAAAAAGAGCCCTTGATATCATACTGCACAAGGAGTCCTGTCTCGCTGTCGAGTCTAGTTGGAAATGTAGCTCTAGCTTCTCCCCCCTATTAGGAGCTTGATAAAGAAGTCCAAGGATGCGTGGAGGAATCTTGCGAAAAAAGTATCGCAAATTACACAGAGCCGCGTTTTGCGAATTTCGGTCTCGATATGGCGCTTTGCGACACCGTATCAATTGACTTTTGACGACAATAAGTTCTCACATTGAACTGGTAGCGAATTAAGAACAAGATGCTATGAAGCATAAGCAAGTTGCATTCGCTTGCGAACAGGGATAGTAGGAAAAAGTCATCGGCAGAGAAGGCGAAGGATTAATTCCACTGAGACAATGAGAGACAATTCGAAGAACTGTACAAATCATTGTGACTTGGTACAGGACAAACAACTGATATCTCGCTAAAGTTGACAGTAACGTGTTTAAGGTGCCTTGAGTAATATGACATTGTCGCTCTACACGGTGGTGTCCCTGGTTGAAGAGTAAGTTATTTTGAATATGAATGAGGTGCGATATAAACCCGCACTTTTTACAGTCCCGTTCACTTTACGAGCCAACCTTTCGTTCTTGAAAAAGTAGAGTCCCAGAGACAATAAGTTGCAACATAATAGTAGCACGGTAACGTTTCGGCTCAAGCCTATAACAACATTAAAATAGAATAACAAAGGCAAATAAACCCTGTACCACTGCGTAAAAACCTTTATTCAACCTTAAATGCTTCCATGTAGGCTGAAAGAAAGTACTTCTGACAAAACGTCTTTTCGTGGTGTTTGCCATTTCAATCCTAAAAACCAAACCAGAGGGAGAGACAATGGCAAAGGCCATACCACTGGAAACATCTGAAAGACCGCTTTCTATTCTGTACAGATGCAGCGGTTCACAAGGAAAACGATGGCCTGATGAATAATTTATTCAGATAAAAATGAGCGGATAAGCCGAAGATCCTTGAATCCTTAAACTTCTGGCATAACTTGACCTCCAGAGACCTAAACCAACCAACAGCCTTAAATCATTCATTGCCAATGTTTAAATCTTTATTCGATAAAAGAATCTGCTTTTGAATTCTTTTTAAGTAAGGTCCTAGAACTTGAAAATGATCAACTTGGTTGCCTTATGCTCAACACAGAGCTATCCCAAGTGTAAATAAAGGCCAGGAGGAGGGGGAAAAATGGTCTCTAAATCAAAACTGTTACCATTCAGAGCCGAAACATAACATCGATGACAAAACATAATAAACAACAAAGATCATGTGGTTGAAAAAGGACACCTATTGATGACAATACCACATAAATAGATACTTTCTTACAAAGCCAATAGATGATGACAAAATTTTTTAGACTTGAGAATAGGTATGTGGCAACAAATATATTGTAATGTCGATATTTCCTGTAGTTTACCCAGAATCTATCGCTTCGCACGGGCCAAAAATTTCAGCTGTGTGTGTATGTGTCACTAGGAGTGTGGGAAAATGCCCCTTCCCCTTAAAGTATCGCTTCTGTTATGGGTTAAAGTAGCATTCACAAGTACGTATTTGGTTAAAAACGATCAATTTGGAATTTTAGTACAAAAGGACACAAAAGGACCGAAGTTTAAATTAGTACAAAAAGAAAAGGATTTGACAACAAAGGGGCCATAGCAGAAACAATGAACCAAACAAATGTCCATCCCTTGTGATTTCATGCAAACCATACCGAAATAGAAGTAACTCAATGTAGGGTGTCATGGTAAACTGGATTAACAATGAAACGGATATGAAGCTAATGTTGACCCAGAGAAAGGTACTTCAACTTTACCTGAAGACAAAACTATTGGCTCTAATTTCAAACAGTCTTCTAGGCTAGTGGATCAGAAAGAACTATTGTCACTGAAAACCAGGGCAGTTTAAATAGACAATTAAAGGCTCTTGATTTACGTTGTGGCTAAAAAGAGCTGGATCGCCAGATGTGGTGACGTAAATCAAGATCCACAAAGGAACGAGGTCAATGCTAGACATTGCCCCAGGAGGAGGCTGGGATTAAAGCAAGAGTATCTACAAAAAAGGAAAGAGGAAATCCCATTCACTCAAAACAATGTGTATTTACGAACAGCTAATCCGAAAAAAGAACAATTGGACCTTATTCATCGCTAGACTACGAAAGCACTTTGACCGGATCCTCTACATAGATGACATTTTAGCTGAAGTGGTTATTGTTGTGAGTTGTGATACATGCGGGTATAGTTCAAGATAATAATTAGTGTTTTGTGCAACAAGGAAAATTCTTTTTGTATTGCAAGGCTGAAGCTTGTTGCCTTTTGTTTGGATTTCAAAAGGCCTATCTCTTTTCCTCACAAAAGAGTTAGCCACTTTTTACCTTCATTGCGGCCTACATTCGATCGACTCTTTGGATTGCAGTCAATGTAATTTTTCGTTAAAAGCCAAAGTAAAAATTCGCTAAATTTAATATCTGAATTTAATCTGACATACAAAACAGTACGTTTCTCAGTGTTTAATTAAATAGGGAATATGAAGGTTTCTTGGGGTTCAAATAGAAAAATGGCAATATTGATTGCTAGGAATGGTTTTTGAGGGCATGGGCGGGTAAAACATTTCCGTGTCATTTCCGCTCCACTTAGAGGATTACTGCCTGGAACGAACCTGATTAGAAAAACAAAGGCAAGACTTGATTTTTGGGATTTAAACGAATCGGGATATCTGCTCATTATCATAAAACTCCCCTTGGTTTCATGGACTTTGCGGGTAATTTACAAAAGATTGCACTTCCCATCAATCTGCTTTCTGTCTCGAGGAAAATTTTGCAGCACCTCAATATTAGGAAATCTCTGTTCAACGGAGCCTCGTCTTGAGCAGCAAGCACAGTCTTTGCTTACAGTGATAAATCCGTGAGGCGACTTTGGTTTAAACATATGGTTTACTAGGCCACACAAGTTGATGGAACCTAAAATGGCCGCCTTTGCTTGCACCGCCATCTAATTGTTAGGCCATTAAAAGTTTATGCGGCGTAATTACCATATCATCAGGATTGCATCAAGGATAGGTTTATACTTGACTTATTTATATCAAAACATACTAGGATGAGATGAAACCAGGTCAAAACAATCCAACTCGACCAAACTGGAAATCGAAAGATGTTTTGTTCGGTGGCGTGAAATCAGTTTTAGGCAAAATCACAGACGTAATATAAAAATATTTGCAAATCAGGATATACATTTGAATTTCCGATAGCTGCCAAATATAAATGGGTTATGTTGGGCGCTCTGTAGATCATTTCTTGGAGAATATCCTATTGGCTCCTGAGCTAGAAACATATATTTGATATTAAATAGGTGGATAGTACCTAGGGGCATGCAAGCACAGCAAATTGTGAACGCGATACTGAATGATGTTTGCTCTAGAGGGTGCTGCGGAGTATTCGAGACATTGCGCAGCAACAACCCTCGCCAAAAGTGGTCGCTGTAGAGGGTCCTGGGTAATAAACATGAAATGTGACGCAACAGCATGTTCCAAGCGCAAGACAACACACGTAGAATCCGCTTGGAACAAAAGATGACATGCGCCAAGTCTGGTGAAGTGCCCTACAAGTTGTGTGAATGCCCTTTAAATATCAATTGCACTCTGACATGGTGTCATTTTATAAAACTCCTTTGGTGTCCAGGCAAGGGTCATGCCCAAGCTATAAATACTCTGTGTCCCCGTTCAGATGACAAAGCAACACCATTTAGACAACTTCTGAATCGACAACCACTTTAACTTCCACTCTGAAACAAGCCAACCTTTTGCACTGATTACTTGACACCACACACCAAACATCACATGGCAACAAATCTTCTAATGTATATCCTTGTGAACAAAACAAGCTATAAATACTCTGTGTCCCTGTTCAGATGACAAAGCAACACCATTTAGACAACTTCTGAATCGACAACCACTTTAACTTCCACTCTGAAACAAGCCAACCTTTTGCACTGATTACTTGACACCACACACCAAACATCACATGGCAACAAATCTTCTAATGTATATCCTTGTGAACAAAACAGGCTAATCCGTTTATTTGGAACTGTCGAGCCCCAAATTCAAGGCCTTGAAAATCTAATAAGCCTGTGGGCTTAAAGAGCTTTTGAGTTTAGCTGACTGACATCAAAAACGGCTTAGTTTGGAAGGAGGACCCAGTAGGAAACCAGTTAACAACTTACCTACAAAGTACAAAAACATCAACCATGGAATTGTTTAGAAGTCAACATCAAATAACCCCTTGAAAATTGACTATAAAATGTTTGGCAAGATACTCATGTGGGGTGACAATAGCTTCTTATTAAAAAGGTACGCCTGAAATTGAGAGACCATGATTTCAAACGCTGGTTTTCATTTTAGAGCGCCTTCAAAAATTCAACGGCGCTTAAAGAATTGAAACCCGATTAGAAAGTTTAGGTGCGAAGATCGAGTAGCAGCTGAGAATCGCTTAAAGGATAGAAGGAAATGTCAGCTAAGTAAGGTTGGGAACTCTGTACGGGTCAAGGCACCAGTAGAAATTCAGCAAAATGATCGGCGACTTCTACGCGACAGCTTAAGCGCTTTACGCCTGATCTAATTCTGGCATTAAGGCTGATGCCCCTCATCTCGTTAGAGAAATAGAGCGAAATGCCGACTTTACGTGACGGCAAAACAAGATAATCAAACCGAGCACAGAGGTTTTGCAAATATTTTCAGTGCGACTATGAATAATCGATATCATTGACTGTTTACCGGCTCTTTTTCGCATCAACAAAACAGAGCTTTGCAAGTATGCAAGAAAATAGGGACCAGAAACACCGCAGTGGCACCCTGTAACTCATTGTTGCAAAACTACACATTCGACTTCTCCTCAAAAACTACGATGACATCGTCCTGAGAACAGAGTCTCGTAATTTCAGTTTCGCCAGGTTCGAACATTTTATCTCCCCTTTCAAACAATTTCTCTTCGTTTCGATCAATCTCTCTCCAGTTTCGAACAATCTCTCTCCAGTTTCGAACAATTTCTCTCCCGTTTCGAACAATTTCCCTCCCGTTACGACCTTGCACATTCTTAAGCCATACACATATTCCTTTTTGAAATAAACTAATCTCTATCTCTATAGCTTACGTTTGTTTACCGTCATCTTAGGCAGATTCTCCACCTGAAGTCTCTATCACAGTATCTGGGCATTTTGATCCGACAAAGTCCACGTTCAGCAATTTCCCTAGGGTTTGCCGTTGAATGACAAGATTCACACGGACAATAGTTTTCTTACACTCGAAGAGCGTGTTTGGCGATAATAAATACATAAAAACATGTTTGTCTTCAAAAGAAGGTTTCTTTATTCCATTGATTCCTGAGAACTTTCCCAAAGAATCTTTAATTAAATGCTATGCGTGGGACAAAACTGATGCCCTCAAATTCGCACGAGACGTTACTATGGACTAGTTATCGGTGAATATTCGCTCAATGGTGAATTTCCGATGCTCTTCTACACAACAAAACGGCTGAAACTTACCCATGAAACAACTCTTCCATTGAAGCATGGCAGCAGGGTGTCATCGTCAATTATTTCCTCTTTAACAACGCTGAAACGATTGATATAGAAACTATAACATTTCAATGTTGAAGATTATAACCAAAGTAATAAATTATGAACTTTCAAAAGACAACCGACACTTCAGAGCGGTCGTAATTTTGACACTAAATTCCTTTTTTATTCATTAATAACCTGTGATTATCATTGCAATTAAAAAATTTTAAAGTACTAAATAATTTTTCAAGATCAATACCAAAAGCCTTCTACAAGTCTACGGACAACATGTCATGGCGATAAAAGCTTATTACCATCATCCCTGCAGCTACACGAAACTTCATATTTATCTTATCGAGAAACAAAGAAAATTGACCAAAGCATGAATGTTTGCCCTTCATTGGTCAAACACTAGAAGTATGATTAGATTCTTGTTTGTTTTATAAAACAACATTGAAACAGTTTAAACGACGCATTGCATAACACAGATACTTCCATTTTATGTCCATTTACAAAGATATAAAAGCCTCAATTTGCATTCCTTCAGTTTCCCTAAATATTTTGGACCTTTTTTACTAAAGACTTTTCAGCAAGTGATTTCCTGAGGCCTAAGGTATTGAAAAGCTTTTCTACGGGCGGAAACTTTCTCTAACATTTCATGACAAGATATCAGGGACACAATCAACATAGCCCACGAAATTTCAAGAGACCTTTGCAAATCGCAACATTATATTTTGATGCACAAACATTTGTACTTGATAACAATCACTTGAAAGTACGATGATACAGTTTCTCTTTAACTAGCTTAAGCAAAAGCATGTTTTACAGGTAACAAGATTTTTTCGGATAAGCACCAACGCTATGAATGGCCTAACAAAGTGAGATGATGACTTGAATGCACTTTCAATAAATCCCATTTATAACATAATCATTATTATTCTTGGTGTATTGATGAATGACAGTCGTTCTTCGAGGTACATCATAATGGGCGAAGAAGTCAATTTGTATAATAGAGGCGGAAGTTCTTTTAGTTGATAGCTTTGGGGCAATTTATTTTCAGTGTAAGTTGTGACACAAACACATATCTAAGATACTGTCGAAAATAACAATCCCAACTTGGACAATTTCCGTCGAAATTAGAAAAACATTAGTTGTGATACTAAGACATAAAGAAATCGAACAGAGTGTTTGCCGAGAGTAAAGGCCACAGAGTTGGTCCAACTACAGACTGAAAAGGATATCAAAAAACTTACAAGAGTTTCAGTTTACGTAACTAATTCAGGCCCAATTGTATTTTCAAGATGACTTTGGCGTTTAAATATTTGAGATTACCTTATCAGAAACATCAACAATACTTCAATATTTTATCAGAAGTTAAACCGAATTCTATAAACTAAAAAAACTGTATTGATATTGACACAATGTTGTAAACAAATGCAAAACCGGTTATATTGAGCATGTTCGGTGGCAGGAAATCGGTACAACTGCAAATTAAGTAGAGGTTCCCTTGAGCGGTTTTAAAACTTATTTTCCTCTCCACAGAAAAGGATTATAGGCTTTACCATGGAGTGGATGATAAAAGTCAAAGAGAATTACTCAATCTGAGCAGCGTTTGAAAGCCTAACAAATAAATTTCACCTAAGGCACAACCGCAGGCAGCTGGTTAGACACTGGCTTAAGTTTTCTTCAAGGTCTTTTGAATCTCGTTTCTACAAGTCACAGATTTGGCATGGCGTAGGATCAATGAGTAAATAAAGTGTCTATTGAAACAAAAAGTACAATATAGTTAATATTGCGAAATACAAACAAGTAACTTCGATGTCTGTTTCAAAAGAAAAACGGACCCCTGAATCGGACGTGATCGCCTTGCAGTTGTAAAATATCTGGGAAAAACTTTTAGATAACTCAAAACTAAATGTGAAAATTAAGGGTCAAAAAGTTTAATATAAAGGTCATTCTGTTAAATCTACAGTTTATTCACGAAACTGCTTCTGGTATTTTAATAAGGTACTTAGCCTTCTCCCTGGTACTATTCACTTATAGGCTTTTAAACTCATTCAATTGTTAGTTGTTTTGAATATATAAACATCAATTGATGATGAATTTTTAAGTTGAATTGTGAAATTTTTATGGATGATGACGACGATGCATAATTCACTTTGAATTTTTACATACCTTCTCAAGCAAACCACGGATAATGACTTATCAATAACAGAAGCACTTCTCAATTGGAATCAATTCTTTGATCACTATCCCTATAGCACGCTGGCCAAGATATGATTTGAGGAAGCAGATGCGTTTCAACTAATGTGAGTAAAATACAATGGACTTTGTTATTAACTTTTCAGTTTAGAGTTGACTGTCATACAACTATCAACAATGACATTTTTTGGAATTGCAGAGAAAAAAGCACAATGACAGGTTTGCTTTTTAGCTCAACAATCCTCAGTAAAAAACATTGGTTGGTGAAAGAGCTGAACAGCAAAAACTTAGCCATTGAGGCATTTAGCTGGCTTGTCTAATATTATCAGGTTACTTTTGGCAGTTTTACTGCTTCTGGGTCATAATAATGGGGGATAAAACCCCAATTTACATTCATTATATTCCAGGAGCAGAGTTTTTAGACATACTTTGGATTACTGGTTAGCAAATTTTTACATAGCTTGTCAAATTTGCCTAAAGTTTGCTAAAAAGCAGCAACACTGTTCTGGCAGGGACAATTCTGAATGTTGTGTATGACTTTATAAACTAGTCTATATATCAACTTTGTCTGTACAAGTTGCATTCTAGTTATGTTAATTATTACTGCTATCCCTTGGATTTACATTGTGTTTAAAAATGCAATTAGAATGTTATATAAACTTGGATCAATGTAAAGAGCTTGGTTGATAAACTTAAACTGGGGATTCATGCAATACAAAAAGGATGACAAACATTAATATGAGCCTTGCTGGGTAGGATAATACTGCTCAGGCCTGCTTCAGGTCAAACACATGGAAAGCCACTTTAGTACAGAAAATTAAGGTTCAAATCATGAACAAGTAACTAGTAAACCTCAATTTTTGAATTGAGCTAGAAATACACAGAAAAACAGTGAAATCTATTTGTCTTTTCCAATGATAACATAGCATAGTCATTTCTCATCACTTAGAGAAACAAAAGAGTATTAGGTTCTCAAGCTAATGTTATCCAATTTCCAATAACAATTGGGCATTGTCACCCATACCTTTAGGGCATTCTCTTTCACAAATAGATTTTGTCTAATGCATGAGATAACATGTTTATGTGACCAACCTTATAAAAATATTTAAGCAGTGCACACAGAGTTTTATATCACTGAGAAATTTTGCAAACAACAACTATAGTTTTGTATTGGTATGTACAGATCTATAAACATTTTAAAGCATAGCTTTTAAGAATTTTACAGTGCAATGGTTTAGAACTGGCTAAGAACAGATTGACAAACATATTAAACATAACATCAGAACAAGATTTTTGAGTATTGTGATGATGTGAATGAATTTGTGTTTGTCAAACGTATCCACATATATAATCTTTCAATAAAGTGAATAAAATTCCTAAACCAACAAGAATGAAATTTATGATGAAAATTAACACTAAGTTTAGATCAACTGGATCAACAGAACAATGCCAGATTTTGGTTTTATCTCTACCTAATCACAGAAATTTAAGATCTTAAATCAATGGTGACCCAGAACACCAACATGATTGACGAGCCATGATAGTCAAGCAATAATGAGGCAAATTCAGCTATCTTCTGTTTGGTTTTTTTAACCAAACAGTATTAAAATTCATCAGGGAATCAAAACTACCTTTAAAAGTTTCAACATAGAAGTCATGAGTAAAAAATGAAATCTGGATTTATAAAACTTTGTGAAAATTTTAGGTCTAAAAATCAAACTGAACAGAAAATATTATCCACAAAGAACAATTGGGAAGAGATTTGTTTCAATGTTTTCAAGCATTACTTGTAAGTCTACTAAAGAAAAGTAGTGAGGTTGTTTTGATATATACTTGTGTATAAAATTATAGTGAGGGTTGCAGGCTATCAACAAAACATAAGCTAATACCAAAATTTATGTTTTAATTGGAAAGTTTATGGGTGTGGCTTGCTGCTAATTTTTTATCCATATATAACATTGATGAAGAATATTTTTGTCATACACAAGTTGCTTGGACAATTGCCAGACAAGGTCCCAGATTAGAACTTCTGTGTGAAAATCAACTGAAATTGACAAAAATCTAAATAAAGGCAATGCATTGCTCTTAAGCCTTAAATCCAAAGCTGATAAGGTTAACAATGGACATGAAATTGCATGGAGTTTTGCTGCAGCCTTATGAAACCTTTGTGCTGCAGAGACCCCACAGAAACAAAGGGAAACCATTCGAATGCTGATTTCCTATTGTCCTCTGAACAAATCCAAACCACTCGATTTTCACCTACAAGCGATTTGAGGTTTCACAGAAGGCTCTTAAATTATTCCCGAAGGTTGCATTGAAGGTTAAAGTTATAATCATTGCCAAATGTCTTAATCCTGCAAATGTTTCAGAGTAGATTACGAATCATGACTTGTGCAGATGCACTATATACCACAAGGTGGTGAACTTCTTATCGGGAAAATTATATCAGGTCACTCTTACAAAATAGAGAGCAATCGTAGTATTGATGACATGACGATTTTAATGGTTTCTGCGAAAACAAAACGGAATAATGAATACAAAAACGTTATAACTACGTGTGCGTATTGTTTGAGCGTGAATAAAATCTTCCCGTCGTTGGCAACTTTCTAAAGTTTTAGGGAAAAATCGAGTTAAGAAATGAAATGCACGACTATGGCAGCTGAATTTTGCAAGCAGACCGTTTCAGCAGTGAAATTCAAAAGAAAGGAGGGCAACTTATAAAATCATGCTGTGCGCCTGGGGTTTCTACTCAAACGAGAAAATAGGCTCACTTCTTCGTTTTCCAAGCGAACAAGTTGGGCAACTAAGAGCTCGGTGTCATCCATTCATGTCAAACGATAAACTATAAACATTCCTTACAAACTAGCAAACTACAAATTTTCCAGTGAAACGACACACTTCTATTTATATCCTTTGGTGGAGTGACCTTGATTTGACAGCCAAGCCTACCGCGGGAATTATACGAATTTGTAAAAATACTAACAGGATCGAAAATTGTGAAATTATGACTTCGTTTTAAGGTATCTTAATAGCCCTAGCTAAAGGGACTACATCAAATTGGATGAGGTTGATATTTTCGCCGTTGTTTATTGTAAACAAAGATGTAAGGAACGGCAGCAATGGAAAATTTCGCTGACTTGTTGATCACCGACAGACCGATGAGCAGCGAGCGAGCGAGTGACTGCATGCGGAGAAATGATGGAATTCACGGTCAAGTGATTGCATGTATGAGCAAAACACGAACTTTAGAGACAATAAAAGCGTGATTTTCTGCTTCAAACACCGGAATTAGGTCAGAACCTTCCTTCCTTTCTTGCTGTGATTTCCAAATCATTTGCTTTTGATACGCCACTCTTAACTTTGAAATTTTGCGTCTATCATCAACTTACGTCTTTCCCAATTCATGAAACAGCTTTCAATTAATGCCAAGACTTTCAGCACAGAACAATGTTTTAACTTTAATTATAGCAAGTACATTTTATAAATAGAACATGCGCACGGGAAAAATTTCAATGCAACGATCGTCGCGGCGACGCCAAGTCGCCGAAAGGCAATGAGATTAGGCCATACTCACCCGAAATCATCATCCATTGATTTGAAGAAGAACTTGTAATTGGGTCGATTGAGAACATTTTTGAAATCTCCTAACGTTACTTGATCAGATGGTTTGGGTATTTTGACTAAATAAGGCGTTTCTTCGTCGTCAATGTGATAAATAATTTTCGTTTCATCAGCCATCCCTTCTCATCAAGATCAAAGACACAACCTCCAAATTATGTGCGGTTTACATTGTTTGTCATATTACTGAGGGTGGAATTAAAGCGCCTTCGCAGCAGCCATAAAAACACTGGTTTCCTAAGCTGCTTGGCGTCCTCCGCAACTGATGCCAATTAATGTTTATGAAGTTTGGACCAAAAATCACTGTTGCTACCATAAGATTTTGTGTTACATTACTGAAAGCAGGCTATGGTTTCACACTTAAAGTAGCATAACCAACCCATTGATGTACAAATAATGCTAATAGGTTCTTTCTATAGTTATTTTACGTCAAAAATAGCAAGGGCCCACTCTTTTTCATCCATGACTCACACCAAGTATTCAAGAAACTTTAAATCCAGTTTACATACAGATTAAGCTAGATCTTTAGCCATCTTTGTTCCCAAAATTTCGAGAAGTTAAGCAATATATTCTTTATGTGTGCTCTACTATTTCTGCGAACAAGCTGCATGATTTGACTTTTACTATGGTTACAGAAGAAGCGTGGCTAGTTGCCCACAGTGTCAAAGAGATGCAAACGAGCTGCTAGGCCCTAAATAAGGAATTCTGCAGACACTAATAGTTATCTCATTATAAAAAAAATATATCAAAACTGGAAAATGATCAATTGTTTAGAACGAGGGGAGATTTCCAGCCAAAAGTAGAACAAAAAAACCAGAAGCATGTAAACGTGCTCATTTGGTCATCAAAAACCTCCATTAATGCTAACCTGCTCTAGGTAACATCAGGCTAACATCTAAATAGTTGCTTTGACTGTACAGAATGGGTGCATTCAGAGGCAGGAAAGACGTTCCATCATTTGGATAACAACCAGTAACCTGGGTATGCCAGCAGTATTTTCTTGGCTTGGGTATGTTTTGCTCCGGGGTCCTGGCCACAGGGGGGCAGCTGCGCCACCATTGTTTTGCTACTATCTTTATGCTTTGATAGGGATTTTCAAATCGAGAGATTGACAGCTAACAGTTAGAGAGTAAGGGTTGAACCTTGTAGTGGGGTTAGGGGCATCAGAATTGGGGCTCCTTCGCTATGACTGATAAGGAAATAAGTATACTAAAGTAAGTGGGCGCGAAAAAGAAGGTATCCAACAAAATGGGTCACTTTTGACTAGAAACTAAACACTTAGTTAAAAAATATCTAGATGTCGTATCCCGGGAAGGATTGCTGTATGACGAACCCGTTCAACTCTATCGCCATGGGCGTGGTTTTTTGCAACGATTGATAAGCTTGCATTTAAAGCATACACAAAAACCAAATGCAATATTTCTCCACTATTAACGACCTAACATCGTTCATGAGGTTTAAATCACTTAGGCATTATTCTTTCATAAAATGCATCCGATTGTCATAAGTCATTTAGAAGCTATTCTATAAGCTGCAATTATAATTCTGTCTCCACGTTTGGAAGGGAAAAGGCCATTTCGCTAAGTCTCTGACGTCATACATATTAGCTTTCACAATGGACTAATCAGCCTAGCTTTTAAAAATTAAAAGTGTGAGCCGAAATTGGACATACACATACTCACAGGTCTAGCAATTAGCCTTTTTTCAATTCTTAATAAATCAATCTCTACTTTCAAAGATAGCTTCTGCCAATCTACCCAACCAAAGCCCTTACACAACCTCTAAAGAACGAGAAAACCGGTGCTCAACCCCCTCCCAATTTTATTCCTAGAAATGATCAAATTTCAATGAGAACCACTATCATAACTTCATTAAGCTTTAATTGAAAAAACGGATGCAATAATCAACAATTTAATTTGTCTGTCGTTTTCATGGTCTTATTTTAATCAGATACTTTTAGATGTGGTGCATAATTCGATTCGCGGTAAGCAATGTTTTGCCACCTACATTTTACCACGGTTCTTTCTATAAAAGCCACATATCCGTTCTGAGAACTCGTTTTGTACAGAATTTCTTTTGTCAAAGGCGATCTTTTCCCCTGATCAGGATTGACTTAACAACTAGTTCCAGATAGAATTAGCATTTTGTTATATTAAAACATATTTGTTCTTTGATGATTCATTCAATTCCTTACTTCAAAATGTTTCCCTAGTTTAAAGGCCTTTTTGTGCAGGGTAATCATTGCTCAATCTTTCTTGAGAATGTGAACTCCATTTAAATAGCAGTTTTATGTATTTGGAAACTTTAAACCGTTCAATTTAGCCAGCTGCTCGAAAATAACCAATGTAAAGGCCTGGACACACAGTCTCTGCTACTTTGAAACTGTCTTCACCGAGTCTCGTCCAAAAAGGTAAAAAATGAGATGATAGATGATAATACATTTTAAAGGTTCAAATATGGACCCTTTGGTTAAATGACTCTCATCCTTGGCACCACTAAACATCGGCTTGCCACAATACTTGGCAAAAGGTCACATGTGATCATGGTTGAGCCAAAGAATTAAAATACTGGCAGCACTCTTCGAGAATATTATTTATTGAGATTAATGTTTTTATCAACCCTGTTATAATCTCTTGACTTCCTCCAAAACCTGCTTAACATTCTTCGATGAATAAAATTATAATGAATAAACTGAAATTTGTGCTTGGCTGAGCTTGAGATAAGATTCTTCTTTGGTTCAGCCCAAGTCAAGCGATGGAAAGACTGTTTTGGAGAAGCTGGTTAGATTAATGAAAGTGGCTTATTTCTATGACAAGGGGGAGAGTGGGTTAAATTCAAACAGAAAATTTGTAGTATTTGTAATCAATCAATAGATCCGAGTAGCATTAGGAAGTATATCTGTTGTAAGGAATGTGGGAGGTTGTGAACAACAATTTGATTTTAATTGCATCGTCGCAGAAATATTGCACCATGTTAGTTATCTCCATGCTCAAATGAGAGAACGCACAACCAAGAAATTTAAACAACGTTAGTTACGGCTGCCTAAGATAGCTAACGAAACGAGGTTTTATTCTGAAGAGGCCGTCAATACATTAACAGTAAGAGTGTCGTTTTCCCAAATTGACTTACAGTGACCTATACGAATAAGTTGACTGTTTTAAGCAAGAAGATTCTATTCTTTATGGATTGTTGCGCGTGCTTACATCTGATTGCGAAAATCCACCTACTGCATATCAGAATTAGCTGTAGATAAGATCCTTGTTTGGTCTACAAAGATATTGATAGTTGAATTATCTTTCGTGCTTTCCACTCTATCTGACCATATCCTAGTTTGGCGTTTAGCCAAAATAGTGTTCTCTAGCCTTGGTAAAACCGTGCAGAGATCCACTATGGAAGGGATCGTTTGAGCTGAACAAGTTGTCCAATTATACTTCAGACACCAGTATCAATGTTTCTTGGCACATCAAGAAGACACAATAATAATTTTTGGGTATGGAGCGAGTTGAGGAGGAATAAGAGAAACAATAAATCTTTCCAAAGCTGGGTCAGAACATTCCAGACTTTGGTTACCTATTCACTAAGAAGTGTTCACAACGAAGAAGTCTTGTTAATTACGAAGTTACTTAATTACATTGTGTGGTCGTTCAATTTCTCGTTTTCACTGACTTCGTTACAGATCAGATGCTCTTCTTTATAAAAAGGCTTTGTAAGTGTACCACATATTGGTAGAATAGTTGAAAATAAAATATTATGATCAAGGCTTATCAGTACGACGATGATATGACTTCTTTCACAAAGGTAAATTAGGTAAGCCGATCTTGGCCAACCAACTTATTTTCCTCTTAATCCATTTTACTTATTTATAGTCTCTAACACACGGCCTAGCAAAGCATGGAAATTAGCAGCCGATAAACCTAATTGCAGTGCATAATTAATTGTGTTTTCAGGAGAAAAAGAATTATGCATTTTATAATGTTGTGCAAACTGTGGAAGTAAAAAATCCAATCTATAGAAGAAGCAAACGAGGACATTGAGTATTCAATCAATTTCTATATTGGTATATCACGTTTGCAGAAGATGAAGTCATCAAAATCATAATCAATTCAAAGGCTGTCTTCTGATTGATTTCAAAGGCTGCCTTCTCGTTCATCAGCTCATAGTCAACGTGTAAAAGCATCGCCTTATCAAACAGGTGCTACAAGTATAGCGAAATACATGCTCAAAAGGCATCTACGAAAACATGCTTAGAGGTTCCAATACATGTCCCTCTTAATTGTAACTATGTGACGTGGAATTAAGAGTATGGATCTTATGTGAACAAATCAATGTTGAAGTAAGTGTTACGGATACCCTATAAATGAGGTTTGCGACCAACTGATTATAGAGTGACCCTAAAAAATTTTCTTCGTGCATGGCAACTACAAAGAAGGAAATAAATGAAATAAGGAATAAATTCAAACCTTAACTTAAAAAACGATAAATGATAGCGTAGGTCACTTTTGTTTACGTCTTCAGGCAAATGTTAAAATCCCTCGTACCATACAACATGGCAAAATTTTTAGAGAATAGTATCAAATTATCTCAATCAACACACTTTTAGACCAAATACTTGACTTCAATATGATATCTGATAATAATACAAGTAGGAATACACACTGTTAGCTTTAGTAGATCGAAAGGGTAATTTGGATAATTTTAACATAAGATATTCAAGCACAAAAATTGGCCAATTCTTTCACTTCGAATGTCTGGATTGACGGTTAACCAGTGTAAATACAATGTTAAATCGGAGCCATTGTGGTCCAAGGAAAGCAAACTGCCCTAAAAGGGCTGTCGCTTGATGACCCAAGAAGACATTCTTTGTTGCCCTTTTGGTTTCTTAAGAGCATGAATACCCAAGAATCCTGTAAGTGACAGTTAAAGTCAAACAAATGGCCTTCAGCAGCAAAGGGAAGCTACTTGACGCCTCCTTTTATGTGTTGGCACTTGATTGACTACTGGCCACTAACTCTGCTTTGCAGTTGATTAACCATTCTCCGTCATTTCGATCACTACTTCAGCGTTAATCTTCTATTTGTACTCCTTATAAACTTTGCAAATCATGCTACAGAGTCATATGGAATCAAGCTTTAATTACCGAGTTGTTTGGTGCGATTAAAGGTCTCAGTTATTCTGCATAACTTATGATATCAATTATTTTTTTTATAGAAATACCTTGACAGCCTAATGTGTCATAAATGGTTTGACTATAATTTAGTCGTGAGTAGTTTGATATTGCAACAATGAGCAGTATTGTGTATTATAACCGCTACTGGCAAGCGTGCCCACCTCATACAGAATGAATGTCAAAAGAACACGAATTCTGGGTATCATTGAGGCGATGTACTGTCTTATATACATACACGTTTTATTTTATAAGGAACCACTTTATAAGGAACCTACATGTAGAAGGCCGGAATATATAAAGAACTTATACTACTAAAAACGAAATCCCTAATGAACTTTTCGATTTGAAAATTGTTTATAACTGCATGCATCAAGAGCTAAAAAGCCGGTTCCATTCATTTGCAGCCAATTCTCGCATAGATTGTTTGCTATTCATGTGTAAAGTGCTTCATTGAGTAGTTTCCGCATATTTTATCTCGCCCCTCACTCTATTAAGTTTTAAGGCTTATTGATGTGCAGTGAAAATGAAGGAACTTTTAAGGAACTTTTGGTACTAAAATCTGATGACTTGAGGCCTACCAATAACAAAACTTTTGGAACTAGGCCCTGTGGTAGGTTCCTTATAAAAAAAGCGTGCTGTAAATGGTTATTATATGAATGAATGAGTAGACAAATGCTTGGCTAAAAAACTGTCTGATCGAAGCTTGTTCTGCTACCTAAAGGTAAATATATATTTATACTTATAAAGATGATGCATCTGTGGCTATATGTTAACATGAATCATGAAGGAGATATCAAAACTGTCTAGTATAACTTTAATCATAAATGTTTTTAATAACAATTAGAAATAATGAAACAAGTATGCGTAAAGTATAATTGAGAATGTTTGTTTTATGGCCACAATAATCGAGAAAACACTATATTCATAACGACAATAATGGAGAAAATAGTATATGGTCGATTAAAATATTTTTATATAGCTTTAAAGCTTTAATAGATATAGCTTTAAATTGCCAAAGTGATCAAGCATAGAAGCATCTTTGAAAACACAGGGATAATTCACTTCAGGGCAACGATACGTCGCTTTTCTCCTAGCACTTTATAAAAAGGTGGAATCGGTTAGGGCACGAGAACTCGTTATATGCTTTTGATGAGGCTCGAAAAGAATACGATAAAGATCTTTACAAAGAGATGAGTGCTTATATCGATTTATTTGCTTCGTTTCCAAGACCAACTCATGTTGAATCTCTTGGGTTTTCATTCATTCAAAGCTCCTTAGAAGAAAGAGAATGAAATAGAACGATGGAGGTGATTGAAAAGACGACATGTTCTTTCAAGTCTTGAAGTTTTCTTCTTTTGAGACCTTAAATAAAATCTTGAAAACCACAAAAAGTCATAAGCAAATGAAAATAAATGAAGTAATTACTAGCCAATATCCAATTAAAAAGCTTATATGAATTGAATGGCCGACTTTTCACCCCCCAAAAATTTACAAAGATGGTTTTTTGAGTCTTGTTGTACAAAATAAATCTCGAGAACGTAAAAGTTAATTATGTAATTACGCTGAACAGAAGTGGTTCAGTTGCAGATCCAATAAATACCTTTACAGCTCAAGAAACCAAATTCTTTGAATAAAGACTAATCAATTGGTTCTTTAGATTTAGACGTAAAACGCCAACTTTTCATTATTTTAAGCTTTTTGCGGTAGAAAATGTGCCGAAAAAAGCAAAGACATTTCATAGCCTACAGCAGTACAATAAAGTTGCAAGCAAAAACTCTCTCTCTCCCTCTAAATGATCTTGAATTAAATTTTTTCTCCATAACAGACAGCAAAATTCACAAACTCCAGTTGAAGAAGCGGAAGATGAACAGTGATAAAGAAAGCCACAAATTACGAAATTTGACAAGAAATTGTAGCCAACAAGAACATCTTCACTAACTGAACAGAATACTTGCGAAAAACTAGACGAAATATGGGTACTTTTCGCTAAGGTTATAAAACTAGAAATTAAAATAGGTTCTAACAACAAATAAAGCTAGTTAGACATCAATAACAAAACACAAATGTACATGAATAGATTATGTCGTACAATTTGATTAAATCTAACAAAAAACCATTAAACAAGAATATAGACGCCAAATTGAAATAATATTCCCTTAAAATATGCTTCAAAATTAAAGAATTCATTCAAGAAAATCCCTTTTTAGAAAATAAAATCTAATAAAGGTATACCAAGAAGTATTGTGAGTTTAGAAAATGTTTATCAAAGTGATGTTTTGCAGGGAGTCCTTAAAAAACCGAAATCAGTTAAACCAATGAATGAGCGATGGCCAGTTTTCATTGGAACTACAAAAACTGGCACAAATTGGCACATCTGTAAATGGCACAAACTTTAGAGAGGTGAAGCCTTGGGTAAGTTGAAAATAGTGCTTCAGAAAAGTTCAAGAATGGGAACATTACTGGCCAGCTTGTGATAAACGACGGTGTTGACGTCAAAGGTTTCGGAAATTATACTTTGTGCCGCTGGCATGAAAATTCGAGGAAATGACATTGACGTGATGTTCTCTACAAGGGGAAATTACAGAAAGAGGCTTTTTGAAAGTTTACATCAGCGCATCTTAGAAAAATTAATCAAATCAAAGTCATTTCAGAAGCCATTGTAGAGTAATCGAATGCTGCCCAAATTCAAGGAAACCCTCGTTTAATAAGATGGCTGAATGCGAGCCAATTTTTATTCAGATTTCTCTACAACAGTTCTGCAAACTGCTCTAAAGCTTTGCGGTGAAGCTGATCGTTTGTAAACAACAGAAATGATACTATCTAGTGCAGAGAAAGAAACAAAAAAGTGAAAACCATTATAAAACATTGCGTAAACATAACAGATAGTTTTAATACCTCCTAGTGGGCTAGATGTCCAGTACGCCAAGTCGGTCCATCTCGATGAGCCATTCGTGGTACAAGTTTAGCTTATGATCATTTGGTTTAACATCTCTCCATTCCCCAAGGCAAAATATTCTATACGAGTCGTTTCCGTATTTTCCAATCCCGTAAAGCTCTATAGGGTATGTCCAATTCTTTGTCAAGAAGTCAGATGAAAACTTCACCAGCGAACGAGATCTTCTTTCGTGTAGGCCAAGTGGCTTCAACAAAGCTGTGGGAGAGGAGTCAAATACAAAAGATGACATGGCACAAAATGGTGATACAAAATGGCTACTAGATCAAAGGAAATTAAGCCAGCAAAATTCATCTGAAAATTCAAAGTTATAGAAATAGGAAAAGTACTGTTGATGCAAGTATGAAGCCACCTTTGATCATTTGCGTTTGTTTGCTTGGAGAGCATTGAAATGGCTCTAGTATCACCTTAAAGCACTGTAAATGGAGTTCCATGAAATCTGCTATCCTGTCGGGCAGTTTTTTACAATAGAAATTTTCAAATTCTCCCCTCCATTTAATCTTTTGCTTTACAGCGTACAGCTGGTTTATGAAAAACTGATTCTTTGATTCGCAATCACCAACAATCACCAAAAAACTGTGATTTGATTTATGATTTTTAATGCCCTCTTTTTACCATCCCATGCTTAAGACTCGTCTCTCGGTGCGCAATCAACAATGATAGTTTATCTGCAATCTGCCTTTTTCTGCTCGCATATCTTTGCGCGAAAAGTGAATCAAAACCTTGGGTAATATGATTTCCCTTATCAGCCAGTCTTTGGCGAATCTAATTAACCTTACTGTCGATTTTAAGAGTGTTTTTGAGTTCTAAAGAACCAAACCAGTGCAAAACAAGCCAAAGAGCATTTGGAGGGGCATAATCGTTGATAAAATGAAATCGACTCAGCTCTGACATAAAGCAGCCATGTCAAATAGAGATTGCTCTGACATGTGTAATTCCTAGAACAATGACACCAAAGTGGATATCAACGGCTTGACATATGTTTGAAGATTTAGATACTGACCTTTATAATTGATGTTTGAAAAGAGGAGACAAGAAAGGCCCACCAAGAAGGGGTATTAGGGGCGGGTCTGTGTTTTAGCCATCCCATCTTCTTGGTTTTGGAATATATACAGTTACAAAATTGTTCCAGTTGTTTTCAAGGGTGAAACTCATTTGGACTGATAAGGGTTTACTCTTTAGAAATATATGGAGGATTCTACCAAACATACGAACAGGTATAGAAATAGTAAACAGTAGAACATAGAGAATAGTAAATTTGGATCTTACTGGCGAGCTAGGAATAGGGCAGAGAATTTTAGGATAAACGTATACGTGTTGGCCTTCCTTTGGATAAACGTAAATTTTTGGTTAAATACAACAACGAGTGGCTTTGTTGGCTGGTATGACTCGTTCCAGACTCTGAACTTTGGCTTTGATTGACTTATTCAAGGCTTTGAGAGTCTCAATGAGAGTTTCTAACCTTTTATCTTGATGAACTTATTAAAGATTATGAAACACTTCGTAAAAGGTTCTGACCTTTTGCCTAAATGAACTCATTTAGTACTACAAAAGACTTCATATAAGGTTATGACCTTTGACCTTAATAAATTGGTGCGATGCAGTATAACAAGATAATTGTAATTGTGAAATGACTCTGGGTGAAATACTTTACAGCAAAGAAAACAGGATCTTAACTATGACACCTGGCAGCAGAACCAACTTCCAAAATTGATACGTAAAAGTGCCACTCCACTTAATGAAGTAAAAACAATCTAAGAAAAAGGCCATCGGAAACTTTCAATATCTGTGCATTAGCTCTTATCGGCTAGATTTACAAAGAGCTTTTTAGGGCAAAATAATAATCATAATCACCTGCGATTTCCTCCCAGTCAGCGTCCATTGTCGTCTCCGGATTTGGCCACAGCTCAAAGAACCTCCACATTACTGGTATTGCCAATTTCCCGCTGGTTTTGTTCAAGAATATTGTCGCTACTAGAAGTTTCCACGGGTCTGCATACAGCGTCTCCTGTATCAATTTGTATGGTGACTTCGGAGGCTTGTACTCCACCTCAGTATGTTTTCCGCGTCGAATCGTGGCAACTTCCTCAATTCTACCGGACTTTGTGCCTTGGGTATCCCCATCTTTGTTCTTGCCTCTTCCTTCATTGCCAAGAGGTGTCGTTGCATTTCTATCCCTATCTGCTAACTTCGCCTTTGACCTTCTTGCTTGGACATCACGTGAGCTGACTACCAACTTCCTCTCTTGCAAGCTACGCGATAACGAGACATCGCCATTTTTGCATACACTGCCACCTTGAGTATCCTTAACCACGGGCGTCTCTAATCGCCTCCACCTCAAATACTTGCGCAAACGAAACTTTGACATCAACTGCGCATCACGCCGCCCTGCAGTCGACGCCTTCTCCTTCTGAGACTCAATGCCGACCAGGTTAGCAATACGAATGGAACGGCGATTCAGTATGCAAGTCTCAAAATACTTGCTTCTAAGGCTTCTTTTGCTTACCTCGACGTCACTCGAATCACGGCGAACTCCCAGTCTACGATAGTGGATGCCTGGCAATCGAACTTTACACGGTCTCGTAGGCTTTTTCCTTTCTTTGGTTGATAAGATGCTTTGTGTCAGTGCTCGAGCTGGCTGTACTTGATTTCTATGCAATTCCCCATCAACATTAGGCTTGACGTCATTCTTCAACGAATAATGTGATAGGCCTAAACCAATAAAATCATTCGCAGGCAATGACTTCTTTTCTACATTTGTTAAAGCATTTGCATCGTTGTTGAAGGAAACAAGGACCTCTGACATTGCGTCGCTAAAATCTCGGTTCTGACTATCAACTTCCGATTCTATGACGTCATCGTTCTGATACAGCCCTACCGACAGCAAGAACAACTCTTGCCCTGCATGCGGCACTTTATTTACAAGCAGGCGTTCCTCCGTTTCTTCACATCTGCTACCAGGGCCAACAGACGAGCACTTGACATAGTCATTGAATTCCATGCTCGATTGATATTTCCTGCAGATACAGAGCTTGCAACAGCTCCTCCTCTCTTGCGTTCGCGTGGTGGTCCTCAAAGAATGTAAAGCACCACATTTGGGGCATGGATTACACACTGGCATATTGCAGACTGGAATTGGCGCGTGAAGAGGGCCTTTACTGTCAGTGTCTCTACTCTCATGTTGGGATCTGAGATCAAGAGTGGTACTCTTGTCTCTACGTGATACAGCTGACTGCTTGGTGCTTTTGGAGCAGCGAGGTTTGCGACTGATATCGGTATCATCATCCTGCACCTCCTTTGAACATGGCTCTGAAATGCCATCAACGGCAGCTGATGAGACATGCTCATCTTCACCTGCTCCTTCCATAAGATAGTAATTATGATCAAGGCGGCAAACTTGTGCAGTTAGATCATTGGAGCCACCATCTTCTTTACGATTTGACTGAACATCAATCGAGTCTTCACCAACTAGCACATTATTGTCACACATATCATTGGGTTGGCTATAGGCTTTGATTGTTAGTGGGGCACCTCCCCGACTAAAATAAGGGCTTTTCCTTCTAACAAACGTCTGTAGATCATCACTAGACCATCTACGAGAAAGTTTCAATGATTCTCCCAAAGCTAACTTCGGACAACTCCCGTCATTTAGACAACGATAGCTGCATATGTGTTCGCCACCGGTCTTTTTCCTGGTACGCATGCTAATGCTTCCACTTTTACAAAGAAGTCGGACTGACTTTCGAACATTACTATTGTCAAAACTAGAAGCCTTATTGGTCACATTCTGAATTCGAATAGGAGACTCTGCAATACGCGGTGACGTATCAACAGAAACTCTCTTCGATCTAACAGCCTCGCTATCGATATCTGTTGTGGCAACCGCGATGTCTTCTAAAACACGTTTTCTTCCAAGCGAGTTATCTTTTAAGGCAATTGAATCAATTGAAGGTGATTGTGCGAGTATTTCTTCCTTGGCTATCTCCTTACATGACCGCTTCACTTTCAAAATTTCGTCATATTTCCTTGGACTTTCCAGGTGTGGTGTTTTCTCTGTTAAAACTGGTACCGAGTGTAACCGGGCAGCAATGCTCGTCGATTCTTGCTGTTGTTGTTGTTGCTGTTTCTTTTGCTCTCTATCCTTTGTTGATGTGTCCTTTCTCTTCTCGTTTTTATCATTCAAAGGCGATGCAGGTTTAACAATAGATAATTCTTCCAATATTTCGTTTTCGTCCTTATTCGCTCTTTCCGTTGCACTATCTGTTGTTATCTCTTCTCGCAATAAACTGGCCTTCTTTTCACAATCCAGCTCTTTGGAATTCTCTGATTCACTTGTTCTACTCCTTCTAGATTGGATAAACTTCTCCATTTCTCCTTTCTCGTCCATACCGTTGCTATCCCGTCGTCTCTTCCTTCTATTGAAAAAGCTCAGTACCTTCTCGTTAACCTTTATTGCTCGCTTATTTCGCCCCAGACCATTTTCAACTTGCTCGGTGCAATCATCATTTCCAACCTGCCATGAGTTATTTGCTTGATCATTGCTCAGAACTTCCTTGTCACTTGATTCCCCTAACTTCGATGGGGCATGAGTTCCACCTACATGCTCTGATGACGTACCTTCCTTCAAAGCATCAGATCTCGTCCTTCTCCTTGTTCTACTGTTGCGTTCTCCGTCCAAACATGCACCATCGCTACAAGAGGATAGAGAGTAGGGCAAAGATCCCTTACCTTGACCACTAGATACTCTATCACAATCAGGGTCAGGTCTTTTATCAAAGACTTTATCACCAGCAGGGAACTCTTCAAGAAAATCTTCACACAGACTATCTTCAAGATTATCACTTTTAGTCCTCGCATCGTTTGTTGTATCCTTTCCTTGCTCTTTAGCTTCCACAGCTCCTTCTACTCCCAATGTGACACCTGAAGAATTCGACAACGAATGCATTTCAGAACCCCCCAGACTCAGAAGGCTCTCAATGACCTTCCCGATTTCGCTTTTAAGTCGCATGTTTGACGGGGGGTCACAGTGTTGTAAAACTTTTAAGCCTGTTCGCTTGTTCGAGTCAGCTTGTTCGCTTTTGCTGCACTTCAGATTCGGATAATTTTCGGGCCTTACATTAGAAGCACCTAATGCATCGCCAACAATCCCCCGGCTACAAGTATCAAGGGCTCCTTTACGCAATGGTACGTGCTTTTTAATACCCGTTTCTTCAGGTGACTTTTTCATCAGCATACCAACAGAGCTATTTGAAGGGATATCAACACCTCTTGCTGCGGAAACGCTTTCCCAGTCGCTCGTTATCTTTTCGCTTGGATTGCAGCCTTCGTTGGCTACACTCTTCTCCTTCACGTCCATGACAGGCTTCTTCAGATCATATCCTAGAATGTCTGCTAGACTTGCAGCTGTTTCTAGAGTCTCAGAAACCCGAGTACTGGATTTGCTGTACCCCGAAACACCCATGCATTCACTGTTACCACCAATGGACTCAACTTCCTGATCGACACCAACTAAACAATCTACCCCATTACAAACAGATCTAGATGTATCGCCTGAATCTTTCGAGCCTTCTAAATCACATGGGTTGGTGACAGAGATAGCACATGGATGACTGGAACTTTTCTCAGGAAAAATCGCTATAGCAGCTGAGTTCCCAGTTCCAGACACTCTTATAGCAGTCATTGTAGACTCTTCTTCCTTCATACTTTGCCTGCATGGGCTTTCTACCGTATTTCCCTCTTGTACAGTAGATGTAGCTTGCGTGCCTTTGCTGATTCTAACAGAAATGGGTCTCTTATCACCATCCTCATTAGCAGAAGATTCGACATTTGTCAGCATACACAATGAATCATTATCGACTGTTTTTTCTAACGGCACATCATCTTTGATACTCTCAGAACTATTCTTAATCGCTTGGCGACTAGTTGCATCTGTTTCATCTGAGATACTTTCGACACATTTGTTCCCAACTTTGCCACTTGGTCCCTGTTTATCTAACTCTGCCTTCGAAAAATCTTGAAATAAACAAGTAGAAAAAGTAGGAGCACGATTGTCATTCGAATTGTCCAGGTTAGCCATTTTAATCGCATTTTCTTCAACAGGCTCATCAAAAGTGGCTGGAACATTCGGATAGGTATCAGTTGACTGGGACATAGTACAGTCTGACTCGTTCAATTTCTGATTGATAACCTCGGAGTCTACACTTCTCTTGTAAACACTTACACAGCTTCGGTACCTTGAAGAACTTTTTCTCATTTCACAATTCGCCTTTGGAGGGTCTTCTCTTCCCAGCTTCTCCTTACTATCCGCAATAGCTTTGGAACACACTGTTTGCTGGGTACGGTTGTTGTCAGAACGTCTTCTTGTCACATAACGGGCCAGATTCTTGGTACACAAATCCGGAGACCGTTGAATCGTCGATGCAGGAGGAGAACGCTTTTTCTGCTCCACACATTCCAAAGTCTGTCGTCGCGATACTTTTTCTGAGACGAAACTTTTATTGGCAATTTCATGTTTATTACTTGAAGAAGGTTTGTTCAGGTCTTTTATGCGGCTAGGTTCTGAGATCCTCTTCCCTGAAATTCGCGTAGTAGTAACGCCGTGGCTTGGTTTACAGTTGATCAATTTCTTTAACTTTTTTCCACTGTAGGAGAGCTTATCTTTCCTACGTGCATCTTGTACACTGCCAACAAAATAAGCCGATTTAACATTTTTAGAATCATGTTTTGCTGGGGTTCTGCTTTTCCCAACTTTGGAGCTATCAGATGCCGCAGATATTTCAGATCTTTCTAAGGAAAGACCTAAGCTTCTATCACCACGTTTACGTACCTTTGTATGAGATCTATTGTGGCCCACAGTTTTTACAGCTTGTGAAGAAGACTTGGATTTCCCGCCTGTTTTGATGATGTCCTTGCGTTTTCTATATTTAGGTACGGAGGCTTTTTCTTTTTTGGAGTCTGTCTTTACATTACCTTTAGCCTCAGGATTTCTCTTAGGAACATCAGTCGGATTGCTAGACTTTTTGAGGTAAATTGGATTGATACGGTAAAAAGGAGCTCGCACGGACAATCCTGAATTCTCCAATGCATTGGCCGTATCGCAAACAGATTCCTTTCCCGAATCGGCAAATCCCAAGGCATTCCTTTGATTAAGCTTTGCGTACTCAAGAGGACTGGATACGAAAGTGGCCTCTTCTTTATCAGGCTCGACAAATCTCAGAGCCCTGGTATCAAAACAAAACATCTCTAGTTGCACATCTGTGCTGTGACGGAAAGCATGCTTGTACTTCTCGACGTCAGCTCTGGACCGAACTTTGTGGTTGCCTGGAGAAACGTACGTCACATCCCAAGCGCCGGAGGATTCCCCACACTGGCGCTGCGTAGCAATCCGCATCCAGCCACTGAGCTTGCCACAGCATTGGGTAACGTAGGACAGAGACAATTTGCTTGTTTTCTTCTGCTTATAGTGCAGGAGCTTTGTATCCCCTTTGCTATGATACTGCTCCCAAATAGGCCTGATTACCGGCTGGGGCTCTGGATCCTCTTTGCTATGATCATCCTCACAAATAGGCACCCGCCTTTCCCTTAATCTAAAGCGGTGTGTTTTTGGAACATCTACGGCATCATCGCTGGTGCCATTCACCTCCTTGGAAGAGATGGGAATCCCCTTTTCCTTCTCAGAAGCAGTTTCCCTAGAACTTGACAGGCAGGTATTTTCTCCAGAGCCTTCATTGTGAAGTCTAGTTTTCCTACGTCCACTAGACCTTTCCTCTTGTATTTGAGCATGACTAGCCGGAGTTTTATCTTCGGCCGGTTTCACCAATTTCAATTTAGCTGATTCTCTAATGGTACCTTCTTCATTATCATTTGCTACTTTCCTTTCGGCCTCCGTTGAAGAGGTTCTTCCTTTCGTCTCTACAGATTTGCTGCTTTTACCTGGTGTGTTTGAGCCTTGGGTGCTGTCAAGATGACTTTTGCAAGATTTTGTAGGGCTAATGGAAATGTTTCTGAAACTATGTCGCTCATTATCTAAACAATCTTTTACAGAATCTGAAACACAAGCCTCTTTTTCTTCACAACGGGCTGCCTTCCAGTTTGCTTTTCCATTTAGGCAATCCCTGTAATTAAAGCCCTTATTCCGAAAAAGAGTTCTTCTAGACGTTCTCGTAGGACCCGCAGAAACAGCTTTATTGCTTCTTGCATCCCTCCGTGCCAGTCTTGGCTGGAAACTTCTATCGTCTGCTGACAGTTCTGAATAGCTCCCACCCAGTGTTTTTGGGCTGATTCCTCCGCATGATCCACTTTGTGCCTCCCCAGTAGCCACTTTTTTCGGGCTCAGACAAAGCGTATGTGAAAATGATTCGTTAGAGCTTGAGGTCTTTGCATCATACGTGTTGCCATCCAACATGGCTTTCGAAGATTCATCTTTAACCAATACGCAGTTCTTTTCAGAATCTTCATGTCCAATATCTAAAGTCCGTTTATTTTCTAAGATGTCGTCATTGCTTACCTCCCCTTCCCGGAACTGGCCCATTTCTACCTGCTTTTGAGAGACACATGTCTCATTGCTAGCGTGGTCATTTTGACAACCAACAGGCAACTTCCTTGAAAGCAATGAATTCTCAGATGCAACACAGTTGCTTTCAACTACTTGACAGCTCTCCAATAACCTACTTTGTTCCTTGCATTTAATTTCTTTTTCAACAACAGCTTTTCTCTTTCCTCTCAGTTTACCCTCTTTTGACTTTTGCTTACATTTAAACTCTATCTTTCCAAATCTCTTTGATTGACTGCCCTCGTTAACAGCTCGTATATGCCTCTTGTTTCGATACCTTATAGAAACATAACGCTTTCTAATGTTTAGAGCCACTTTCTTAACATCCAAACGCTCTATTTGATGGTGTAAAAACCTCTTTGTGACACGGTTCTCTAGTCTCACATCGTTACTTCCAAACAAGTACGCAGCATCGACATTCTGCATTCTTCCTTCAGAATAACGCTTCTTCGCACTGAGATCAACATTTACAGTCTTGCCCTGTTTGCAGTAATTCTTATATGTCTTTCCAGCATCTTCATAAAGCCTTTCCTGCGACTTAACACTTGCCGCCTTGCTTAAATTGATGCAAGAATCTGCATTTGCTTTGCTTACACTGCATGATTGGAGGCTTGAAGCTCCGGCTACCGGTACAGAAGCGGACAGTACCTCAAAAACATGTTGTGACATATTACTTCTGTTTCCTTCAAAAGCGTTTGCTGGTTTCTCATCAAAAGAAACAGCCTGGTCCATCATGTTGTCAGATGCTAAATACCGCTGTTCCGTAACCACTTGCTGAATTATCTTTGTATTAGGAGATTGTGATACAGGTTTCCCTTGATCGCCGTGTTGATCTGTGTTTATTTTATCATTTGCCACTCTTTTGCTTGCTGATTCTCTCTTTGATCCGTGTACTATACCGTTCTTAATTACTGACAAGCCCTTATTAAATTCTTCTTCTAAAGGCATTGATAAACAAGCTGAGCGGTTATCGTTGTTGGAAGAGAGATCTTCAATGCCTTGGCAATCCTCTTGAAGATAGCCCGTAACCAACTTAGAAATTGCTTTTTGGTCCTTCAGGAAAAAATCAGTACCTGGTTTTCCGCAAGGCTCGTAAAAATAGCGATCATGAGCGTGAGACAACAATTTCCCGGGATGTATTCCTTTGCCAGCGTCGCTTATCCCGCAGGCTTGGACTCGAGCGAAACTAAAACATGATCGTGGTAAAGACTTGAGACCCTTATTGCTCTTGAAATACTTTTGTAGTTCAGGGTATGACCTCAGCTTTGTGCCATCCGGCGCATAAAAATAAACGTCGTGTTTCTTAGTGCTTTTCCCGCCGTTCTTTCTCGTTGTTTCTAGTCTGCGCCATCCAGGGGGCAATAACCCCCCAGAAGATAACATGTTCCATGAGCCTAAGCCATTAATTGTTGTGATAGGGGTGCTCTTGCTATGAAGTACCTTGCCTGAAAGATTAAGTGTTGGAGCTAGGAATTGAATTATCATAAAGATCTAAGATTCACTGGGCTATTAATAACAATACAAAGAGATAAAAGAATTCTGTGTTCTTTTAAAAAGCTTATCTTGAACGATTCATGACATTGCAAATTTTACAAACCAATCAAGAGCTATGCAATAGGAAATCAACTAGTAAATAATATTTGACGAGTCCAATTTTTTACCATCTTTAAGTACTAGAGTCAAGTAAAATATAGACCTGCTCATGAGCATTGACCAGTGTACCATACCAAATTATTGGAAGACTGTCTCTTTAACTAGAGTCAAGTAAAATATAGACCTGCTCATGAGCATTGACCAGTGTACCATACCAAATTATTGGAAGACTGTCTCTTTAACTAGAGTCAAGTAAAATATAGACCTGCTCATGAGCATTGACCAGTGTACCATACCAAAATATTGGAAGACTGTCTCTTTAACTAGAGTCAAGTAAAATATAGACCTGCTCATGAGCATTGACCAGTGTACCATACCAAATTATTGGAAGACTGTCTTTTTAACTATCACATTTTGGCCTCAGGGCTCCTACTTTCTCAGTTGGTCAACTGAAATAGGGCATCTTTACTAGTTGTTAACATTGCAGTTCAGAATATGAAATTAATACTTTGAAAAGATGGACTAATCATTAAAACCTTAATTACTACCAAGCTGGAAAGTAAACAAAAGAGGTATTTCCTGATATTCAAGGAAGTCAAAGAGATTTTTTAGTTCAAAAATGTGATCAATAACAAATTTATATTTGCTCTATGGACTAGTAAGAGCAACTAAAAATCTCTATGACTTTCATTTACATTTGGCATCCTGTGAATTCACCAAAAATGGGCTGCTCTTATTTTCTGGAAGACAACAAATATTTACAGTCGTAGTTGAACATCTTTTTATCAAAAACTGGTTTTTGGCGGTTTGCTAATTGGGGAAAAAGATGGTTTCAAAGTTTAGTTTTCAGTGCATTGTGGCTTCATCTGTCCTCTTACAAAGTTAACTTTGCATATGCAGTTTTCTTAGAATTTAATCTCCCAAGTCACACTGGATTCATTTTAATAAGATTAAGATCCTTGTTGTAGTTTCATATTTTAAAAAACATGCTTGCAGAATCTGAAGCTTTGTGTAACAAGAGCCTTCCCTGTTTATCTTTATATCTCCTCCAGGAAAGATAAAATAAGGATTTTCCTTATTTTATCTTGCTACAGGAATATCACTCAAAATAGAAAGCCAACATCTATGGTGAAAGGAAGTGAAAATAAAATGTCACAACTTACCTTAATTAAAATTCAGACAGGTGGTGCAATATATGTCCTTCAGTCAAGATATTGTCTTTCAAAGAACTGTTAAAAAGAGACAAACAAAACTTTTAAGTGAAATGGTGTCCCAAGTAACAAAGATGGTAAAGAAAGAAAAAGGAAATATTCACATTGTGAAGAAAACAAGGAGCTTTGAAATCCAATAATGGAATGACATAATACCAACATTCAAGAGTATGTACAATCAAAGGGAGAATATCCTATTACATGGTTCTTTAAAACAATTACTCTTACTATAAAAGGCCTCTTCCTGCTGTTAGAAAAGGGTGTGATGAAAAAATTGAGCAATCCTTTAGCTAGTGGACTAACAACCACATTTTTGAATGGTCAGCCGTTAACAAAACACATTTCTTGACCAACCTTCATAATATATGAGCTTTGTTGGTATTTCTGTCAAGAATTTAAATCTGATTTATTTAGTAATCTTCTTGACTGACAATCTTCACGAGCCTTGCTCATAAAACTTTGAATTCATTTTTCCGAACCATATTTTGCAAGAAACAAAAATGGAATCAAGGCATCAGCTAAAGCTATGTCAAAACATCCTACAAGGTACAAACAACAAGCTAAGAAAGGTGTAAAGACTGCTTCAACAAACCTTGAGAACAAAGCTCAGAAAGTACATGTAACTTAACTCTAGAAAAAATGAAAATATAACATGAACTATAAATCAGGACTGTTAATGTTATAGCATGCCTCTAGCAATGTTATAGCAATACAGAGAATATGCGTTTATTATTGTCCATCATGCAAATTTACTGGGCAAGGATCCCATTTATACCAAAACATCTGAACAGGAAACAAGAAACTTCAGGATAATAAATGATGTCACTGGTAACATGGCATCCACATTCTCTTTCAAGGAGAAGTGAAATTAAGCTTCATATTTTATACAGAAATCTTTAGCATGCTCAGTTTGAATTAAAGAACATTTGAAAGCATATTTCCTCTGAGAAAGACGTATTTGTCCCTTAAGGCTTTATGACAAACAACTTATTGATGAGAGAACATATGATCACAAGGGAATCTATCAGCCTGCAAGGGAAAAAAGGTTTGAAAGCACCAAGCAAAACACTATCTGATTGGTAAAAAGCTGATGGTTGTTATAAGCAAAACAGAGAATTTTGGTTAAAAAAAATCTTAATAAACAACTTTAAGCGAATGAGTTTTATGTATTGAAAAAAGTAACAGAAACAAGAAAAAGGAGCATTGGCTAGTAATAAATGAACATTTTTGTAAATGTCTGATGCTATGAAAATATGAAAACGGACTTTAAAAATTCAAACTAAGTTACAGCTGATCAGCTATTTTCTGCAACTTTGCTGGCAAATAACTATGAAAATATTACTGCATGTAAAAATAAGAAGCCAAAACATAATAAGATACCAGCCTAAACAGTATGTGCGCAGTTCATTTTATATACTCATTCTTTAAACAAAAATGATTGCTAACAAAAGGCCTCTCCAAATAGCATTAATATTTGGAAGCTAGTTTACTGCTGTTAAAAAGCTGGCTATTCAAAGTAATAATACTAGAGGGTAGGTGAAGCGTGTCAAACTACTGGTATAATGAAAGCCTGTAACATTTTGTTATGCGATACTAGGGAAAAATACACTACATTAGAGGGTCTTTGGAAGCCAATTTTCTGCCAAAAGCCTAGTGTGTTTTACTCTGTTTGATAAATTTCTCTGTTAATTTAAAGCTACAAGCATATAGTAGCAATTCTTGTCATTAACTATATTATGTATGTAGATTAGCATGTGTGTAGGAATGTAGCGGAAACAGCCTCAAAATAATTGAACTTCAGGAAGATTCAAACGTCACAAAAGAAACACGTTGCTACAACTAGAATTTGATAATAACTGTGCATGCATTCCAAATTATCTTTCACTGACTATTCAACTAATTAAAGATATCATGCTGTTGCAAGTTGATTGGATGAAATGCAATGCACCCAAAAACTTTGAATACAAGAAGTTGTTGGTTTCTAAACTGTACAAATGGGCTCCTTTATATTTACTATTCAATGGAGTGCACAAAAAATGTTTTATGATCAATGGAATGTTTGGTCATTATGAGATAACAAAACAGTATTTAAAGGCCTAGTCTGGACCAAAATATACTTAACAGGAGTATTTCATGCTGTCACACTAAAACTCCTGTTTCAATGACTACAGGCACAATTATACTTCAAGAAAAGCGAGTGAGCCTTAATTAATCGTAAGAAAGCAATAAAAGATTTTCCTTAGCATGTTGTCAAATAATTTGAGAGAATAAAGGAATCATTATTGTTTCAAAATTAACAGAATTAGTTAATCAAGAGCAGGGAAGCATGAAGGGAAGCATGAGGGCAAGCAAAAAATATTAATATTAAGATGTAAATGGTCTGAATTGTAGATCATTGGTGAGAAAGAAGCTCATTAAAGTTATGAACACTACATAAAATGAAAGTTACGTTCCATGTTAAAAATAGGATAGCATGATTCCATGCTCCCACGGTCTATGCACTTCCCGGTCCTGTAACACAACTTTACGAATTGCTTCTTAAAAATATTAATAGAACACTTAAACAAACTGGAAGAACTAAAATCAGCAGAAACCAAGAAGAAGGAACAGATTTAAGAATCTTACACCACACAGGAAATGACAGGTATGCATTCTTATTGAGTCACATTTCATTCTCTTTTCATTACTATCTAAGTCCTTATTTCTCAAACGAAAGATAAAGTTTTCTTAGGAAACCAATGTTTACATCCCTTAAATAAAATTAACAATGTTTAAAGATTATTAGGCTTTCATACTTTGGAAAAATATACTCATTTTTAACTTGACAAAACATTCAATGCAAAGTATGGCAGAGTGGTTGTAGAACCAAAACCATATAATCATTGTTTTGTAAAAGTGGACTATAAAACACATGTATGTACACCATTTTGGAAAAGACCTCTATACCTGCCTTGAATTTAAGCAGCATGTAGAAATTTATTTTATCAGCATTTGGTCAATTCTGAGGTTTACATACTCGGAATAGTATCGAACAAAAAATATAGAAAAAATGTTTCCGCTATTTCTTGTGACATGTAAATCAAATAACTTTGCATCCCCAAGAAAAGGCATTGTACAAAACATTTGGATAATATTGTTACAATACATTGATCATCATCCAAAATCTATATTTTAGGGAATGCCAGCTGCATTGGAACAAAAGTATCAAATTGACTACTGACTACTGTATGGTGAAATTCTAAAATGACAGACTCTTAAAAAAAAGTGATATCACTGTTCATTTCAAAAAGTCTGGAAACTCAATCAGAAATAGATAATTAAACACAATAATTGAACAAGGAGCTTTTAGACATACTTTGAAAACACAAAATAATTTGCAACTGATTCAATTGGCCTACATTTCTAGAGTGATACTTCAAACAGTAGATTTTTGCATTCTTTGAATGTAAAGTACCGATAAACAAGTTAAATCAAGTTGTAAAAGACAAGAAAAACTGGCTGGCAACTATACAGCAGGATATATTGAACAAAAATACAGCAAGTGTGATGAAAAAGATCTTTTAACTTTTCTGCGAGGATTATTGCACCTTTGAGAAAAGGAAACAGGAAAGCAAGTAATTTAGCAACAAAAACCTTCCAGACTTCTTGAAGGAGCCTTCAGACATGTGGACAGAAAGGCTTGAAAATATAATGTTTCAAACAAGAAACTAAAAGTTGAAATATTTGGGAAACCAGTCACTGCTTAGTTTTCAAATCATGAATTATTTGCCATTCTCGTATGCAGTACTGTGGACGTTAACGAGAACACTGCACAGAGAGAAAGTTCTAGTTATTCTAGATGAAGAATAATTTTCCAAGATACAGTTGATTAGATTGAGGCAATCAAACCAAGGCATCTGGCCAGCATGTCCTTCTTGCATATTTTCGAACAGAAGCTTTGCAGGGATCAGGAACCCATTTCACGGTGAACTGTTTGATTTTTCAGTAACATTGACTGCTTAGTTGAGTTCTTTTTCAAACTTATTTTTAAATACCTGATCAGTCTATACAAATTGTTTAGCAAAAGTGAAAACTATTTTTCCATGCATACCCTTTAAATTGTTCTTTAAGAAGTAGATTAATATAATACTGTAAGTTTTTACTTTCAAATAGAAATACCTTTTTGAAACAGTCAAAAACAATCGCTTTAAAATAAGCCATTCAATAGAAGGATCTAAGCCTTCATGATACTTTTCGATAGACAATAATCAAATGTGAAAATGTCAGTCATTGAAAGTAGTCATTATAGTGAAAACTAGATAGCAACAATTTCCATTCACAAGGACACTTGCTTTAATTGACAGAGAAATCGAATTCTTAAGACTACAGGCAAAGTGTTGCCAGATTTCGCTTGAAATTTAGTTAAAAGTTCTTCGTGCGCTGAATCAGATTTGACAAAAACCATATAATGAATTTGCTCTGTGAACCAAACTGCTGCCTTAGCTAGTGCCCTGATTTGCATAAGAGATGCCTTTTGCGTTCAACTATACAATATAATTGCACTATTTTGTAGTCTATCTTTCTAAGCCTTCTTGTGATTCTATCACAAGGCCAGGGGAAGGAAATGTTAGATAAAAAGGCAACTTTTTTCTCACCTGCTACCTCCTGCCTTTTGTGGAGTTCCAGGGAAATAAAACCCTAGTTCACTAGTGTCCATACCCTGTACCAAAATCGAGCCAATCAAATGAGAGTCCCTTGGTACGGATCATTCACTCAAAAACATTAATGGCGGTAAAGGTCACATGTTGCAGCGGTATTGTCACAAAATGCAGCGGAAAGCTCAAAGCAGCGCGAAAACTCTAGACACAAACTTTATTAAAGAGAGAATCAGAGATTCAGAAAAGTATTGATTCCTTTTTTTGCAATCGAGATGGTAGCTTAAACGATCTCACAACTTGTTGTAGTAGTTTATTACTTTCCCATCTCAAGCTTTGAATTCATCTTGATACACAGATAAAGCTAATCAGAATGGAATTCTGTATTGGTTTAGCTGCTACTTCATGCTACTTCATTACAAGCAAGAGATCTCATCTTTGCTGCCAAATAGTTCATTCGTTATAGGGTCGATACTCCTTTGGAAGTGAACCTTTTTTACCTTAGGCCAAGTGAAATGCTGTGTCGCCTACTCTCAGCGAAAAAATAAGTGATTAGGACCTCTGACATGGTTTAATTCAAATCCCAGTGTCCCATGAACCAGTTTAAGTTTAGTTCTGTTTTATGTTTCAAATTCCACTACATACAATTTGTTGATAAAGGATAATTACAATCAACTAAAGCTACAGGAATTACACAATTATATTATAGAAAGTTAATACATCAACAAATACAGGAAGTTGAGACAATAATACAAAATATAGAAACAAGTAAGATTGTAAAGATTGAATTATTTGAAGGAGGAGCTCTCTTGGTAGCTAGACTAATCATGAAGAGTGCAATCCCTATTTTATGCATCTCATACAAATTTCATTGATTTCTTAAAGAATTATTTCGGCTCCTTTTGCAACTCACCTGAAATTTCAAAGTTTGAAATGTGTTAGAATGCTTGCCAACAATTCAAGATCAAAAGTTTTTAGGAGAAACTTCTGCAGCTGAATCCAAACCCAATGTACTGTATGTTGATAATGTGTGTCAAATTAGCTTTCTCTAGAAACTTAGTGCTACATGCCTTGAATCAGGATCAGAAGAATCACACTTTGGTGCATGACTAGTTTACTTATGGTAACCTTTGAACTAGAGTGATCGCTTGCCAATTTTGAAGAACTAGCCATACATCATACAGAACAGTTTTCACATGATATGGGCCTCTCTTCTAGAATCATCTTTGTAGAGTCTTGCTTGTTATCATACCTGTCAATACTTATTGAAATGTCCTTTGGATGGAAATACAAACTCTTTTACATATTATTTACAGGAACTGTTGTGGAACCCACATTATTGTTTCTATTTCACTTAGAACAAGAAATTATTCTTAAAGGGGGTTTATCAGCCTGTTGCTTACTTTACTGTTCTGCTTGTAAGAGCTTGCTAGTTTTGTAATAATGTGAGCATTTTTTCAATGGTACTGTTGTTTTTGGTATTGTTTTCCATTACATGAAGTGCATGACACTTTAATAACAAGTTATCAAGATTTATCAACAACACTTTGTTTATCAAGAGAAATTAATATGACTTATTAAGGTTAAATTCCATATGCGCTAAAAATTAAAGAAAATCTTGCTCTTTGTTAATGGGAGAATTGTGTGGTTAAACCTGAATTATGGCTTGTGGTATAACCCCATTGATTATGTTTGCAGTAGTTCAAGGTCTAAACAGACTCTGTCTTATGTTTCTTTCAGATTTGAGAGTCATAAAGTTTGCATTGTTGGTATTATCGGAAGCTGTCACTTGCAAACAAAGGATGCTCTCTGCAACAACCTCATTGGAAAACAAGTCTTTAGCAGCGTATGTTATTTTAAAAAGTCTTTTTTAACACCTTGTCACTGATTTTTTGCATAGGCTGAGTTCTCTTTCAAACTCTGTGTATATTCTCAGACTCATTGATTAGAAATTCTTATCTTGAAGCACTAGGTAGCATATCATTTTTGTAAGAAAGCGAAAGCCATTACACATAACTTCACTTTAAATGGTTGTTTGCTTTTTCTCTTGCAGAGCTCAGAAAACAGTGCAGAGGTATTTTTTGTTCTATTGTCTTGAAATCCAAAAACTGGGCTTATGAACATATACAAATTTTCAATGTTCAATGGTTCAGTAATTACTTTTTAGGTAATAATTTCAAAATAAGAAGTTGTGTACACACATTTCCCTATTCAAGAAGATGACACTCAGCGATTATTGTTCTATAATGTAAATGTCTACCGCAGTGCTGTACTTTGATTGTAATGAGTACATTGTAATCATTGTACAAATTTAAGTTATATCATTGTAGTTGTATGTTGATCATTTTTTGTAGCTTTACAATAATTATATGTCAAATTGATATCTAAATCATATTTCTTTATATTTAGGTTGCTGTTAAGCTGTACCATGATGTTCCCCAAAGAATAATTTATTTACAACTATCATCAATTGAAGATCCTTCTTTATTAGTGGCAGCATGTAAAAAACTCCAGGAAGATGTCTCCCTTACAGTATGTTTTGCATTTTGTTTGCTTTATGTATTGTTTGGAATGTATATATTGTATCATTTGTTGTTGACTTGCTTATTATATGAGTTCAATAGTAAAAATAGAGTAAAGGCTATTATTGTACATTATCGGGCTTCAAAACTTCTATTTCTCGAATCCCTTTCTTTTTAGCAAATATTTTGAAGAAAAAAGTCTTTTCTTAGCTGTAAACAATCAATTCTATCAATAATTCCAACCTCAAAAAGCAATTCTATCCCAAGGTTTGCTGAGGTGTAGGCTCTTGGAGTATATACCACTTCTCTACCTTTTTGATACATTGATGATTTTATAAACTTTTCTCCAGGGTACCTTTTCTCAAGGGTGCAGAAAATTTTCGACTATAGATAATATTTTTTCTTTTTCTTGAGACCTTATTTTGATTTGCTTTTAAGTATTTGTATCAATGATGGTGATAAACCTTTAGAAAAGTTAGTTAAAAATATGAAATTTTTATTGCATTTTGAATACCTTATTTTCTTCGGTTTTTAGGGTCAGCACCAATATTGGCAAACAAAGGAGCACCAATATTTTGCTGCCCTTCTGTTTATATTTTCTGTTTGCCATATTGTTTTGGTATGTTTCAGTTTGTTTGTTTATTGACTTATTTATTGTACCTTTATGTTGACATTTGTTGATACAACATATAACCTTGTCATGTCTGATAGATTGTTGGTCATTTCAAGTGATAATTTTTGTTCTCTGTAACAGATACACTGCATGGTTATAAGTAATATTGGGTCAGATTTATGATGTTATGCATTTTAGATAGTCTAAATTTCTGTTTAAAAGCTATTGGTGTTAGAAAGAGATGCTATTTCAAAATTAATACTAATGAAGCATTGTTTTTCTTTGTAAGGGACAATAGTTTCATCCAATATTTTACTTACCTGTGCGAATTATTATTTGCTTTGTGATATATTTTGAATGTAAACACTGCAAATGCATAGCTTTAGTCATCAATAATTTGATATGTCACGTTAGATCGAATGTTGGATTTAAAAAGACAGTTAAAGTTTACAGTGATATTTTCTGTTCCCTGTAATAGTTTTCAGTTATCGAATAGTAATCAGTAATAAGAAACAATGCAGTAAAATGTCTAGCGTAACTCCTAATAAAGAGTTATAATTTTTGTTAGAAAGTTAAAGATATAAGAAAGAAATTTTTTTCAAAGCTGAATCTGATAAAGATTTTTTAATTTGTTAGGGAGAAAGGGTTCATATTTTTCTTTACTGTGCTAGTTTTTATTTGCGATTGGAGTGAAGACATAATTTATGATTTTAGATGTCACTCGATATTGTAGATGAATTTGCATTAATTTTCAGGTCTGCTTTCCAACCCCACGATTTGACTTGAGCTATCTTAAACTGTTCAAATTGCTAGCATCTGTCAGGTAAGTATCCAGGGAACCATCTCTTTTTCAAAGCACTGAGTAGCACCATATTCTGCAGTATCTGTGACTTCTTACATCCTTGCATTCTTCTATGATATCCGTAGATCTACGGTTAAATGACTCTAATTTGAAAAGTTGCAATGGCATGTTCATTAGAGTAAGGATTTGTGACCATCTATTTCATAGAAAAGATTGTGAGCTTTTCTGGTTTTGCGCGGGCAATCGCCCACGCAAACATGTGTTGTCCGAATGTTGCTATTTTTGCTTTCTATTATTCAATTCACATCTCCTGAATTGTAATAAAAACTTTTTTGGCATGTAAGGAAAAGTGGAATCATATTACAATTCATACTCTGAAGAAGAACTTTAAAAACAAATTTTGATTGATTACAAGTCTTATCTTTATGCTTCTACTAAGCTGATCAAATTTATTTTCTCTTTATCCGTTCCTAAAAGTCGCGGTATTCCTATATGAAAATTCAAGTTTCGAATGAAAATAAAGCATTATTTCCTCATTGTTAACATTATAAATCATTACATCAAGTCTTTTAGTTACAAACTGGCGGTAATCGCGCATTTAGATAATAAAACGAAAGGCAATCACTTGGAAATAATACAGGCTTCCTTTTAATAAATATTGTTGGGCGGGCCTCTGCCCACCCCAAGCAAAACCGCGCGGACAGTTCATCGCTCTGGCGAAAATTTCTTCACGAATAGGCCTGTGAACCTAGGATTAAGATCCAACCAAGTAGAAAAATGGAAAATTTTGTTTTTTGTTTGAGCAAGTAATCACCTTGTTACCCGCTGCTGCTTTATTCTTAAATCAGATTTTAGTTAAGTATATTACTAAAGCATTTCTTCCTTAACTGATTTTTCTGTATACAACATTTACTTTTTGTTAAGTGTTTTGACATATGATTGTAAATAAATTGCCAGTTGTGTATCAAATCACTATTTATTTTTTTCAGGTTTTGATCATTTTCCAACGTTTATAAACTTTAAGGAGTGTCAATTTCTTGTTTATTATCCGCTTTGATTTAGACTTTGGAATTATAATTATCGAACATTTGTATTTAGACATAGCATGCTGCCTCATATTTGCGGACTGCTCTCAAACATTGAAGGTATTCCTGAAATTTGGAAGACAACGGGCAGGCCATGTATCCCTCGAATCATAGTATCCTTCCAGGTATTTTTGCGGTTTTATTTTCAGTACTGTCTATTTATATCAATTTTGTAATACCATAAAATGCTTCCCATTCACAAATGTTTCTTATACTGAATTAACAGATTTTGATGGGAACATGCCTTTAACTTTTTTGTAAGATCCGTTTCAACTAGCCGTTTTGAACTAACATGTAGCATTATTTTTTCAATCATGTCAAAACGGCTAGTGAAGTAAATATGATAAAGTATGTATATATGTATATATTTACTATGGAAAATGCCTCTCTCAAGAATAAGTAAGTGGCTTCTTTGCGTCCATGTTTATATGCAGTTCGGTTCAAAACAGATTTCAATTGACTACTTTGGAATTCCAATCATTAATGCAGCCAAGAGAAATAACAAAAAAGGCCTTTTCAGAGCAAATTTTCAAGCAAGTTCATCAATGATTTTTGGAACAACATGCTCATTTGTACAGGCAGTCTTGTGACATTTTGAAGTTTCATGTTGTTTTAAATGAGCATACTTCCAGTATAAGAATCCAGATGTGATAAAGAATCTTCTTTATTCTTCTGTCGTGCTATGTTCTGCCTCGGACAGATAGTCTTCAGAACCATCATGATGAAGCCATGAAAAGTTCCTAAAAGTTTTGTACCACAAAGCACTGTTCACAAAGGTCCTTACATGAGCAAACTTCGTTTTTGGAAAGGTGTCTCAATGCATGTCCTAGCACTGTCTTGAAAAGTTAGTGTTAATAGGCCTGAAGGCTGCGATTAGGCATGCCAGGGTGCTCTGAAAATAAACAATTCTCTATACTGGTTTAGATCAGGTGGCTTAGTTTAGGCCAAGGGTGCATTTAGAAAAAGCTTGAAGCAAATACTAATACCAAACAAGAGTAAGCAAAGTAAGCATTACATTGGAAAGCTAAAGAAAGAATCACTGGTTCCTAAGAGTATGCTTTACATAATGCTGAAGTTATCGCAGCTAAAACAGATTTGTTTGCAAGTTGTTTTTTTCGTTGCCATCCATTAAAGTTTTCATATTTCTTAGAGCTTTTGGACCTAATTTCGCAAAAATAGGACAAGGTTGGGAAAAAAACTCTAGCCAAATGGCTTCGCGTATCCTTGGTGATTGCTACGGTTGTTTTTCATAGTTATTGATGCTCAGATTCTGAACGGACTCCATTTGTATCTCCAATGTCCATTTGAACGGACTCTGATAGAAAACTGACCTGGCTAAAACAGTTCATGAAGGCATCCCCATTCTATGATATCTTCTTAGTTTAACAATATTTCCTTTATTTTACAAGGTTCCGTGGATAAAGGAAGAGGCCAAGTCTACTGATGTAAGTCATGTTGCTTTTGTTCTCGTTATCTCGGTGTTGTATGATTCAAACCTTTTCAACATATTTTTGTGATATTTTTTCATTTATAATCTGAGAATAAAGTCTTTGATAATTCTGAGAATAAAGAATAAATTCACAGGCATCTATTGCACGAATTCAGCATTCTCTACAAGAGCAGATTCATTACATTCTGAAGAAGAACCGTCTTCTTGGCAGTCTAAGGTGAGGTGTTTATGATTGTAAAAGCATAAACTAGTCCAGTCTCTTGATCCAAGTCCAAGAAGTTCTGAAACATAGCTTTGCATCCACAGTGTATGAAATTTGACCCGTAGCTGATAAAATTAGAGCTAGTTGGATATCAAAAAACATCAGAGAGTTGTAATAAGAGCGCATGATTTGTTGCATAGTGTCCAATCATCACCTATGTCACAATTTCTCTTAGAAAAGTCCAAATGAAATGTGGAGCCTTTTTTCTCTACAAAAAATGAGATTTTCAATGCAAATGTATACAGAATTTTTTAGCAGACTTTTCGAGTGACCATCTTCAAATCTCTGAATCTTCATTTTCATTTCTCCATTCATAAATTCTCCATTCATAAATTCTCCATTCTCCATTGGTCATTCCTCCATTCTCCATTGATAAATACTCTCTACCCTTTTCTCGTTCTTTTTCAATCTGACTCTCCATTTGCAGCTCAAGTTCCCTGTTCACAGTAAGCTCTCCGAATCCGACTTTCGTTCACGTTGAAGCTGGCTACAAGCTCTTTCCCGATCCAACACACTGGTGCATCAACCGGCTTCTTAAGAACTCAGTAAATGTTGAAAGTGGTACGTTGAAGATTGCTCCCTTGTTTTATATCAAATGTGGAATTTATTCACCTGTTATAGTTCCATCGATAAACCCGCCAGTAACCGTAGTCAACTTAGCTTCAGGTTTCAGTGGTATCGTCTATTATAAGAGTTGTATATTCTCTATTTTGAATTCCTATTTGCATCCGTTTTGTATCATAACCTCCCGTCTTATGACGATAGAAATTTATCTCAATGTTGTACAATTTAGGACGTATTTAGCTGCCCACTTTATCCTTTTAACTGAGTCTCTTCGGCCTTCTGTAATCATTCTAGTACCATATTTTACAACACCCACCTTCCCCCCCCCCCCCAAATTTAGTAACATCCTATGAATTCACTAAAGCCACAACAACGGTCCTTTGAAACTTTTCGAATTTAGGCAAGTTTTGTTTATTCCACGCCATAAACGTGTGATGTAAAATCCAAATAACATTTATGAATGTATGAAATTATATATATGATATTGATGTTATGATATAGATATTATGGTTTAATATTTATGGTATGGGTTTCTTTAAAAGTATCATTCGTTGAAATCTAAAAAAGCAATGCCATCTAGCCAGTCTAATGACATTTGTTGTTTTTCCTATAGTCCTTCGATCTGTTACGGGAAAAGGGAACCTATCCAGTTTGTTATCGCAACCAGCAAATTCTACTGCTACCGACCACTCCTTATTTCCGCAAGATACTTCCTTCCAAGAATTTATCAACAAACAGATCGATTATATGATGACTGTTGAAAGTAGAGACATTCCTGTCGAAGGACGGAGGGGAACGCATGTAGAGGTTTGTTGCTGTTGTCTACGGAGTAGCTGTTTTATTTGTTGTTGTTGTTGTGGTTGTTGTGGTTGTTGTTTAAGATGTATAAGATGTTGTGATTAGTTTTTTAGTACTTTTGTCTTGATTTCTAGATTTTCATGTATGGCCTAATCTGTGCGTGGTTGATTATGCCTATTTTTATCCATATTAAGAAATCGTATATATCATTATTCTTTTCAATTTTGAGTTGTTTATACATGGTTGTTTTGGCTTAGAATTGTTCAAAATGCTTTGATTCACACAATTATAAGAATTATTGCAATAGCAAGAAGTAGCTAAAAAGGAAACCGATTTAACGAAATTAGACTACGACTCATAAAGTATGGCTGTAAAGTGAAAGTAATCAATATAATGATCATTTGCATAGGCGCCTCTCGACAGTCTTTGGTACCAAGTTTGCGCTGCCCTGTTTGATTTTTTTCTGGGAAAGGAAGATGACGTCAATAGCCTAGTCAAAAATCTCGCTTCTTCACTTGATTATGATTGGAAGTTTTCCGAGAAGTACGTGTATTTTTTACTTGATAAATTTTATTGCACTATAGTATAATTTGAAGAATTTTTTCGGAAGTATTTATCAATAATTGTATATATTAATGATTTACTTTCTGAGTGAGCTGCAGATTCATTGGTGTTGGACCTGTATCTCCTTTTAATAAAAGCCTTCTAACTGTGAAAAGTTTCTGCAATTTTTAGAATTAGCCTTGAGGCTACCTAGAATGTGGCAAGCACACCCTCAGACGAAGAGCGTCTTATTTTTACTCTTTTCAGTGCTGGCTTTTTCCGTAAAGGTGAAAGTAAATACTTGTATCAGAAACATTTTTGCTACTTTGTCTCGTTTTGCTGAGTTCTCTATATCCAATCAGATTATAAGAATTTCTTTGGACAACTGTCACTTGTCTTTGGTCAAGATATTGTTAAGAATTCACACTATATACACTTTAATATGGTGCCTGATTTGACGTTCCATTTCTTTTTAGCCGATGCCGGAAGGTTATACCATTGGCAACAAATGCCTATCTGGACAATCTACCGTCACATTACACTCACTCTGTTCATCTGCAACAAGTATGTTAACCACGGTTTCTATGTCTCTTCTATGCAAAAAGCAGAGTGGGATGACTTTGACGTCACAAGGGCGATTTCTAAATTTCATACTGTGTCTGAACGAATACCATGTTATATTGGTGAATACGTAAATAGAGCACTAGTCCCATCCCTTCTAGTTCTGATTATTGTATTGGATCATTCAAGACTTGAAAACAATCCCGAAGCATTTGTCAGCAAATTTATAAACGACTCCAACTACGCATACGTTCAGCTAAGAATTATTTCAATGAGCTTTATCCAGCCATTCTTTTTGTAATACTGTCTCTATATTAATGGCTCAGCATGCAATTGTTGTATTGGCAGTGTTTTTAGGCCCTTGGGAGAAGTATCATTAAAGGCATTGTAAATAGCGGTTCTCCGTAAGGGGTTTTTATGTGATAAGTTCGTTTTCATGTGATCAGACATCAACTGCAATGTTATAAAATCACGTGAGCAGTTTGCTTGACAGCCAATCAGAATGGCTATCATAAAAGCAATTAAGCAATTTAGGTATACGCTTTCCATTTACCATGACTCGATGCCTTTTTTGATTGCGAGACTGATTGCGAGACTTCTTTTAGCTAAGCCAAGCGTTGCATGTGTACACGCTGAATGCGAGAGGACCAGCATTTGAACATTACATGGCACAGCTGCAGGATGATTGTAACCAAGTAAATTCCTTCATCACATCTAATAATTTGTCGGGAGTTTTCATGTTTATAGCTTCTGTTGAATATCCATGTACGCTAGTATAATCACATCCATCTAATCAAGCACTCATCAAACAATCTTTAATTGTTAATGAAGCCAGGGCTTATGCTGTTTGCAGTTTTTAGATTTACCTCTCAAACATTACTCGCGGCACTTATTTAATTTCAGTTTATCTCATCAACATAGAAGATTTTATCCATCATTCAAGCAACGTAGAATAATGACTCTTGTTGCAGGTGCAAGCAGGGAACTCTTCGCACGTGATTGTGGAGTTTGCCCTTTTCTCGCAGCCAAATCTTCCAAATCGAATGACAACTTTGAGTAGTTCAATTGCGTCGGAAATTAATGTTCAAGAAGCTCAGTTCACTGGCCATGTCCATAGAGTTAATTAGTATTGAGAAAGATAAGGATGTTTTTATCTGTACAAGATAGTTACTGTTGAGCTGACTGTCCATTATGTGCGACACAGGGCTTGCTCTTTTGCCTTCCGACAGATTTTCAAATAAACTTTTTCTAATTCCGCTCTAGGCATGACGGCAAATCGTGCTTGCATGTTGACTAAATTTTTCAAGCACTGTAACTTTTTTATAGGACTCCGGTGAAGGCACCGGCCTTGAGGTTTTCCCAAACTAGTTGGCATGTTCAAATTTTCATTTTACCATACAAGTGTTTCATCTTCATATATTATTTTCCTATTTCAAACTGTCATGCTGATGAGTATAAAGCAGTATTTGATAATTGTGTAAATAAATCCTTGTTCTGTAAAGGTATAAGAATCCTCTTTGTAGCCAAGAACTTTTCACTATCATAGCACATTTTTGTCAAGGATCTTTAAAGTTAAGATTAAACTGGATGTCGAATGTTCAAGATAATACCGAGTCGCACGCTTTACTTACATCTTCTTGTCTACCTATTCATTTTTAACCCTTTAGAGATCATTCGAAGTATTGTATACTCTCAGTCATGTCAAACGAGAAACTTCCCACCCAATTTGCCAGCCCACCTACTTCGATGAATAATGTATCTAGAATAACGTCAGAAAGTAACATATGTTGGCAAGCTGTTTGAGAAACTGACAAATTTGAAAGCAGACGAACAATAAACGCTTGTAATCCAGATGTCATTTCCCAGCGATCATATTTGTTGCAGTAATCTCAATCTTGCTTCCTCATAGTGTAGGCCACGTTCTAAATTCACATTTGAAGAAGTTTCGTCGTCTACTGTCCAACGCAGCCGTTTCTTTTAGCAAAAAGCTCTCGGATGAGTTAAACCAGCCACAAAGAAGCTTACTACACGCTCTTCTACTTCAGCTACTTCTTAGCCTCAATCTCTGTTATCATTCATTTTTTCTGCGTGTCATAATATCATAAGGTTTTTATGACGGAAGCTTGTAAAAAGCTTTCATATGACCTTTCCTCTTCCTCAATCCTACCCAGTGGTGGGGCTGCGATGGCCCTCCTGGTGTGGGCAGTCCTCTCTCACTAAACAGGTCCTCTGCACATTGCGATGGAGCTGCGATGGAGCTGCGATGGCTCCCCTGTGCAATCGGTAAATAAGAGGGGCAGTGCGAATATATGGCTTGGTCTCGAGTGCTGGCTTGAAAGCATGACCCGATAGCTCAGCGGTAGAGCACTTGGCGTACAAAGTCAGGGGTCGTGGGCTCGAGTCTCGCTCGCGTCGGTTATTTTTCCACACACTCTATGATTCTTCGTAAGAAATCCTGTTGCCTATGACAAAAAGTTTTTGTTCCACTTCAGGCTAACCACCTTCGGCCCATTGCCATCTTCTACCAGCTAATCACTTGTATGTCAGCCTTATATCCCAGCACTCTCTTTCATCGTCACAGGATCACCCCTTTCATCGTCACAGCCATGTCACGTTAACTCAGGCCTTCGGTAAAAGAGCCATTTTTCGTAGACCTCGTTTGCATGTACTTTTGGTCGTTTTTATTGGTTTTTTATACAATGCAAGAAAGCTCAAATCTGGCTATTGTTGTAGCAAAGCAAAATAGCAAAACTTGTAGCCTTTTTCAATTCAGGTTTCTGTGCAGGAAAATTTTTTAGTATGTTTAGTTTTGACTTCATAAACCAACATTTTTATGAAATTAAACAGTTAATATGGATTTTCTTTCAGATTTGGTGGAACGGTAGACAGTTATGTGAAATTCGAAGTTTGACTGGACAGCCTTGTGTATACCCGGTTAGTTTTGTATTTCATTCTACTTATGCCTAGCTGGCACTGCTCTATCTCTTTTTTGTTCTAAAAGGACCTAAAAGTATTAATGCCTAATTATTCTTTTATTTATTTCACTTTTATGGGATGGTTACTGTTATATTTAGTAATGTTAATTCAACATGAAATCATTTAAATCGAGTTTTTTTCAACGAGACTTTGGTCAGCCAGACTTTTGTCATCCAGACTTACACTTACAATTATTTTGTCGCCCAGACCTTCTCTGACCATTCTTTTGTCGCCCAGACTTTATCTGGCCATTCTTTTGTCGCCCAGACTTTCTCTTACCATTCTTTTGTCGCCCAGACTTTCCCTGACCATTCTTTTGTCGCCCAGACTTTATCTTACCATTATTTTGTTGCCCAGACTTTCTCTTACCATTCTTTTGTCACCCAGACTTCCTCTTAACATTCGAGCTGTTTTGCGGCCGTCCTTCCAATGAAGTTCCCACATAGCGAGGCTTCCTTGCCTTTAAAGCCATTTCTAGCTGAATTTGTTTTGCGAGTGCTAAGTTGAGCCATTTTCATTCCTTTTCAGTTCCACAGAATCCCAGATGGCAAGGAAGCGTCTCAGCAGGATGAGTCGGCAGGGATCCCGTGCAAGCCGCACTCGAGTCGAGTAACGAGTGTTGCTGCGTGTAACTGCGGGAGAATGCAGGGAACAAGAGAAGATCCTTTCGATCTTAAGGTATTGCAGAAGCATGATAGACGTATACTTTTGTGGCAATTTGGTTAAAGTTAAGCCAACCCAGTTGAGCTATTTCGGCATGGTAGTTAATAATCTTTGTAGTTCTGATATCCTCCACTATCGCATCAAATATCATCTAAATCCCATTATTTGACTCACATTTGCAGTGAAAATAATTCCAACTCACTAAAGTATTGAAGAATTGAAAAATGATTTACATCTTTCATGAACTATCAACAAAAGCTTGCATAAAGTAGAAACCCCAATGGTCTAAATAAGAAACAGTGCTTCTTAGATATGTTTAATTGCAAAGGCTTGTTGCACAGATTATTGTGTATGGGAGTAAACTTTTAATCCTTTGGGAAAATGCCCTGACAAGCCTCTAGAGAACATTTCTGTAGATCTCCAGTGAATCTGTTTGTTTTTCTAAATAAACGCGACAGATAACATTTGACTCACATTTGCAATATAAAATAATCCTAGAATCATCACGGGAAGTTTGAAAAAAGACTTTCTCGAACAACTGACAAAAATTTGCAAAGAAGTTAATTTAATGAAAGGGAACCTCTTGGGAAATACCTTGAAAAGCCTCTGAAGAACATTTCTTTAGACCTCCGATGAAATCTGTTTGTTGTTCTAAAAAACGCGGTAGAAAACAAGCTTTCACTCAACAATGGAGGACTAGAGCTTATCAAAAGAGTGGAGATGAAACGTGGACTGTCAGACAGTGTATTTTCTTCTATGCTATTAAAAGCCCAAAGCTCTATCGGTAGTCTACCAATAGAATTTCAGCCTGTTCCGGAATACTAAGTGGTCTTTCTTCACCTTGGTAGATGCGAATTTTCTACAAGGCGCAACTATTATTTGCGTTTCTTTTTTAAAGATGCTGTTTACTGTATATTGTTCTGGAATATCATTTAATAGTGAATCGTTTTATTTTAGGTCGCAAATTACGGATTTTATCAAGATCTTGAAAAGCAGTGTTGTTCTTATCTTGTTCATCTGAAGTTATCAACTCATGAAATGGATGAAGAAATTCCATCTCAAGGTATCTCAACTCTTCATTTACTAAGATTTGCAGTATCATGAAAGTTAGAGGCCCTTACTAGAAGAACTGCCTTGTTTAACTTTGTTATTTTCATTTGTAAATCCCCAAAGCATCATTTCATCGAGATTTTATTTGAGAGAGACTCAGTTTTCATAGTAGTAATAGCAGTAAAAGTAGTGAACTGATTTTCTTTTTCTCGGTTGCTGCTAAATATGCACATTCATAGCGTTGTATTTAAAGTGTCATTTGTATGTAATGTCGTAAATTCTTGTCCTTCAGAGAAAAAGGAAATACCAGGAGAAGTGTTTGAACATGAGAGTTCGCAGACTTCTGACATGCTTAAACAAGAAGCTGGTATACAAGATGGTGGACGTATGTCACAAAACGTAGCATCTTCTGGTGCCTTGACTTTGTCAAACAGGGACATTATGCCGTACAGTGAGCCAAGTGTGACCGACCCGACACACACCGGCCTAAGCATCGGATTTCAGTTCACGTCGGAGCTGACTGATATGGAACTGAAAGATGAGATGGTTAGCGTCTTCTCTGCACAGCACAACGAAAGTCGTAGTGTGCCGAAGGCAGAAGACCATCATACCACCGAGTTCTCAAGTCTCAATACAGCAGATGGCCTAAACCACAGGATGTCTTTTACAGAGTACATAGAGACGATGATTACGGAGGAAAGCCCTCATGGCCTAGTACCGTTGTTTCCTTCGTGGAATCTGCTTTGTCTTGGGTCCTCTTCCCTTTATAACCCGCAAAAAGGTATCGAGCAGCATGGGTTTTTCTCTGGTAATAATTTCCTACTGCCGTGGGACATTAGAATAAGTGACAATGCTACAGCGATAATGCAGAAGGATGCTGGGAACGTGATCAAAGATGGCGGCGAAGAGCAATGGCCGGCACCGGGTGAAGTAAGCAAAAGCCGCAATACACCTGCTACTGGGCCTACTGTGCATCTTCCGATTTTCCAAACTGTTAATAAATTAAGATCCCTTGCAAAGGAAGTCGAAAAGAAAGAAACAAATGAGCCGCTCGCTAAAACACCAACAAAGCCACAGAAAAGTGGGAAAGACGACAAAAGTAGGCAGAATATTGTCAAGGCCTATATTGGGCTGGAATACGAGTGCCCTAGAAGCCACAGGTATGTTGCAACGTGAAGTATTCTTGATACATAGTTGGTAGTATATGTTGCACGTGTTTTCGAATCTCAAAGCCTGGTATGTTTGGGTTGATGTGTGGCTTGACCATAACGCCTTTCTCCTACTGCTTTTAATAAGTCATGGCGTTTGACTTTCCCTAGTGTTGTCGCTCTTTATTTATTCTTCTTTGGACGTGCTATCTGATGTTGTTTGTTTGAAAACAATGAATCAGCCTATGAAGAATACAGGAAATCTTGAAAGATATGATCTAGTTGAGCGGGGTTGAGATTTTTCATCAATTTTTGCAACATGAAGGGCGATAGCTCCAGTTTTTCCTTGAAGCTACAATTCTAACTTGTTAAAGGCTACCGTATTTCACGTGGTGTAATATATCCAAACCTGTTATTACAGGTTTTTCTGCTCAAGTCCCGACAGGATTGTCAAGGCGTCAACCACAGGTCACTTGAGAGATACTGCAGCGAAGCTTTTGCAGTACGACATGCCCCTATACTTCCCATGCCCCTGCAGGGCAGCAAAGCCACTGCACCTTGCTCAGCTGTCACGCGCGTACATCGTAACGCCAGATTCATGTGTTGGCATTCGAATCAATCCCAGAGTGCAACCTGGCGAACATGGGTCGGCCCCAGTCTTTTCTCTTGGCTCCAAGAATGGTGTTTGCCTGCCACGGAATAGCTTCTGCGTTCTTAGGTTCCCGTATGTTTACATGGACGAAAGTGGACCATACTTACCTCCACATGATACGCAGAGCTTGCCAGCTTTCAAACTGTTAAAAGATATGTTCAATTATTGCCTGTGATAGGCACCTTGAAGAGAACTTACGTCTATTAGAATCGCTTCATTTAGTATGACCCAAATGCATCATAATCGTTGAAATGAAATGCTGTTTGGTTTTAGATATTCTATGTAAAAAGAGTTAAGGTGAAACCTTATTTGCTAAGAGAAAAGCTTCGTTGATAAATATTTTTCCTCGAATTGTCTTTGGAGTTGGGCCTTCGCGCGGCAAAATCATGTCTCAACTCAAAGTAAATTTGTATTGATGAATATAAACACGCAGCTCGAATGACACGCGGTTCAATACTCATATCATTATACTTAAAATTCTGATTGAAGATGGTTTCTAGACGGTTTATTTCCAAGGTCGCAAGCTATGAACTTGGTAGAAGAAATATCAAACCATCCGTTTTATTAGTTTAAATCGTAACAAAACTTACATCACGGATAATAAATTAGAAGCTGTTTTTACAATATAGCTGTTTTTAATAAATATAGCTATTAATGATAAAATATCTTAAAATACATTTTTGTTCGATAAATACTGTCTTTAATGTAGTTTGCATGTTTTTCTGGATTTTACAAAATTTACATTTAATGTAACAATAAGTTGCTATATGTATACAAGATCTCTATATGAATGGAGCTAAAAACATACAATTATCGTAAACATATTGACAATAAATGAATCGAAACTTGAGTGACTAGATGGATAACCTACACAACATTGTTAAATAGCAGGAATTTTCAAAACGGCATTTTTAAAAGCGTTGAAATTCGAGTAGGAATATTGGAAATGTGTTGAAGGGATATTTTTCTAAGAAGCTCATAAATGTTTGATTTGTGCGTTTTGCAAGGAAAATTCGATAGAAGGAGACAAGATTTCAGCAAGAATTCAGAGAGTGCATCAAATTATATTAAAGCCGTTTCTCACCCTTTATTTGCTATAGGAATTCTTTGCGTGAGATTCTTTCATTCTGTTTTTAAATATTTCTTGTCGGTGTCGGGTTTCGGCGATTCCTAACCAGCTTATATTAACGGAAGGAGGGTGCGTTAGAAGAAGCTGTGTAATTATTGCAGAAATGTGTCTGAACTTCAACTAATAAGTTCATTAGCCGACCTGGATCGCATTGTTCATAAAGCAATTTACCTTAACTATGAAATTAGGCTTTTGAATTAACTATGGAATTTCGTCCAGTTTCTAGGGTAAAGTTTCAATTTGCCTGTATCATGAATAATTGAGCTCCTTTCATTTTACTCTGCGACCTAGACGAAACAGTCTTCCTAGAATGTGTTTGTACGATTTAAGAGTCGTACTGCCATCAACTTACATGCTATATGTCTTCGATAAATTGCTATACATATTTGCAAATCTCAAGGTAAGAGGCAACGATATTCTGGAACATTTCTAGATTGCAAGCATCTCAGGAGTATGCTTTTTCTTCATGATAAACAGGTGCTTATTGCAATGTCTGGGATTCCAATCACATTAATACCACACAAAGTGTTTGGAACAGCAGAGAGATAAACTAGTAGAATTTAATGAGCAGAAACAGCAATGTTGATAATTACGTTAAACGTTGAACGTGGAATTAAGGATGGAAAGGAAAAATAGTCTAGACCAAGCGAGTGCTAAACATTCCTAAACAATAAAGATATCGTTAGTATTGGTCATTCGACAAAATGCAATCCATAAAAAAGGTGACGAGGGCATTTTTCGTAAAACATGAAGAATGAGGAGCTGACCATAGTTATAAATGAAGATAATATGAAGATAAATATTATAAATCAAGATAAATTAAACGGAAGCTCGATTTCAACTTTTCAAATTAACAGCATTAATCCATACAGAAGCATACAGGAATGAAGTTAACACTGCCTATGCATTGATGGTACTTTGAATTGTTGAAAGGAGCTGAAGAAAGTATAATTTATCATACGTTCTAGTTTTGATGGTTATTATGATGGTAAAGATATGATGGAAATGATGGGAATGAAGCTTAGGATAACTTCTTCAATTTGATTTACTCCAGTGTGCGGTGTAGTGTAAATTCTTGTCTTTAATTGATTTATTCTTGTTAATTGCCTGCAATAAAACCACCTTTAAAGGGTTAAGCGAACAGCAGACTTTACTTTCGCATGAAGCCACCTTGAAAGCCTACTGTAATAGTGGATACTCTTGTAAGATGTACCGTAAAAGCTCTATTAAGCACTCGAGGCCAAGAGAGGGGCAGTGTGGATAAATGGCTTGGCCTCGAGTGCTGGCTTGAAAGCATGACCCGATAGCTCAGTTGGTAGAGCACTTGACGTACAAAGTCAAGGGTCGTGAGTTTGAGCTTTTACGGTATATTTTGGTGTACTTCTTTATAGCAATGATGCTATGGTCATAGTCTCATGGCAGCCTAACATATTGATGGTCATGAAAGTGCAAAATACACTTTATGGGTGTAGTGGCAAGGTTTTCTCGTTAAGGCCAGTTATATTACAGAAAAGAAGAGTAGAGATATATGAATATGAATGGGCGTTTCGATGCTGAGGAATCTTTGTTTACAGCGTGAGTGGTGCTATTTTCACTGCAAAACGTAAATCATAATGTTTTTGAAAATCCCAAGTTTTTTAATTACGACTTATCTGTACAAAGAAATTCACGTGTCTTGTAACAGTCGGTCTCTGTTTACTGTTCTTTTTTGTCACTAATGGCACGATACAGCGCAGTTACAGATTTTAATACTTGATGAAAACCGTTAATGCAAATTCAAGGCTGTTTTTCAGCGCAATATAGATATGCGTAAACATCTTAAATCTGTTTTTATCAGTGTCTGAGAAGAAAAAATTGAAGAGGTGTAGGGAGCGTGCACGGATGTGGAGCTTCATCAAAGGGAATTAAAGTGAAGTTAACGTGGTTGCTCTTAGATTCACATCTGTTTGCTCCTGCGCACTTCCATAAAGTGGCGAAAATTGCGTTTCCATTTTCAGTTACCCCTTTAGGTTTCTTTTTCCACTTTTTCTAAATTGTCATTATGTTTGTTTTTACATATTTACATTTGTCTACACATCTCTTGGATTGGCATAGCTGCTACTGCAGAGCATATTCAGTCATACGGACATCTGCAGTTAAGCATAGCTTCTTTTTACTATGGCAAAATAGTAAATTGTCTTACGTCCTTGTTCTATTTTGAAAACACTCACTCGCTTCAAACTCTGGAAGAAAGGCAAGACTACCTTCGAAATTGTCTATATCTTCTCTGAGCCTCCTTTCCATTTTAAGTTGCGGTGATTGCTGCCCTTTGTAACTAGCCTCGCCTTGAGATCGATCGGTATAGAATGTCTCGGAATGGCTTCGGAAGCGATTTCTTGCCATCGTCAGAACTTTTTCCCTTTGTTTTTCGTCTAGTGATTTGAAATCTGGATCTTGGCTGATGTCGCGCAATTTGCTTGCCTTTATTGCCGCTGACTCTTCAAGACTTGGCAGCTGGTATTTATGAGCAATCCTAAGCAATAAAACTGGTGAATGGCTTCGTGATGCCATTAGGTATTCCTCGCATCGGATGACCAGCTCTTCGATCATCAATTCATCTGCCAATTTCAGGAGTGTCAGTACGTCATCGTCTAAAGATAAAAACACCTCCTTTAAAAGCAACATTTGACATGTACTCTCGAGTGCCAAAAAGATAAAAACACTTCCTTTAAATGCAACATTTGACATGTACTCTCGAGTCCCAAAAAGAAGGGGGGGGGGTAGTATGGAATAGTTAAGGAGGCTCGGAATTTTTGGTATATATTTATTATAGGAGGGGTGGGGATTATTGGGGTGGGGATGGAAAAATAGTGTGTTAGTGGTTGTTATAGCATTTTTATAAACGCAACCGTTTGCGTGTACCGGGGCACTCATGACGTCATGACGTTCTAATAATAACTTTCCTGCAAAATAGTTATTTATTTTGACGAGATCTTTTCGTCATAGTATATCTTGCCAGTGAATTTATCGAGAATGAAGCAATGTGAAGCAGAGACCTCAGGGGTTTTGAATGCTTTCAAAAGTAAAATCAACGATTCGGGTATGGTCATTCTGTTTGATACACTGTTCATGAAAGCACTTGATAAAGTGATAATAGTCGCTTAAACATGGATTTTTTAAAAATTTTTGATTATCAAAATTGGCATAATTGAGAGATCGATTCTAAAGGCTTATCAAGCACACTTACCTGTGATTTCTGCCTCAGGCAAGTAAACAAAAGTCAAAAGCATCTTGATCTCCTCTGATTTGTAGCCATTCAAGGTTACCACAGTCGTGCTTTTTGCAGTGGCTGGCACACTGTCTATAATTGTCCGAAGAATCTCCGATTCGATTGACAACAAACCTTTGTGGACAGGAAAGATCGATCTCTCCACTCGCAGAACCATGTCACTATCCTCGCTATCCCAAGGACACCGTTCCAGCACATAACATTCCTTGGAACTATCCAACTCCATTTCACTTTCAGCAGCGCTTTTTGTTGCTAGTTTCTTCATTGTTTCAATGGTAAATATTTTACCACTTCCTGTACTGCCAAGCTCTGAGCCTGCTTCCCATCTATTCAGTATACGCGATTTTCGATGTTTGTCATCAATGGTTTTGGAGTTTTTGTATCCAGGATCAAAACACGGGCACAGATCGAAGAAAAGAGACGAGAGTTTCGCTTTAGCTTTCACAAAACAATAGCTAAACATGTTTGCTAACGCCAAGTTCTCCCCTCTCCAACTGTTTCTGAATACACTTGAAAACCAAAGCTGCCTCGCTTTGAATGGTGAATGCTCTGCCTCGTTCCGAGTTGCTTGTTAAGAGGTCGTCACATGTAAAGATGTTATTTGCTGTGTGAACAATATGATTCTAATGCAACACCTTTCCCACCACATGGGTTGTGTACTTTGCTTTGTGAAGTGGTTGATCTTTTCTTTGATTTCTTATCTGAAATATAACAACTTTTCACCACGAGTCCTTTTGTTCGTCTTGAATAAGGAAACGGATTCTTTCTCGCTCCTGTTGTTTAATTCTAGCAGTTGATTGATTTGCCTGATCTTCTGTTAATCACCAGTCTGTTGATCACTGCCAAGCCAGAAATTACTGATGCCACTTGGTATTGACCACTAATCAGACGATCACTTTCTTTCCGGTATCGCTTTGATGATCTATCTTTCTTGATCGATCACTTATCCATGCAGGGCTTTGTTAATCACTGATTAAGCTGTCGTGTTGCCAATCGCCGAAAGTTTTTTGGACAATCGCAGACTAGACGATTACTTTCTTTCCGGTATCGCTTTGATGATCTATCCTTCTTGATCGATCACTGATCCATGCAAGGCTTTGTTAATCACTGATTAAGCTGTCGTGTTGCCAATCGCCGAAAGTTTTTTGGACAATCGCAGACTAGACGATTACTTTCTTTCCGGTATCGCTTTGATGATCTATCCTTCTTGATCGATCACTGATCCATGCAAGGCTTTGTTAATCACTGATTAAGCAGTCGTGTTACCAATCGCCGAAAGTTTTTTTGAACAATCACAGACTAGATGATCACTTCATTTCTAGTATCACATTGGTGGCATATCTTTCTCGATCAATCATCGATTCTGTTTGTGTCTAGTGGTTGCCAATCACAAATTATTTGCCTCGAACGAAACACCTGGCGTTCAGGATAGAGCGACTTCGCCCTGTGACAAACGACGCGTAAACTGCTTCTCGCCTGCTTTTTAATAGCCTTGATGGCTTGTTTAATAGATTTTCTAGTTAATGCCTCGCTTTTACCAATAGCTTGACTCTTGATCTGAAAGATAAGCCATTTCAGGTCATTGAATTGCCTGTCCAGAAATCACCAGCCGCTTCTAAACCAATTTGTTATCAATATCGACTCAGATTGATAGCATTAACTGCGCCTAAACGAATGCAGGCGAATTCGGATCCTTTTCAATTGATATATAATATCTAAGAAAAACTCAAAGTGCTGAAAAACTAGTTTTCAAATTCTATACTTCATAGGTATCATAATAGAGTATTCGACCAGTGAAACGTCAATTACAAAACATAATGAATCTCGATCCTTTTGTTATAAGTATGCCTCTTGAAGATCAAATGAAACTACGCAAGCAAGTTGATTATTAGCTATTACAAATTCTTTACCAACCTTCCTCTCCCTGAGCGTTTAATTTTTTCTTGATGAAAACAAGAGTCGCTCTGTTGTTGTTTTTCTCGCCCGCTGGAGGTAGATTAACTTCACACAGAATTTTCACAGTTTTCGACGCATTATTCCTTGATCGTACCTCTGATCCCGCGTGTATCTCCCTCTATCCACGCTGCAAGAACGGATAGTATTGTTCTCGGCTTGCGTTGACAAGCACAAAACAAAGCTCGAAATTAGATCTTTTTACACAATTCTCTAGTTTGCTTTCAGAAGAGAATCAGGTGCTTTGATGTTTTCACAGGTGGCACAAGGGCGTGCTCACCCGGTGACCAAACGATTGTTGCGGTTAGGACTACGTATTTTTTATTTTTCTGCGAAGTTAGGAGCATATACACGCCTTTTTTATAAGGAACCTACCACAAGGCCTAGTTCCAAAAGTTCCTTATTCGTAGACCTCAAGTCATCAGATTTTTGTACCAAAAGTTCCTTAAAAGTTCCTTAATTTTCACTGCACATCAATGAGCCTTAACACTTAATGGAGAGAGGGGCGAGACAGTATATGGGTAAGCTACTCGATGAAGCACTAGACACACGAATAGCAAACAATCTATGCGAGTATTGGCTGCAAATGAATGGAACCGGCTTTTTAACTCTTGATGCTTGCAGTTATAAAAAATTTGTAAACAAAAAGTTCCTTAGGGATTTCGTTTTTTTGTAGTATAAGTTCTTTCTATTTTTCGGCCTTCTACATGTAGGTTCCTTATGAAGTGGTTCCTTATTAAAAAAGCGTGTAAAGTTACAAAAGAAAGCATGATTTCAAGATCGACTGTCCTTTCCGTGTAAACAAAATGTCTCGGGATTAATAGTGGCGCTGGAATTTTACGTCACGGGTTTCAATAGGTAGTAAACAGACGCACATATTTTAAAACAAACTGGCTTTACAGGGAACTATTACCGGGCTGGTCAAAAACTTTGAAAAACCCAAAAAACTATTGAAAAATTAGGTATGGTAGTGGAAGAATTAATATGCGCAATCATGCTTTGTTTTAAAGGACATAAGGAATAGAACTAACATTCTTTAGGAAAAATAAGAAGCTATAGTTTCTCCAGGCTTTTTTTACGTAGTGAGGGTTTTCGACAGACTTAGAAAATATAAAAATTCATTTATCAACTTCACATTTCATTTTCGGGACGATTAGTGTTCATATCGATCTAGAAATGCTCAAATTAAATATAATAGGGCACTTTTGCACACCAGAAAAAAAAGCCCAACTGATAAGTTCTGTATCAAATGCCACAATTTACGTGCCAACTTATGAAACATTAACGTTTATAGAGCCCACAGTTTATAAAGTTTGAATCCAAGCAGGGTAGAAAATGCTTTAAGGAACTCCCAATGGCTTTGTCTTGCGCGCTTGTATGACCAGCAAGATCGCATCACCGAATGACCTATGTTGTTCAGAAAATATTTAACTCCATGAATTGACAGAAGACTCATTATTCATTATTACCAGAATCATTTGATTCGCGAGGTCATGTTCGGATCAGGAACAATGGTTATTGCTCCGGAATTCTGCATGTTTGCCAACTATTTCTGTAGGCCTGGCTGCCCACTCCCACTAGAGTTCTATTTCAAAGCAACTCTTCCGTTTTTTAGATAACCTCTTCCCAGCAAGTACAGACGCGATGTTTTCTAATGTAATAAATCAGTATGGACTGGACTCCATGCTCCTTTAATTGAAAATAAGGTAGAGCATTAACCCTGTCCAGCTTTATTTTCAAATTCAAAATAAGAATCGTTGTTACCAGCCCTTAGCCTCCTTTGGGCACGAAGACCTCACACTGGCGAAGAGAAACCTTCAAGCTCCTTCACAACGACAACAAACCCTTCCTGTCACTCAGGCAATGCCTGTTATTGCGGACCCAGAGCAACGTAACAGAGAAAGTTCCTTTTATGCAAACATGAAGACTGGAGAAGAATGTAAACAATATTTACCGAATCATTTTACCTAAAGTAGATCTATATCTAAATATCCATTTATATCTATTTTCATATTTTAACATTATCTACCCTAGTAACAGTTTGTTTAAATTTAATCATTGTACATATAATCTTTTGCATTAACCGGAACTAAGAAACATTTGTCCAAATTTGATTTATTCTACTCACGTATGGAAAGGTCTATCGCAGGCGATTCGCTGATAAATGCATCTTTTATAGGCAGGTTATTTTTTCATATACTAATAAAGACATGAAATGTGGCCTTGACATGTCAATAGGCAAAGAAATAGAAAATTCGCAATCATTCTATATGTGTAAAGTAGAAGTTATACTGAAGTTTCTCGGTGAAGCAGCGTGCTATTGTGTTCCTTTGCACCCGTCTGTTCATCATCAGCGGCACAAAGACTTATTTTAATATCTTTTTCTAGCTGGTTTTCAACTGGCATCATGTAACGTAATATAATTAGGACTAACATTGAAAGAAGCTGAGGTATTCCTGCTACATAGAAAAATACCTTATAATCATGCGTTTTGTCGACAAGAAATCCTGAAAAAGAGTTGGTCAAAATTATTGCATCGCTTGTAATGAATTGTAAGTTTAAGCAGAGTGGAAAATGTCAAATGCATTGAGAAATAGAGGTGCAAGATTCCCCTAACTAAATAATATGTATTGAGCTTTCACACCATCCTTTATTTAACATTTTGGTGGATCGGTGGGAGAACAGGGTCCTAGCCTCAAGTTTTGCAGATGAATTTGTTTTAAGATTTGCGTAGTTTTTGTAGTTTGGTGTTGCTGAGCTGAGTAGAAAAAACGAGTCCAGTTTATTCCACACAACTTTCACACATCCTATCAGGAAACCACTTTCTAAACAAATTTGACAATGCAGTGAAGAATTCGGGAGTGAAAATCTAATATTTTAAGAATTTTTACACTTTGAACAACACATTACTTTTATTCTTAGCTTCAGTTTAACCGCCCGTCAACTAGCCTACGAACTGGCCTAGCGACACCTTGTTGGAACATAAATCACCAAATATAATCGAAGTTATTCATTTCCAATTTCTCGAATCATTTGAAATGTACCAGGGGCATTTGTTTCCTGTTCTCTCGCATGCTGAATCGATAGAAACTGTTTTTAGGGAGCATCCTTTTTTGTCAGTTGAGACACGATGCAATGCCCGAATACCGTTAATCCTCGAATTGGCCCCCTCCTTTGAAAAAGCCCCTTCTCGAATAAGCCCCCACCCAAGAACTACAAATTTTCAATAAGCCCCCCTCGAATAAGCCCCCCCCGATTTTTTGATTTTCGACTCCTGAGGTTGCCTTTGGCATTTTAGTGAATTACCACAATAATTTATATTTTTGTTAGTAGCTTAATCAAATGTTACTTTATATCATACTTAGATTATTTTTTATATTATGGAAAGAAACAAATTAAAAAAGTTATCTTTTCATGTGTCATGCTTCAGGTAATTTTATAAGCCCCCCTCGAATGAGCCCCCCTTCTCGAATAAGCCCCCTATCCAAAAATGTCAAAAATAAATAAGCCCCCAGGGGGCTTATTCGAGGATTTACGGTACTGCTTTGGGTGACTGGACCAGTGCGGTTGTAACTGGGCCTGGGGGTGTGCCATATTCATGGAAAGTGAATGCTTACCTATTAACGGTGGGCCAAGCATCACTGGAATTGCTATTGCAGATAACAGCAAGGACATTCCTTCACTCAAATTAGCAAGGCCAACGAATTCTCTCGTGATTGGAGTCTGGAGAATGTTGACCTGTCCTTCAACGAAGGAGTATATCCAGATGTAGGCAAGCAAATGAGCCTTTGAATACGAAAAGGCAGCAATGATGGATATTGCGCCGTTGAATAACAGTACGAATTGAAAGTAACTGATCAGGTTGACTATTTTTGAGTCGGCCACGACTCCAGCAACCAGCCGTCCTACACCTCCCGAGATAGCAGCGAAGACAGGGAACTGCCTGGCCAGGCTCTTCGACATTCCAAGCTCTAGCGCCAGCTGTACCTAGAGAAGAAAGATGCGAAATACATGCTCAGTGTATGAAATGAATACTGTGTGGATGGCGACTGTAAACAAAGGAAGTCGCCACAATGCCTACCAAAAGTCCCTAGAACACCCGGGAATGAATGAACGCAAGTGAAAGAATTGTTGTTAGTGTTCAAATAATTTTGACAGGCATCGTGCATTCATCCACATGTGATTTTGCTGCGCTACGTGTGAGTTTGCGTACAATTTAGTACAATTGCGTACAAGTGTGCGTACAATTTATTCTGTTCGCAGAATCTCCTAAAAGAGGTCCATGTACAGGCCATGTTTTAAGAGGTGGGTTGTCTTTTAATCCCGGGTTAAGGGACCAACTTACAAGAAGTTGTTTCGGAGGCCAGCCATAAATTGTCACAAACAAGGGTGACATCGAAGTAGATAAACGAAATGCAGCCCTCTGCTTCAGGCGGAAATGCCTATCATTTCGCCAAGTAGAGCTCTCCATGGCCCTTTTACTTTTTTGTAAAATGATAGAGTTTTTCAAACATCTTTTGTTATGATTGTAAAAATCTCCACTTTCCAATCTGCGTTGGAGACCATGAAGCATTAAGATTATTAGCATACTTAAGTTTGCATGCTTAAAAATAAGCATATACGAAGCGAAATTTTTAATCTTGAGAAGCATTTCTCCAATAGGAAAAAAACCTTTTTACCAAACAAATGTATTTTAATTTACGGTTGGCAATTAATTTTATTGTAAAAAAAGCAAGGTACCCAATGTAGTTCATACCCCGTAGTTTTTTCGTCAGATTTGTAAGAATCTCATGGACCAACTTTCTGAAAAAGTGGGGGAACTAATCCCTCCGCCCCCATACCCCTTCGTGGCACCACCACTGACAGCATTTTATAAAAGAATTGATGAAACGATTAAATTCAGACATTTAAGAGACCATTTTTAATGAGTTTGAAATATGGACCGTGAAATGAGTTTTGAAATACGGCAAAAAATGAAGCATATTTTAGGCATAAATTCAGGCAATATTTTAAGCATATTGAGCTTAAACCCAATTCGTCCATATGCTTATTATAAGCAAGAGTGTGACTCACGATTACTACGTGTGAAACTTGAGAAATGTTTGGATCTCGAAAGGTCTCACCCTTTTCAGAGTCATCTGTTCCTCGGGTACATTTCAATGATTAGTGTTTTGAATTTTCTGTTAAATTGTTTGAAAGGAAGCTCATTTCAGGAAATTGAAATACGAGTTTATGTGAAAAGATGACAATGCTTATAATCACCACGACTCACCTGATGCACACTTGATACGCTGTACGTAAAGGCAAGGATGATCATGGCGAATAAATAGAGGAGAAACGGCTTCTTCTTCAATAGTTTGCAGCTCACGTGATAACTGTTGCGTTTTTGACAAGTCTCTTCGCTTTGATAATTAGTAGAAAAGAAAAGTTGGGATGAAAATAGACCGATGCAGAGTAAAAGAGCAGCGAGAATCTGGAAAGTTCTCTCAAGGGTAACTTTATTTAGAAGGAAAATGATGATGTATGATAGGCCGATTTCCATAATGGAGCAGCCAGCAGTCTGCAACGCTAAAATTGAAGAAAATGTCAATTTTCAGGCTACATGTATGAACATCAGTTATGTTATGACAAGCTTGAAATGAATGCTTGCAATAATGACAATTTCCCCCTGGCCAAACACACTCTCCTCAACACACCCTTTGCGAACTTCCTAGCCATCCTGCTCTTCTACCTCCTCGCCACCTTTTCTCGCCACCCTTCTCTTCACCCTCCTCGCCACCTTTTCTCACCACCCTCCTCTTCACCCTCCTCGCCACCTTTTCTTGCCACCCTTCTATTCGCCCCCCTCATCACCTTTTCTCGCCACCTTTTCTCGTCACCCTTCTCGCCAACTTCCTTGGAAGGGATTATCTATACACCTCCTTCTACGACCTTGTTAGTCATCCCCATCGCCTCTCCTCCTTCACAGCTGTCCCCTTTTAGCACGCTTTCTTTCCGAGGAGGAAACAACTGTCTGACAAAATCAAAGAGAAGCTTTCACCAACAGTGACTTGGTAAATATATTATATAGAGAATTTGGATCAAATTAAGAAAACAAGGATCACTTTCTAAAGAAGGGCGTGGCAAGCAAAGAAAGGGCGGTGCAAGAGCACCCAAAGGACCTCAGTTCAGGAGTGTCGCCATTCGCCTCGTTGATTGGCCAGAAAATTCTACAATCTGTATTTTGCGTTCTACTTCCTTGTCAAGGAATGTTGAATGACTCAAAGCTATATGGGCTACAAATGGCAAGCAGTCTCTGTTTGTCGGTTCAAAAGTTAAACCTGAAAATAACCACAAATTACCAGCGATTCCCTTACCAAATCATTAGGTTATCTGAAATGCCATTGTGGTATACGAAGCAAAGAAACCCGACAATTTCCATATAATCTCTTATAAAGAAGATGTACGACTCTTGATTGTTTGTAACAGTTATCTCAGTATCTTTCCGAGAATAGCGTGCTGATGGTATGAACAGTGAAAAGAAAGTGTCAAATTTAAAACTTTTGGGACAAAGGAAGGACTCGGAGCTAAATCGCTCTCTTTCATACTTACCGTGAGCAGTGGCTAATCGTTTGTCGAAGTATGTGCACACAGCTTTGATGCTGCCTATAATAATCAAACACGAGGCCAGCCCGAAAGGGAGGCTATACGTCAAGAACATTTCGTCGACATTTCTTGCAAACGAAGTGAGAAGCAGTGAAGCTGATAACGGAACAGCCGCAAGTGCTGTGCAGCGTCGCAGCCCAAACCTCTCGTGCAGCCAGACAGCCAATGGGGACAGCATGAAGACCAATGAGAGTGGGATTGATCCGACCCATGCTAAAGCAGAAGAGAAAAAGGCCTATTACGATGTAAACACGCACAGCAAGGCACGATTTGAGAACGCTACAATAAGAGAGCTGGAAGTCATTTCGGGCAGGCCGTCTTATCACTCTATTAGGACTCCATGTCATTAATTACCATATGTAATTACTACGCTAACCTCGCTTTCACCTCTATGCATAACCCGCCCTTTCATTTACATAATCAGTCAGTTTACAGTTTAACATTAGCCAGTATTACTTAGTTTCACAAACTGAGTGACCTTTTACTTGCGTTTACCTTTTTGCCTGACTACTCAAAGGAATTTGATATAGCATCGCCCCTCTTGCAACTAGTAGAGTTCCCTTGTACATCGCGTAAGGGGGGAGGGGTGGCGGGATGGAGGTGGGATTGCTGTGAAGCAGTGGTGGGGGGATACGATTTGGGTATTAACGACAAGCGAGGGAGTCTATGGGTGCAGCCTAGAAGGTTTAAAGCTAGTAGAAAGGGATAAATTATAACATAAATAAATAATTCATTACTTTTCCTTTATTTTCAAAATAGCACCACAAAATTTAATCAAAGTGATACCTAATAATTACTTTTGGAAAACTTTCGGACTAGTCAATCATTAGGTGCTAAGTACGAACAAACACCAAAACTCTTCATTGAATCCGTGAACGCAGTTTATTGACAATTTATATAAGAGAGTAGGTGTAGTAGGACTTTCTGCATTGATTAACATATACAATCATCACGCTAACCTTGTTCTCATCAATAAATAAAACCCTCATTTCCTTTTATATAATCAGTCAGTTTTACACCTTAAAGCGAGTGGTTTGTTTCTTGCGTTCATCTTTTGCCTGACTACTCAAAGTAACAGAGGAATCAGAGGCGGCATTATCCCTGTTACATGGGGGAGGGGAGAAAGGCAAAATGTGGATATTATGATCTCCTTTCCGTTTTTTTCTAAATGGCCTTGAAAAATATTTAGCACACAAGGCCCACCCCCGGCCCTCCAGTATACGCTCTTTATATATTTCGGCCTTCTACATGTAGGCTCCTTATAAAGTGGTTTCTTATATAAAAAGCATGTATATTCAATATATCATACTTCATCGTGACATTATATTTCACTGAAAATATCATATGTTCCAACCCTCCCGATATGACCGGGAGACTCCCGATTTCAGAGGAGGTCTCCCGACAATTAAAAAATCCTCCCGATTTTTGAAAAAAACTTATAATAAAAATGTATAAAGCTGGTATAAAATAAAGAAGAATCAAGATCACTGTCAACAGTGCAACCTTTTCATAACGGACGAAACGATTCGATGTATTCACAACATTACAATAGTTACGACATCGGATAAAGCCAGACGCCAAACTGTGGAATTTTATTGCTCAATGCTCTTCGTAACAAATTCTTTTGATTGTCAATTAACCTTTGGAAGCTGTGAGCAGGCTAATTTTTCTTTTGTGAATTTCTCTCAGAGATAAAACATGCGCCTCAATTGCTTTGGTTGAGGAAGAATGGCATCAAGAAATAAAAAATATAAAACAAGCTATTCTGAGGATTTTAAGGAAAGGTTTAATTTTTTTACAAAATGTTTTCCACATGTGCCTGACTATCAACACAAGTTTTATTGCACAATATGCAATACGAATATATCTGGGGCTCGGAGCGCTCCCCAGACCCCCAGCTCTAATCGTCTCCCGCTTTTCCTTCTCAACAGGTTGGAAGGTATGAAATATTTCCAGAAGGTAATGTTTAGCCTTACAAACCTGCCTTTTCATTCGAGGACTTGAATTCAGCCAGGAAGGCACTGTAGAAAAATCCGTACATCCGCGTAAATCCTTGGGAGGACAACATTAATAAGATCGAGCCTAGCAAGGCGACCCATGAAAGCATCGAGTCTCGAAAGTCAACGGTCACTTGAAACAACCGACAGTTCATCTTTGCAGTGCTGGTATGGTCGACACCACAACGTGACCCTCAATTCACTTCTCTTCGAGAGCCAGCGCTGCCCTGAAAATTGATAGGCAGTCAGCCTCAATTTCCCGCTTTGTTTTATACACACGCTGTTTCTCTACCACTTGCAGTTGAAATATTTTTCTCCCCAATCGAGCTGTATGTTGCAATGCGGCCTGATAATCCGCCTTTGGTTGTCGCTGCTGCACCAAACCAAATGCAAAATCCTTTCTCAAGTTATGAAGCCCCTAGGATATGCACGGAAGTGGATTTGTGACAGAATTTCGCATATGTCGGCATTCCAGAGAAACGGGAGAAACCATCCACAAACAGGCCCTGAAATGCAATTTTTCCCGAGGAGAAAACTGCAACACGACACCTGTTTACCTTTCACCTGCTTTCTATTGGTGCAACAACTCGAATTGTTATACGACGCTTTTAATGCTGACCTTGAAATGATGATTTTGACCGCTATAGCTTCCGTTTCAGTTAAACTTAAACCATTAAACATGTGTTCTTGCAAACATTAGTTCTACCAACCTGGCTGATGTTTGGTGGATAATGAACTATTTAGACTTGGAGAGGGTACGCCGACCTCATTTCTGAAATGACCGTTTATCAATTCGCATTTGTTGGTAAATTGGAAAGGACCAGTGTGGAGGTAACAAAACTAAATGTTTTCTTGTGCTGTAAGAGAGAAGAAGGAAATGTCTGGTGAACTGGACCTTTCTAGTAATTTCTATACAGTACTTGCAAGTAGAACACACTAGAATTGACTGAAATAATTGTAGAAACTTATAGAGAAAGCCTTGCGGAACATGCTGTAACTTGCTTATTACATATTCTATTCCTAAACACGTGATGTTATACCAGCAGCTGCGTAAATATGACATAGTAATACGGGTGTACCCCATATTCTATCCCCCAACAGGCAGCGGAATTTCAAAACATGGGCTTGCGGTGCATGGGGTTAGACGATTATAAGTCGATCTACTTATTTCAAACTCAAAGCCACTGGTACGGAAGCTCTAACTTATGCTCTCCTTGATTCTGGTTTTCGTTTCAAGTAGTTTTTTATTCAAAAGATGTTTTTGCAGTTTGGTTAAAATGCACATGGTAAAAGGCCAGAATTCGAATATTTTGTCTAGATATCCAACCTCCATTGCCTGTCCAACCGTCGATTACGTCATCAGTATGCACACCAGGCCTCCGTCAAACCAGGTGTGTACGCAGCCCTTGAAAAGGAGGGGTCGGGAAATTTTACGCGACCACGACTTCTTTACTCCTAAAGAAAGGGGCAACACCCCTTTAAGTTGTTTTCATGCGAGGCAAAATTCTGTTGCCGTAGTAATTGCTTCAAACTATTACTTAATCTGCCTAATCCCCCCTCCACCCCCAAGGTACTGGTTTTATTGCATTTTGGGAAAATCTAGAGGACTATATTTTCCAAAGTGGGGGCATTCCCCCCATTGTTTACGCCACTGCTACTAGCATGGGGATCTAAGCCAAAACGCTAACTTTCCTAGCTTGTCCTGTCAAACCGTCCCGTATTTTACCTTTGACGATTCCGTGAGAGGGACTTTTGGTACCAGATTACAATGCCGTCACCACAGCATTATTCACAATACTAAAGCATCTTTTGGGGTTTGCCCAAATCATTTCAATTTCTGAACGTATATCGTATATCTCAGAACCTTTGAACACCACCTTGATCCCCAGTCTAGTTTAGTCCAAAGTTTATATTACACCTGCTAATAGTCTTGAGCTGTCTAGCCGCATGTTACAGCAATAAGCTTTGAATGAAAATAATCTGACGACTAGAAGCATGTTTTGAATACACTTTGTTCAAAGGTTATGTTAGAGTTCCATATAAAGTACAGGCACATGCCCAGGACCGTTGTGAGGCAGTTCGGGCCCAGCTGTGATGGACAAAACTGCACCCCCTTAAGAAAATTTTGGGTGACTGCGCCCTTCAGTCTCCAGGCACATGCCCAGGACCGTTGTGAGGCAGTTCGGGCCCAGCTGTGATGGACAAAACTGCACCCCCTTAAGAAAATTTTGGGTGACTACGCCCTTCAGTCTCCAGGAAAACAAAGGAAACCCCTTTTTAGGTACTATTACTGGAGAAAAAACTCCAGAATTTTTAAAACCAAACATCAACGAAGAGCATGTCGACATTTTACTGCAATTATTTACAGTCGTTGATTCCGTATCAAGTAGCTGAAATTGGCTTTTTGCATTATGAATTGATATTATTACTTTATAACGGGCCCCATTTGAGCACAGCCCCCAGACCTTTTGCCACTCCTTACCCCTCCTGCACAAGAGCTATTGCTACAAGTTGTCAAACAATTGATCTTCAATGTATTTCTCTAGGTCAAACTTATCTGTTTACATATCAAGCAAATTTAACAAACATTAAGTCAAAGACAAATTAACCAAATTAAAAAACTCAGGTGAGTAAAGTCTCACCACCTTAAACATGATCTCCCTCAAGATAGCCACAATGGCTATGGTCACAAAAGGATGAACGAAATCAGAAAAAGAAAACAAGATAAAACTAAACAAATCAAAATCAATGATATCAATCAAGCAACAAAAATTGTGTTCATTGCAAATGTGTTTATAAAAGCTTCTGTAATATGTGGAAAAAGCTTATGTGCCCTTCTTTCTTCCCATGAAAGATGCCATAGCAGTGGTGGAGCCAACAAACTTCTGCAACCGATCAGCAGCTTTCATTGGCAATATGCTGAAAAATAACATTTTCATTAATGAATGCAAAAACAATCAAACACAGACAAAGGGTAGCGTAGGTAGGTTAGAATAGAGTAGAAAAGGTGATAAATGCAACAATGCCTGATTCAGGAATGCACCAAATATCCTAAACCCATTATTGTTATTCAGGCTTAAAAATAAATGAATTTATTTTTAGCATGATAAGCATGGTACCAAGGGGTGCTGTTTATAATAGTGAGCTTATAATAGGAGGTAGTTAAATGTTTAAAATATGGCCAAAAGTTTATAAATGAAATTAGTAACCATGATATCTATAACAGAATATTGAAATAAGTGGTGGCTTGAAAAATCAATAATTAAAAATTAAGAGAATGATTTCTTTTGACAATTTTTGTTTCACAATTTGTTCTGGAAATAAAAATGAATATAGACATATCAGTGCCTGAAAACTGGATTATCAAATACTCTACTTAAATGGACAGGACACCCTAAATAATAAAACACTCAAAAGGACCCTCTACACACTTTAAGAAAAATGTTCTTTCTTTGCAACAAAAAAGCTATTACCACTAAACAAAAAGGCAGCATCAGCAAGTTTTCCCTCCAACATGGAGCATGGTTACATCTGACAAATACAGGAAATTCTGTCTGCAAAATTTCTACTACCCTTGATGCTAATGAAGCCCTGCTAGGTTTTCCATGCTGAGCACTGGATCATAATGGATAAAGTGCTTACCTAGCAAGAAGGGGTGTGAAGTAGCAAAATCTTGGAATGTTCAGCAAAATTTGGTTAGACTCTATTGCTTCCATTATCTTGTCAGCAACATAGTCAGGCTTCAAGACATTCAAAAGTGGCATATTTGGGAACCTAGGATAATAAAAGGAAGCATTTAACAGGTTACCAACAAACATCAAGAAAGCAATATCTATAGAGGAATCTGGCATGCTAAAATTTTTATGTTGTAGAAAGACTTTTAGCCAAAACTAGAAAGATTTATACATGAACATGAACATTTTTATACAAAGCATTTCTCAATAGCATTTTAAAGCTATGCAAAATTCCAAGCATGTTTTTGTGTGTGGTAAACAATACAATTTCATTATTTGTGTATCATATACATACATTATCAATGCATATACATTTTCATGTCTCCTCACATTTAATACAACCAACTTTGAAAAAGACACCTTCATAAAGAAACAGACCTGATTGTTACACCTCGAAACAACTCAGTATCAATGACAAATGGATTCACAGTTGTACAATACAACCCATCGTAACCAAGAAGGTCAAATTCCCTTCGAAGTGACTGCATAAATCCATTGACAGCATATTTTGTGGAACAATACTCGGTGAGTTGAGCCAAAGCGTCAGTCCCAAGAATAGAAGCAACTGCAACAATATGACCATGATTGTTTTTCATCATTGCAGGTAGGAATGCCTTGGTAGTCTAGGACAGAATCATTTATTAAACAGTTTACGAACATTCAAAATTAAAAAGAAATACCAGTTATGATGGATATGTTTTGCATGATGTCTATTATTTCTACTAATTTGGAAACCAAAACACAGTGAAATGGTGGTATGGCCAGCAATTATAAACCCAAAAATATAATCAAACTGGCTTTTAGTAGATAAATTAAAGAAACTTGCTAAACAAAAAAGATGCATTATGCACCAACGACTCTGGCACTAGTAAAAGTTGAAAAGCATTGGCATTGCAGTAGAACATTTGCAAAGAAATGCATGCTAAAGAAGTTTTAGATCATAAGTTTTGAGACCAGAATTATAATCATTAAAGCTTTAATTTCTAGCAAAATTATATCATATTTTAAATTATATAAATAAGAAATTATGCTAGATACCCAAAAATGTGACAAAATGTTCACATCAAATGCTGCTTCAATGTCACTCTCGCTTAACTCAAGGAGGAACTTTCCAATAACAATGCCTGCATTGTTTACAAGAATGGTAGGGTCTCCAATTTCTCTTGAAACTTGTGCAGCTGTTTTTTGGATGTCATGCTTATCCCTTAAATTACAACAAAAGGGAAAAGCATTTCCACCACTGTCTTTAATTTCCTTGGCAACACTTTCCAACCCAGCTTTATTCACATCCCAGAGAATGACTGTAGCACCTATCGAGAAGGAACTCAAAATGTGAAAGAATGTTTGTCTAAATTAACTTTTTGCATTAATCAGACTGTCAAGTATTCATGTGGAAAACATATTCAAAAGGTTAAACAACAGTTAAAGGTTATGCAATGTCACAATAATGTCATACACAGTTTTTTAGTCATTTACTTTAAAAATTCCATAAAATATAATAATATTCAAATGTGATATCTGTAAAAAATATGAAAATTTATATAGTCTCTCTTTTTAATTATGGAAAACAATATTATGATTGATGCAGGCACTGGCATGTTTTGAGTAGAGATTTTGAATTACATTCATGCGCAAAAAATGGTGCTACTACCAGTAACAAGGTATCGTAATTACACGAAACCAGTTATATTTCAAGTAGCACAATAAACAAAGAAACTTTGAACGACCCGCCCCCTATCCGTCAGAATTACTGCCAACATTGCTAAATTAAACACCGTTTTACTACATAAATTCACTCTCTAAAGCTTATGTATAGCGAAAGTCTTTTACTTGCAGAAAACTTTATGTGTATTAGTATATCGACCTACCCCTAGCAGCGAATCGTAAAGCCAGGCGCTTCCCGACATATCCTGCAGCGCCAGTTATGACAACAACTTCTCCACTCAGGTCTTTCTTTTCAACTGGAACGAAAAACCTGAAAATCGCTAACAGTATGATAATATTCACATCAATAACGGTCTTGATAAATTCAAGTATCAAAGCAATACTTCGAGTCTGCTCAGGGGCTGGCTTTATAAACCTGCTGCTGCCATCACTTTCTACTTCTCTGTTCGCCATGATTACCCTGAAGAGGTTTGCTTCTTGGACCCTTGTGGTAATGCGGACTTTGATTCTAAACTTGGACAGTTAGAGAAGGGTTCTTCTTTTGTCAAACGAATTTGTGCTTGAAATGTGAAAACCAAACGATGCGTTGTGTTTAAAACGCTAAATTGTACTTTTTCAGTCCCCTCTATTCCTCACACAAACCCATAATTTTCAGTAATTTTGCTACTGGTTTATATCAATTATGAATACCTAATTTTTCAGTGCCACAGAGTGCAGTGCTACAGGGGTCACATTTTTTGTAGAAGCCATCGGTAATTTTTTGTCTGTCGGTAAAAGTTGAAAAAACTTTAAAAGCGTGTCGGTATTTCGGGGAAGACTTAGATTTGCACTTTTGTTATATCCAGTTTAGACACAAAGGAACCACTGAGGTACTAGAGTGTAAAATTTGTGCGCTATGATCAATTATCATTAATCAACCCTGTCGGTAAATTTATCATGTTACACCCCCCCCCCCCCTCCTCTGCTCAAAAGCCCTTTAGAAACCAAAATTAAAGTGAGGGGGGGCATGAAAAGCTCTAATATGGTCATTCACAACGTTATAAGAAACATATAAAGAACATATTTTGCGGCATCAATCGTAGAATGTGATAAGTGCATATATATATATATATTTATATATATAGGCCACATTTCAGGAACGAAAAATGGTATGAAGTTGACAAATTTCAGAATATACATATCCCAGCTATCTTTATCACTCGATATAAATTTTTAGCAAAATCTGACAACTTCTGGATTTCTGTTGTGTGGATTTCATGTGGAATTAGACCACATCCAAAGTATCTATGAACTCCTTGTGGACGTTAAGCAGGGCCAAGGCATTGAATCTGTCACTAGACATGATTGATCTTAACCACGTCTTCAAGCATCCAAGGGGGGGGGTGTGGGGGTTACAACCACGAACCATTTCTACCACGAAACCCCTGCCCTTAAATTATCCTAGTTGCGCCCCTGTCTGGAGTGCATGATGTAGCTGGATTGTCATTGAGTACGCGTAAACTTTCGTGCAAGTCTCTGAAACAATGTAATCCTCTAGCATTTAGCAGTGTCTTCATAGTCGCTCCTTCGACTTCCAGTGCATTAAAATCGATCTCGCTCCCGTACAAAGAGAAGACGTCCTCGAATTCAGAATTGCCACATGGACGCAGACTTCGACATATTCAAGTTAACAATATTCCTGGCATCTCGTAAACTCCAAGCCTTAACTAATGAAACTTAATTAAGTGATTTCAGATTTGTTGTACGGATGTGGCAAGCAGTCGGCATTACAACAATGGCAATTATTATGCAATAATGATGCACGCTGCATCAAAGCAGCTTCTGTGTAATGATTTGAAAAATGAATATCATATGCTATAGCTAGCCAAAAAAGTGGGGGCCATGCCCCTCCCGGCCCCTCTGTTTCGCCGGCCCTGAAGCGAACTCAAGCAAAAAGTGGTCTTCTATGTCATTTTGAAAATGGAGTCCTGACTTTTTTGTGGCTTCCTGCGAAACAAGAATTTCGCTCGTGCCTCTCCGGGGGCGCTTTCGTTCCTCGAACCGTGCAAAATGGAGGATGATTACGAAAGAGTGTTGTGCGTCAAACCGGAATGCTTTGTATATCGCATTCCGCCCAGGGCAACAAGTAGAGGATACAGGTATTGTATGCCTTGGCGACGTATTATTTTAGTTTTGCACTCCACTTCAGTTTATTGTTGCACAATTATAGCGACATTTAATAAATGATGAAATTAGGCCATCCCTTATGAACTGCAAAAGATAAATATTTCTAAATAAAGGCGATGAATTTTTTATGCTTAGGTATAACATATTTTTTGTTAGTCAACTTCCTGATATCACGAGATAATGATTTGAAGTTGCTGCTTTAGGGTGAGACAATTGTAAGAACTAAAAAGCCAACATTAGGTAGGCTAGGCATAAGTTTCAACACGATGCAAGAGGAGTTTATGTCTGACGAGATTTTGGAGTTGCTTGGAAGAAGGAACACTAAAAATTTCAAACTCCATGTATCAGAACTCCATGTAAACAAGCCATGGTAAATTTAGATGATGTAATGGAATTTATGCATGCCTATGATGAGGTATTGAAATGTTGAGACCTGTCCTAGTTATCAGCCAGTCTGCAGAGTATGGCATGCGCACACCAGAGATATTTTTGTACAAAACCTGTTGCACACCTGTATTTTTGGGTGTGGCTAAGATGGGCGTGGTTGGGTGTGGTCCTATAGAAAATGTCAGCCGATAAAAACAAGTACAGTTGTGTACGAAAAATTTGAGATATGATGAATCATACTTGACAAAGGTACAAATTAAAACTTGTGCTATCTCCAACAGTATACTTCAAAAATAAACTTAAAGTATCCTTGAAAAATAGCAGGGCTATGATTTTATATATTCACTCATTTTATAATGCTGGGTCTGGGACTGGTGAGGTTGGCAGCTTTTACCATAGCAGGGGAAAATAGCTGGTGCACACCAGCACACCAAAAATATTTGGTGGTGCACACCGGCACACCAGTCTTTTTGCTTGTGCACACGGGAGATCTTGTTGAAAAGTGCCATACTCTGCAGACCCGGTTATCAGTTGCTTTTTGAAATGCCTAATAAATTTTTCCAATGCATTCGATTTTACCTAGCATGTGAAGTTCTTCAGACAGTCAGAAGTTTATGCTTATCAAGCAGTGACCTTTTCTCTTGATGTGACCACACCTTGTGATTCCTATGCCTGGAATAACAGGGAGCTGGTGTCTCTCCTCATTCTGGGCAAAAGTTTGGTCATACAGGGACTCAAACCACAGACCTTTAAGATGTAGTCAGCACCTCTAACAACTTAGCCATCCTCGCACCTTTGCTGGTCACTAGAACTTTGGCTTTTGGGCCACGTAAATGTTTTTCATTGTGAGGTTATCATGATATTGTCAAGCTGCTGCACCATATAAGTGTGGCTTCAACCTAACAATTTTTTTGGTAATGTTTGTAAAATTTGTTTGGTTCTAGAGCTGCAGACTGGAAACTTGATCAGCCTGAATGGACAGGTCGCCTTAAAATTGTGACCTTGGCTGAACAGTGCTTCATAAAGTTTGAAGATAAGATTTCAGGTATGGACCTAATATGAATTGCAATATAACATGCAAAATTAGTCACTATAACCCTGCAGCAAAATGATTCACTTTCTTCAAAATTATTACAAAATGTGCCAGGAAAAGGGTAAATTTTTTATGCATGCAGTGTATTTCTCCATTTATGATGTTATCTAATTATCAATGCTTGTACAAGCCAAAAATTGACCTAAGCATTAAAGTTATTTTTTCCATAAATCTCTCTCTACCAGTAAAATATTTTTGCATCTCACATTTGAATAATACCAACCATAGTTTTTAACTTTTTGTTTTAGAGCAATTGTTATCTTTGAAAATATCATAGCAAAATTTTTTGCAATAAACATAAGTGTTATTTAGAGCAAAAGTTTTAATTTAGAACCTGAATAATGAAAAATTTTGACACTGAAACTAATCAGGTAACATATATCTATGTGAGAAAATAAGAAAGAAAGGTTCTGAAGGTTCCTAAAGATCAATCTACTACTGTCTTTAAAAACTTCCAAAAATGTTTACGTCAAATGAGACTATGGTTTTTTCTGGGTTTAGTTTATTTTTAGATACAAGAGTTGCTTTCGTTCTGAATGCTCATAGCGTTGATAGTTAAAGTCAGATCTGTAGTTTGAAGTCCATCTTTTTTTAAAGCTGCTAGGACCTTGAAACTGAAAAATGATGACCTACAGTTATGAGAATTTTGTCATTTAGGCACCAACAACATATTAGAATATAGGAACTTCAGACCCATAATAGTCCAAAAAAAAGAATGTGTTTATGCTGATGTATTCTTGAGATGAATTTTGTTTAATTTACTTTTATGTTTCTCTTGCAGGAGAGCTATTTGCACAAGCTCCTGTGCATGAGTACCCTGGTGTTGAGGTTGAAGCTGTTATGGATAGTAGCAGATACTTTGTAATAAAAATTGTAGATCCATCTGGTATGTTTTCGTTAGTTGACATTTTCCAATGCATTCTAGTATGGTCTAAAATTTTTTTTCTAATTTGCTTGTATTTTCCAGTGAACTATTTCAATATATACATCATGGATTTTGGACAGTTTTTGACTAGTTTCGAATTGGAATATAATAACTTTTGAGGAAAGTCAAATGGGTCATTCCATGCCAATTCAACAAGGCATTGACACTTACCATCTTAGATTATCTTCATTTTCATTTCTCAAGTAAATCTTTTCTAGAAATATAGTTTCCCAAACTTTCATGTCTTCTCCAAAATATAGTCCCAAAATTAGAGCAGCTCTTCCCCATCAAACCTCTTTTCTTAGTCTCTGTTTATAACTTTACAAATAGAGCCAAAGTAACAGTTATTTGTTAGCAAACTTCAAATCTTTCACATCTCAACTGGTTTGAAATATATTTGGCCAATTATGCATACTAAGAAGTTTTCATGATGATCTTTTATGTTATGTGAACAAAATTAAAAAAATCTAAAAATAGGCTTTTGGTGATGTCACACTTTAGCACTCTATTGGGATCTGAAGAAGAATATTATAACTGTGACTATGTTTAGTCCCCGTTTTATTTTAAATTTGTCCCTGGCTAAGGTCTATATAGCATCAAAAAAGAAGAAAACAACAAATGGAACTAAACTGTGTGTTAAATGGTTATCCTTTTTCTGGTATAACAACTGAACAGGATTTTAAGTTTCCCACAAACTTTTTTTTTTTTAAACTCTGCTTTAAGTTTTGTTGGAGAAGGATCAATGGCATTTCAATATCTTAGAAAATTTTGCCCTTTTTGTGATTTAGAGATCAAAGTAATTCTTTCCCATCAATATGAGAATGTACAAATTTGCACATTGTAAGGCAGTTCTGTAATTTTACCAGACTAGAGCTTGTTACGCCCTATCACCTATCAGTACTGCTTACCAAGTTTACAAAAATCTACCAAGTTGTCTTAGCCAGAGATTCAAACATTGTTAAACATTCCTTTGTGCTATATTGAATAAACAAACTCTTAGGTTTCCATGATTACTCATACTGCATCAGGAAAACAGTAAGATAACACCTTTGAGTTGAGAATACTGGTTATGGCTGATTAACCAGTAAGCTTTGTGTGAACACAGTCTAAAGGCTAATCATTCTTCTTGCTCCCTAGGCAAGCATGCATTTATAGGAATGGGGTTCAATGACAGAGGGGATTCTTTTGATTTCAACGTTACATTGCAAGATCATTTCAAGTAATTTTGTTTGTTGTTTTTTTAAATTAGTGTAAGAGTCAGACTGGACCTTCATTCAACACCTAACTACTTTTCAGCTTAATTAACACTAACTTCTAAACTAATATTATCTCTCTGATTTTTTGACTTTTGTAGTTATATTCAAAGACTCAAGACATACTTGCATATTAAACTAAACATTAAGCCATAAGTCTTCTACTATTTCTAAATGATTTCAATTTACATACACACACAGTCTGTCTTTTCAACTGAGCCTGGGAAGGGCAAGTAATTAAAACTCACCCACTGAAACAGAAAGTGGATGAATCTTTGCTCAGCAGATATTTGACATATAGTAGTTGGTGTAATCCGAAGAATGGGAGGTATAATACTGAAGTAAAATTACAATATTATTATCAGATTCCATTATCTAAGAACAGCTTTGTACTAACTATCATCAATAGAAAGTATCACAGTTTTACCTTTAGCCTATACCTGAAGTAGGGTTCACATTATGTCACAAAATTTAGCTTAAAATTGGATGAATCGACTCAAATACATTGAACTACAGCATCTATGAGGCCCAATTGAATGCAGTTTAATGCTACGGAGGCTATAGCATGCTTGGCGTGATTGGCTGCAGTTTCTTGTCAGACGAGTATACAGTCCAGCACTTTGCAACTCATCAAATTATGTTAGATTAAGGACACACCCATAAACCTTCAAACTCTCTAGATATCTTGGCTTGGGAAGAAATCTTGTCTAAAAATATGGCTTGTTGTTTCTACAACTAGAGCCACAAATGATGAGTATTGAAGCTGTGCCTAATCGTTGTAGAATTGTGTCTGATTTTTTAACGAAACCAAAGCCAGTAATAGCCCTAATAGTCTAAAATGTAAAAATATGATAGAAATGCATGGACAACCTTAAAAAATAAAGCAAAATTGGAGTCTTAAGTCAAAGAAGTTTGAGGAAAGGAATTGAAACAAAATTCAGCTTTTAGCATATATGTAAGAGCTCTTATGAATTGGAACTATAAAATACTACCGACAAGTTGTTTTAAGGTACATTGGATATGTAAGATATGTTATGATGCGTTTTGTCAACAAATCTATTTTTTAAGAATCTGCTCAGGTCTTAACCTTTGCACGTGGCTGTATCCTGATTCATCATCATCATCCCTCAGAGGCCCTCTCCGGCGAAAGGGATACCGCGGAGCCGCGGCGTGTCCTCTGTATCCTGATTCATCATACATTAATTATTTGAAGTTAATGTTCATATCATCATTATTTTGTTGCATATTATTAGAGCTTCTAAAACTACCACTAAAACATTGCAAAGCAGAGTGGACTTTCTCCCTTTCCTCTACCATCCATTTCACACTTTATCACACCGTATTTCTATGCCGCTCTTTTCCTAGTACAATTTTTTCTACTGTTGCCGTTAAGTGTTGAAGAAAGAACGTTTAATCATATATGGTTCGGTTTTTAATTCTGATTTTCAACTCTGAATCGATTGTCTACATAGACTAAATCAGCGCAAATACTTGCCACGTGACGTTTAACTCTCATTGTCTGACAGCAGCGAAACTCACGTGCAGTTTAAAACTGTCTAATCCCAAATCCTAGTTTTGTAATAATTTCCCTCTTTCTGAACCCACCACTTAGTAAAGCTAATCAACCCCAAAATTAAACTGTCGTGTATCTACGCGGGTTTTTTTAAGACGCTGAAACCTCACTTAAACTTTCCTTCGTTTTTTAGGCCGAAAAAAGCGAATAAGCCGTACTGTTGGTTCAGCTAAATTCCATTAAGCTTTTCATTATTCTTTCAACAAGATTCATAGCCAAAAACAAGACATGTAAATAGAATTATAGAGTTGATAGTCTACAAAGTTCTCCTATAGATTGATGGAGGCTTTCAAATTTCTCTCTAAAATTCTGTAATGGTAGATTATTTCAATATCATCTATGTTTCATTTCTTTTTGATTTAGTTAAGCAATCTAATTTCTTGCATCTCTGCCAAACCCATTGCTTCTAAAGTATAATTGGAATACCCAATTCTGAAGCATATTTCATGACTTAATATGGCATATCTCTTTTATAAATTTCTTTATTTAACACAATTTTGATTGTAAATGATTCTTTTCTAATTTTGCTTTATTTTGTCTTATTTTTTAAGACGCGAGAAAAGTAGCAAAGCCATGGAGGAAACTGTTACAGATGCACCGAAGCTGGACTTAGGATTCAAAGATGGTCAAACCATTAAAATTAATTTAGGAGTGAGTTGAGCCATTTTCCTTTGAGAATTTATCAAATGCTTCGTTTTGGTCCGTCCTATCTGGGGCAAATCTAGGACACGAGCGTTGCATGACGTAATCTGGTGAATGAAGTTATTTTATCAACATGTTCAGTCTTTTAAAATGTTTCTTTCTTAAGAACAAAAATTGAATATAACTGTATTTTTAACAGTCTATTCAGCTGTGAGAAACGATAAAGTAAATAAACGAAATCATAGCCTCTATTTCTTAGAGGGAAGTCTTTGCCTAGATTGCATGAACACCGCCTTTTTTCCTAGCAAAAAACCGGCTCTCCGAAACCAAGACAGAAGGGGGGTAAGTATGCAAAATTGCTTCCTTCAAACTAAAGCTTAATACTGAAAATGCATTAAACTACTGATTTTAGTACTGCTAAGAAAAAGAAAACTAAGAAAAAAGATGAATATCGTAAACAAATTTATGCGTTCAATTTTATCCAACAAAGAAAACAACAAGAAAAGCATTTCGACTTGCTGGGGAAATGCAATTGGCAGATCAAGAGAGTTTTTCAAATATTATTATATGCTTGTTGATTAACTCTCTTAACTTAATCGATACTCAGTCAGTTTTTTATGTCGCCACCTTTAACCTGTGTTGGATTGTCCTTTCAAAATTTGAGTTCTGATCACAGAGTTTTGACTGGCTAGCGATATCCTTTCAGTTTGCAATGTGAACGTAATCGAAATGGGCTTAAAATAATGCTTTTCCTATCACAACAGCACAATTCTCTTTACTGAGAGAGGAAAGCCCTCTTTTGATGGCTTTAGCCGCTGTAGGTCAAACTGCATTGCGAAAATACAAGGAGTCAGTATGAAGCATTAATCTTAAAAGTAGAAATATATATCAAAGGTTGTTGCACGGAATACCCACACAAGTAGAATAAGCATAAATTGCAAATTTTTACAGGACTTTAATTCCAACGTTTTAAGAGTATCTTTTTCGATGGCATGGGTTGCTTGGGCTACATTTCAAAAATAATATTGATATAAAGAGCTTATGTAATATTAATATAAATAGTCTATATAATATTTATGAGATGCTTGCCAATTCGAAACATCTGTTGAACATCTGTTGCATCAATACTGAAGTTGAATGTTTGTTCAGCAGTTACCGGAATTGGAGTCCTCCCCCCTCCACCTGGGCAGAAGGTACCGAGTCTAACACCACCCCCTGGAAGTAACTTTCCAGCTCGACAACAACCACAGCAACAGCCGCCCCAGCAACCTCAACAGCAAACGCAGAAACAGTCAGATGAATGGGGCGATTTCTCTTCATCCAGGTTCGTTTCCTTGTTGTCAGTAGTTGAATGCAAATCTTGATTTATTGCACACTGAAGTTCTGTAAATGTATTTGTTGTTAGCTAATTTAATGGTGTTAAGTTATCCTCAAGTTAACCTAATGTATATTATTTGTTTCTAAACTTATATAAAGTAGACATGAATACATGGGGCATGTGTTAGTTCCCCACGTTTCATATTTGAAGAACCATCTACACCACAGTTCCCTGTTATCATGACTCAAGTAGGTCACGGTTGACTAGCTCATCCTTTATGGAAATTATCGATAGCAGTGGTTGTTCTAGTTATATTCTAAAAATTGAGTCCTGAAAGAGAGAAGCTACGGAAGATGTCACCTGATATTACCCTGGGTGCCAGAGTCGCAGAATGTCAAAGGATGATGAACGGGGGAACGAAATTGCGAAGGAGCATCCTTTCCTCCGCTCACCATTCTTTGAGATTCTGCGGCTCTGGTACTCAGGGTAACTTGATATCAACATGCCCTTGGGAATCAATATCTAATAGTAACAGTAAGGTATTTCAGACGACAACAACATTGAGGTGTTTGCTGTCTCCACCTAGAGCTTGAGCCATTGAATAGTTTTGATCGCTTAAGCCATTTCTCGCTTTATTTCCTGGAATAAGAACAACACCTTTTTATTCTTGGTAAAATCATGTTTCCGCTCTTTTCTGCAATCGTGAAATTCTGCTCATCAATATGATAACCTACTTACTAACATTGGCTTTGAAAGACTTGCATAATACAAAATTGTTTCTCTCGTAGTTCGACTTCAGGTGGAAGCTGGGAAACATTCTGAGCGTACGTTGCCAATGCATTAGGCCCGACCTCCAACGAGCGGGAACTTGAGTTGAGCCCGATCAGTTTTAGGCCAACTTCGCATAAAGGACCATTGATGTCGCATGAAAACAAGTGACATAATCAAAAACTCATTTTTTCAATTCTTAGATTTACTAATCCATTTTGTAAATAGCACGTAAATGATTTTTCTTCTTGCCATTTAGTTGTTTGGAGCTGACAGCATATAATTCTTTAATTTTGTAAGAAGGCCTACGTAGATGATTTCGCAAAAACTCTTCTGATTTTGCAATCTTCTTTAGGTATGCATAGAAATTAAATCTTTTCCGATAATAGCAGAAATTTGGTGACGTTTTGAGTGGATTATTGCCCTGTGGTATGACAGTAATTTTTAAGGAATTATTGATGAAACACGCTTTTATCCTTCCCGCGTTGGGTGAGTTTTGCGAAGTTTAATTTGAATTCATCACCAACATAATTTATCGCGAACATGCGTTCTTCACAATGTCAGATTTTGATTCCAAGTTCAAATTATTAGTCTGCCAAAGGACTTGAAATATTCGATCATCAAATTTTGCATTTTTAATCTGCAGGTACTCTTGACCAGCGCTACGCGTATGAAGTACAACATGATCAGCAATCATTTGACAGATTAGATATCAGGTCATATGTGATGTATTTTTACCCCAGAGAGAGAGTGAGAGACAACGCATTGCTTGTTGTATTCTATAGATTTGAATTTGACCCTGACTCTAACTCTGACCCTGACTCTTACTCTGATCCTGACTCTAACTCTGACCCTGACACGATCCTGACAATGACTCAACACTGCTTCGACTCGATCCTGACTCTGATTCTAACTCTGACTCGACTCTGACTGACTGTGACTTGACTCTGACTGACTCGACTCTCTCACTCTGACTCGACTGTGTCTTTGACTGACTTGACTCTGACTATGACTAGCTCATTTATATAATCAATTTTATACAGATTCTGTGAAAAAAATTTGCAGACGAAGGATGAGAGAGGATGATGAAATGATGATGTAATGGGAATAGAAGAGTCTAGGCAAGAAAAGATGTGTCAGCATGACATGGTGTGACAATGAAAAGTAAACAAAAAATCACTACAGAATCAGATTTCGCTCACGTTGTGTCAATTTTGTTGCTTCTTGTTTTAAGTGCAATGAAGAAGGCGTCAGAGCTGCGCCCGAAGGACGAGTTGCTTAGCTTGTTGACAACCAACTAAACCAACTAAAATTTACAGTGATATTTTCAAGTCGAGATAAAGAGGTTGATAGTAATTAGTGATTGAGATAAGTGATTAGTGATTGAGATGAGCGATTACTGATTAGTGATTGACTAGCTGAATAGTGATTAGGCATGATCACCAAATGACATTTGAAGTGATATTAGCATGAGTCTTCAGAAATGACGTAGTGTTGTTTTTGGAAGCCCGAAATAAGTATTAACTGGCCAAAGCAGACTGCCTACAAAGTCACTACATGAAGATTGGCTTCTAAACTTAGCATGAGGTGTGGAAGTGTTTGAAAGAGTGTTTTGAAAAATATGGACGTTTCAGGTTTTATCGTGGTGTTCTCAGATGTATTGCATCAGGGTGTACGCAAGCGTTTGAAAATTTTAAGATATTTTGTGGTGCTTTTAAGAGTAGACCACTGTTACCAGATGTTTCGAAGTCTTTTTTCCCAGAAATCTATGTTTTCCCTTGTTACACTCATCTAATAGGCTCAATATTGGAAAATATCAAGGTTGGCCGAGATATTTGAAGCAACTGGGAGATGTTTTTTGTACTATATGCATACTTCTTATTATAAATCTTGATACAGCAAAAACAAACTTTGTTAGACAACCCCATATTTACAAAATAAAAGTACTAAGATACATACAAGCCTATCTAAATTGTACTTGAATTTTTAATCAAACACAGCCCCGAAGTTGATTATGATCAGCAGGTGAATGCAGCAGCACTAGAAACAACTTCGGCTTCTAATCAAGACAACGTCTATTTAATTAAAACATGTAGTCTTCTGAGGCCTTGATTCTTGGGAATGGATAATAGGTTGGGTGGGTGGACTAGCTTAGAGTAGGCTAAGGTAGGGTAGCTTTTGATAGGGCAGGGTAGGGTGAGGGTAGGGTTAACAATAACAGCGCGAATAGTACACGCTTCAGCATAGGCCCTAACTGAACTACTGTGCTTCTGAGCATCGATTCAAATCTTCCTTTGAGTTAAAGATATTGATAAGATAATTGCCTTGCTCGTAACAGTACGATGCTTACAGAATAATTAGTGCAATATACAGCGACGTAATTAAAGACACACTCGTTCATCAAAGGTCTGTCCCCATAAATATAGGTGAGTGAGCCATAGACAGTATGTGCAATGTTCCAGCATAGCATCTTAACACTGCCAAATGAGCTTCAGTTAAGTACTTTCTGTGCTTAGCACAAATCGATTTCGATATCGTTAGTGTTGTGGGCAACCTATTATTGTTTGTTCTATCGTGAATAATATTATGATGAATATGTATTCTTGTACAGATACATCATGCTTATGAATCAATTAAAAGTTCCATTCACCTCGTTACAAATGCACCAGCACCCCTAACTGTTCAAGTGATTGTAAATTGCGCACTGTTTTCCTCAGTTTGTCCTGTTCAGAGGCGTGCCGAAGTAGGGGGTGTGGGGGTCACAACCCCCACTTTTTGTAGAAGCCAGCGTGTCGGTATTTCGGGAAAGAATTAGATTTGCACTTTTGTTTTATCTAGCTTAGACACAAAGGAATGACTACGGTTCTAGAGTGTAAAATCTGTGCGCTATTATTAAATATCTTTAATCAACCCTGTCGGTAATTTTCTCATGTTACACCTCCCCCCCCCCCCAAAAAGCCCTTCGGCACGCCACTGGTCCTGTTAAACAGCATGTTAAAATTATAGTTGACCGTAGGAGGGCCAACACTTACAAATTGGGCTCACTTTTCCTTCTGTTACCAGATATAGATATCGCTATCTTCTATAGTCAGTTCTTATAATGTCAACCTTATAATGTCTCATAATATCAGAATCCAAGGGATGGAAGACTTGACCTCTGAGCTATTAATTCTTCCTTCAAGCAGTCACAATAACTGTACTATTAACTCAGAAAGTGAAGAATCGAAATATGACCTTTGACCTGTGGCCTCAACCTTAGTACTTGATAAGATGGTTGTTCTCGAGTGATCGATCGTTGACTCATAAGCTGAAGAACGAAACGTTTGACCTTCCAATTGTGACCAATGTACTTAGAGCTGGATATTAGCAGTGACATAATCAGTATTATCAGAATCAATGACTTTAATAAGCAGAGATAACATGGTATGTTAGTCCTGTTACTTTATATGCCAATGCAGCCCAGACTGTAACGCTGCCTTCAACTCTCCAAGCTACGGCGACTCAAGTTCCTTGCCTTAGACAATACCTTTTTCACCTCCTTGCGCAGGGTGATGTTTAGTGCTATGTACAAAATCGGGTTGATAGCACTGTTTGCGTAGTGAAGACACTTGACTGCCATTATGGTTGCCATAGATACGCTGATTTTCAAGATGCTCAGTACCACTATCATTATGAATGGTGTCCACAGCAAGAGGAATGTTCCGATGATGGCCCCAATCACTTTGGCTCCTTTCGTTTCCTTGTTGAACCGCCTGGAGAAAATCTTCCGACTTTTACTGCTTTTGACTTGCTTCTTAGACCATTGCAACTTCACAATTGGCTTTGGCATGGAGAAGCTAATGATAGTGAACTCGGTTTCATGTTTTTCGTTTGCCGGGTGCTCATGGGCTTTTTGAAACCGCTGGCCTTCACCGCCGGAGTCATTGTAGCCGCGCGAATTCACTTCTGCATTGGTGACGTTCCCAAACCCAATTTTCTCCTAAAAGAGGACATACATACTTTGTCTGTTTATACCGTACGTTTGATTTGTACGTTTATAACACTTGTACAATATAAGAGAACGGCAGTACACTAGAGAACAGACCATACAGGAAAAGTCCAGGTATGTGAGAATCTCTAAATTGAATGATTCTTATCAATCCAAGAGAGTAATGATTTTAAAAATATCGTCAAAATTTGTTTTCTGTTTGCCTATTTGATAGAGGCAAGTTACAGCAAAACAGAAGATTGTAAGAACGTTACACGTCAAAACTTTTGCATTACGTTTTTCTTCAAAGCAAGACAAGAGACACGAACCCGTAAGCATGTTTATAACAGATGGCTTTGCTGTATGCCAGGTTTCAAATGCTAAGCTTACCGCTTTATTTTCGATGGTCGACGATATAGAGATTCTGTTCGTCCTTCTCTCAAGCTCATCAACGTACTCTTCCCAATCTTCGATCCCATCCTTTTGCAGCTGGCTGCTTACTTCATCACTGCATTTTCGCTTGCATCTCTGTTGTTTCTTTCCAGGGCTCATTTGCTTTTTCCCTCCAATCAACCGCTGTAAAATCCCGAGCCCTCGGAATGATGTCTTCTTCTTCGCAATGTTTTTGATCACTGCAGAAGGGAATGTTACATTGTCCTCAAAATGTTGCATGCGATTCTTTGCTCTTTATTCTGACTGCATGTATCATACTATATTCTTACACAGTTATAAGTTTTCTTCTCGAACATAGTAGAGACAAAAGACTCATCTTCAAATATTTAATTCTTTGTCAAGTATTGTAGTTTACTCTAACCTAACGTGTTCTTTCACTTGAATGATGGAAATTGGTCTTTCAATTACAAGTAGTCCAAAAGAATTACAATCACAACTTTCAATTTCAGAATTACAACATCATGATCGGGAAGAAGTCCAAAAGTTGTCAATTAGGTAGAAACAATTCTTCATACTATAAACTTCATACTATAAAGCATGGCTCCTTGCCAAATCTGAAGTTGAATGACGTAATTTGATACATTTCCATATTTTTCACCATAAAAACACAGCATATGCTTCTAGCTATTCCTGCGCAGGCAAAATTTAGAAGTAGCAACAAAATTTGCGAACCTGTTCTTTTGGCTTGTCTGGGGGTACTTCCATCGGAGTCACACTCATCTTCCTGTATAGCCTCGTCCTGAAACGCAAGAAACCTCTCTCTGTCCTTCTCCACCTGCACCATAAACTTGAGTTGTCTTCTGACCTCGCCGTAGATGTTGCTGTAGGTGAAGCCTTTAATGATGATAGGGATGACGTAGGACAAGACAACAATGAACACTGACAGCATCGCTTGGTGCGTGGTGTTTTGTATGTACCCGAGAATGGAGGTGACAGTGCTGTAGCCAAGTACGAATGCCACTGCCGTCATTCCCCGTTGCTTGGTGACGATGCTTTCGTATTGCATCGGGTAGACGATGCAGAAATAGCGCTCAATGCTTATCATGGCCAGGCTCATGATTGACCAGCAGGCGCAGAAGATATCGAGGCAGATCCATAAGGTGTAGATCTGGCCACTTTCGTTGTTCGGCCATCCGGTGATGACGTAGGAGACCCAGAACGGGATCGAGATTATGGTGACAGTCAAGTCGGAGATGGATAGGTTGATGATGAAGTAATCCGACACGCGGTTCAGTTCATTCGACATCCGAAATGTCACCAACACAAGCGTGTTCCCGACCAGGGACACGACCATGACGATGCCCAGGAACAGAGTGACGGTGAGACAGGATGCCGATATTGTTGTGCCAGGGCTGGCATCACGTGCTGCAGCGTTGGCTGTCTGCAATGCAACCTTGCTAATGTTCGAGGTAACATTTCCTAGGGCGCCGCCTAAGGCTATTGTGGTGTTAGCCAGCATGTCGTTTCTCGCTACGGATCTTTTTAGTCAACCAGGACCGCTTCTATCTAGAAATAAATGCAGATGTTAACAATAAGGATAGATTCGGCCCTTATTATTACAAGCAGTTACTAGAGGGAACCAGAAATAAGCAATTATCCAAGTCATGAATTATCATGCGGTTAAAGGCATTTGCATGTGCTTAAAATTCAATTGCTTCTTCATTTCATGCGGACTAAATGTTCTAATACTAATGAATCAACCTTGCTTCGGAATTAATTCGATTCTACCGTCACTATGCGTTCTGCAATTAACTAGAGCGCCCAGAATTGACGGTATGGCCACTCTCAGTTTTGATATCTTAGTTTAGACAGTTTTTAATCTACCTTCGTTCTTTAAAAAAGAAATTTAGTTTGATTAGAAATGTTTCTAAAAATGTTTTTAAACGGAATTGCTAACTCAACTTGTGTCTTAAGAACATCTTACGATGGGTCAACTATTTATAAGACACTGCTTTTTCAATTTTCCATCGATTATAACATGATGAAATAAAATATTTTCTCATTCTATCTTGGTTATAATTATGTTCAAGTCCTACTTATTTCAGAAGAGACTTGAAAAAGCGTCTTGCTAGCTTCTCCTCGAATTATCTGCACTGCGCTTAAAGTTAATCGGATAAGAAATAGCTCAGATGATTTTACTTATTGTGTAACATTGTAGCATTATTATGCTTGAAGATAACAAGACATCAGTGGCAAGAAAACGACATTTGCAGAAGGGATATCTGTGTTATAATTCGAGAACGTTTCTGTCTGCACCGCTCAAAGCATACTTATAATAACAAAAACAGCAGTACAGTTACTGCACCCTATATTGAAGAGAAGCTCGAGTGATCTCCCTGTTAAAGTCTTGAGTCATGCTGCATGGTTTTGTTGTATAGGCACCGGAGTCGTTTGATGTCAAGGTTCCATATGCTCAATGGCGGTTTCTAATTTTGATATTTTTTCATTGCGGTTTTGTTCGGGCACGGAGGTTATGCAACATTTGGTTGTAAATTTTAAGCTTTTCTTTGAAAGGATTAACAAGTTACAATGTCTGTGTGCGGAACGCAGAAGGATCGCTGGTTCCACCGTAATTTGATATCTGTGTACATGTGTCCGAAGCTTGTGTCCGAAGCATGTGTCCGGGAACTCGGTTTAGATTTGGCGGTCCATTAACTGTTCCAGCTTCACGGCCGATAGCGGCTTGTCGGTGCTTAGAGCGATAAAGCAAGCAAATCAAATAAAGAATCTTGAGCTGTGTCAAAGTCTGATTGCACCACGTGGACCGCTAATTCAATTCGCCAATACTACCTTCATCCTGCGGTCAAGAAATGCTACTTTTAGATAGGTTGGCGAAGGTTGGATCGAGGAAGATAAGCTCTTGGTAATTATCTCGCTAAAGGATAGGGTTTTGTTGTACATTTAAAAGAAAGCGCATTAGATCTAATGTCTTGTTATAGACGACTTACAGATGTGCTTTATTATAGTTTTGCCACGTATTAGATGGAACGGACTCACCAATTGGATGATAAATTGGAGCGCAGAATTAAATGAGAGCAAAGAGTTACTAAAGGTGTAACATTTCCTAACAAAGGGAACCATTTTTTGCATGAAATACATAATCAGGCCTAGAGGGTGTTAATAAATTGAAAGGGTATGCAAAACTTGAAAAATTTAGTTTACCCCTTCCCTACAAATAGGAGCTTGAGAGTACGTGTTTAGCAAAAGTACTTTCAGAACCATTTTTGAACAGGATGATGCACATTTTTTGCGCATTTTATTTTTTCCAGCTAGTCAAAGCAATACCCTTTTCTGCACACTGCAACTGTAATGTCACGCAAGTGCTACGCTTTCTCTTTAGTTTAGAAAACTTGTCCTTGGAATTGTGCTTTCAAGCAGGTTCCAGTACCTCAATAAGACCATGAATATTTCTAACAAACTCAGCTGGGAGTGATCTCGGTAACAAAAAATTTGCTTCAGAAGGAGAGAATTTCAAAAGTAACTGTAGACAGCTGCTGATTGAATAGATGAAAGAGTTTACTAATCCTGCGAGGATACCCTCAATGCCTAGAAAATTCCCAAAGAATTGAAAACAAGAAGAAAGCTCCTATAGTTTGAACGAATAACGCATCTTCTGTGTATAATGTGAAGGCTTTGTAGACTTGAGAACGGGAATCTAGTGACAGAACAGATCCCGAATGGCGATTCGACGAAAGCCATCTTTGTCGATGACATTATTCCACTTCAGTCGTTCGGATTTTACCTAACCAGTTACAGAACAAGCAATCAGTTTGATTCCTGTTATGTTTTGTTCTTATGCTCGATCGCTTGAGAATATCTTTGTCTGGCCGACCTATAAAACACAATCTGGTCAAGTCGTACCCGACATAAGCTGAACTTTGGCAGGTCAGTTTGCCTAGGTTCTCAACTTGCCTTCAATCAACAATTTCGTTTCCAGCGGATAGCAATGTATTATCAATAGCGGAAAAGAGCCAGAAAATCATTAAGAACGCTGTATATATCGTATCTCATTTATTCTTCAAAGTTGTGCACTTGATATTGGGCAGAAATGATCCAACGATACAGCTTATGCTTCGATTATTGAATATTACTTGAATATAGATATCCTCTAGTCAGTCATGCGAATACCACGCTTTTATCACAGATGCAACGCCAAAACGTGGATCGTTTGAGGTTGAAATGCGTATCCGTATTTATGCGCCTTTCGCCAATTACCTGTCAATATAATGACCAACATAGAAGTATAGAAGTTGAAATAAGACGTGTGGTAATCTTTCAAGGTGTCAACCGTTTTGAGCGTCGAAAATTTCGCAATAGTACGAACTGCCTTCGGCCCTGTTTCGGTCGCATGGTCAGAATGGCTGCTGGCCAACAAATGGACAACTTAAAATCACTAAGTGGTGTTTCTTGGTACTATTAACCGTTCTACGTCTGCTCATAAACATTTTTGAATGGAAGTCCATTGGTAGGGACTTGTAGAAACGACGACATTGTTATAGAACAGCCGCCTGATAGCGTAAAATCTCCCCTGTTCTTTTTCGTGTCGTTTCATTCAACCGTGTGAATCGCGTATTATGTCCTCGCCATTCCCGCATCAATGTCTACCAACAACAGGTCGTGCGCTCTTTACCATTCTTACTGTATAACTAACAGTATTACCGTTCAGTGAGTCTAGCCTAGACGCCTCGCAAAATTAATATGCTAGTATTTTTCAAGCACGATTTGGCTGCTCGGAGAACACATTTGTTTGCAATGATCGTTTTCCAAAGTTTGGGACAGGTAGAGAGGCTTTTCATAAATATTTCAAGTTACCGAGCATGAACTTCGCTATATCTTTATAACACGACATTAATCTCGGAGTTTACTTTCGAGTTTAACACGAAACAGGCTGGACAATGGTATTTGTTTTCGAGACCGCGACAGAATCACCTGTATATCTCCACCAGAATTCAAGTGTTCGCCAGTGTTGCTTTTTCGCATGGGCCAGTTTTATGCCAAAAGCCCCGTTGCTGAAAATCGGGTTTTTGTACTGTTGTGCTTAAATTCAAAAGCTGCAGGAAGAGTTGTATTTAAGAGTTTTAAATATATTCACACTCTGGACAATTTGATGTTCAATAGATATACTTCAGAAGAAGGTGATTTTGTTGATGTTTGACTTATCAAAAGCCAAAACAAAGCTTATTCGTGTCTTTAAACGGTTAAAGTCCTGTGTTCATGATGCGAATGTATGAAATGCAAGTTGAATTCGTGCGACGTTTGCATCAAAATGTAAACAGGGTTCCAATCAGCTGTATTTCATTTCCGACAAAAGACATCTCCCAACAAGATTGTCTTAAGCGTAGTCTTGAAAATACGCAGTTTTTATATTTCAAAAGGTTTGTCCTTCCCACCATTACCAGTAGCGAGTTGTTAAGGCCAAAAAGCTGTTGTGAGATTGTGAAAGGTGTAGTTAATCAGAGAGGTTTGGCTACATTTAGCTGGTTCATGCACGCATCAAGAAATGAGAATGTTCTGACTTTGTAATGCTCTATAAGCAGAAAAGAGATCTATCGGCGATAATCTACTCTGCCTACATATCAAGTATGCTCATTTGATAATAAGACGTATAAGTGAAGTCTCACCTGCAAAGTTCTAGGCTCGAAAGCAGTTAGAAAATGGACTGCCAACTGCCTTTTATGGACGTCCCCGCTCTGGCTGTCAGCTGTTCCTTTGCCTGTTAACAATTATTAAGTGCCTCCTATCTGATTCCAGCTAGACAGTTTACCTAGAACTTGCAATAAAGCTGGATGCATAATCCAGTCACAGCACTGAACCACATCCTACAGAAGCTAGGACTACGACTAACCGCGTAAGCCTCCCTACTAAATATGCGTTGCAAGACATCTGCTGATTGTCCATAAAAGTAAGAACTCAAGATCAGGACATCTGCGAGACCACGCTGTTTTTAAATTTCACATTCTAGAAGATTGAATGCTAAAGGCAAGTATGTTTCGCCGCGTCATTTCGCGAATACTGACAAGCGAAACACTTTCGCGATCTTAAAGATTGTACCTCGCAGGAAGGAAAGGTTGATTTTCACAAGGAAGAAATGTCTCCCTCTCTGCTCCTTTGCACGTGCGGGGAAGCGAAGCATCTTCGTAATCTAGGAGATATAACCCCACAAGTAAGGAATGTTTTGCATTTTGCCTTTTTACGCGTATGAGAAGTTAAGCACCTTGTAATCTAGAAATCTGAATGTCAAAAGAAGGAATGTTTTGCCTCTGTTGCTTTGATAGCACTACAATAAGGAAAGAGACCAACAGCATAATACATCTCTGCAGTTTCGTGTTGTCTAGTCATCAAGAGATACGAACAAATCTTGATACATACTATTTTATAATTGGCGCTGATGACTTATTCTGACATTGATAGTGTTTTTGAATTTGGAATTTTTAGAAAGAATTGACGCACACTAAAATCTGCCTTATCAAATACGGCCTGTACCATCCGCATTGCGAGAGAATTCCATCGAGGATACTCTCAAATGAACCTAGTACTTGCCAAGTCTGATGAAGTGATCTGGCGGAATTTTAAACACAACTAACACGTGCCCGACCTACACGAATCCTATTCATTAAAGTCTTATTTATAGGATCATGACTTAACCAAATGTGACTAAGGCAAGTTCAAATCATTCGAATCCGACTTGTGCGAGTCCGTATCTTATAATTCCGACAAGTATGAGTCCAAATCATTCGAATCCGACTTATGCGCGCCCAACCATTCGAAACCGACTTGTGCGAGTCCGTATCGTATAATTCCGACTAGTATAAGTCCGAATCATTTCGGGAATAGGAATAGTTATGGAGTAAAATACAGTGGGCTATAGGACTGTAGTAAATAAGGAAAGATTCGGAGACGAAGGAAGGGAAGAAGAAGAATGAGGAAGGCTAGGAAAATAGAGCAGATTATAGGGGCTGAAGTAGAGAAGGGAGAAAATAGGAAAGGGAGGAAAGAGAGGAAAGAAGAGAAAGAGAGGAGGAGAAGGAATCATGACGCGTAGCAAATGGAGACCTACAAAGCCGCAGACACTCCTGTGCACGCACTTAATCAGTCTCAATAGCTTTTGGCATTTGACTGCAGTGAGTGACGTAATCAAGAAGCAGTGACGGGTCACTAGATTCGCAGCAGCAAGCACAATCCGAGGCTGGATTACTAAAACACATGTAGATTCGTTGCATAATTAATGGTAATATTGAAACTAATTCCTGAAATATTGCTGTTTGTAGACCGGTTTTGTAGTGTAATTATAGGTTTTATGAAGTAAATCGTTCATTTGTTGATCATCTTTGAAATTGTTGTGCTAATAGCACTTTATTCTTCAAACAAACTCGGAACAGACGAAAATATTAGGAGATTAAAAGTCCTCGGGAATGCGACACCTCGCTCCTGTAATACATTGAAAATGCATCCTCGAAATGTTAAAAAACTTGCTAAGTCAAGTCAAATTATCAAACTAAAGTTGAGCTGGAGTTATATTAGAGTTTTTGATTTGGACTTGGATTCAAACTTAAAGTCCTAGCCTGGATTTTAAACCTTGATTACAAAATTCAGCCACCAAGTTGACTTGAGATTTAGATTTCGAAACGAATTTGAGTAAAATTTGGATAAAACTTTAGCTTACTGATCTTATCTTTTAAACAATGCTCTTCAAATAAACTCTTGTATTATGACCTTAGTCTATTACCATATACTTGGTACTGGCTGATAGCTTATGATAGATATAAAGTGCTTTCTCCTTTGAACTGAAATGAAGTTAGACCATCTCGATAGTGCTTCTCACGATAATAAAGCTTTTAATTAAGATTCATACACCCCAAGAGCTTACATTGACTTTCTGTCCAACAGATTGGATATCCTTTCAGGCCGCTTCAGGTCTCCTTCTTTTCTATTTTACTAAGCCTGTCACGCCACCTCAGGAAAAACTTGGAGAAGAGACGATACCATACTTGTAAGGGACTAGATACAAGCCATTGTAGGTAGACACTGAAGGCCATCATATACGTGAAATGGAACCAAGACGCCATTCAAAATTATATGGTGATATCAAGTCTGCCTTATCGTCAGCCTTAAAACTCGCAGAGTGATATGGACTAAGAGCAAGGAGAGACGTACAAATAATCTTAAGAAAACCGTTTTCCAAAATCTTAAAGCCCTTCCAAAATTGTGTTTGCAACGTATTAAGCACCTACCTTGTCACACATCTTGCCTCTATGAAGAATTGATTCACGCTACCCTACCTGGGTGATTTACTCTATGTCTATGGTTACTTATTGTCTCTCATGATTTGACCTTAATAGAAAAAATGCACCCTTTTAGCTTTCAAACTCCAATCTGAATTAAGTTCAATTAAGATAGATCTGACAAAGCATGACCATATTTTTTCATGTGTAATAAAACGTAGCTTAGAATAATAAATGAATTTGGTAAACCTGGATGTTATTGACAAAGAAAACGCATCAAGGAAATGCAAAATAGATCGTCAATGAATCGCAAACGCCATGGATCATCAGATTTGAATTGATTTATCCAGGAGCTCTTCCCAAACATTTCCATCACATGGCAATGACAATTACGTCTGGTGCTATCTGCTTTCGATGTATTGTTTCGTCACACTTCCAGGTCTGGCATCTTCTATTTTCAATGCCTGATGTAATCTTTTCTATTCTAGTGTCCTCAACCTACAATGTCTATTTTCTAAAACTTTTCGATTTAAAAAAGCGGGTGAATTGCCTTGCTTGCCACAGAAGATGGTCAGACTAAAAGACCTCTACTAGAAAGATGGATTTGACCAATCAACTTATTAAATCCGGAGCTTCACCATCTCCATAATACTAAGTTTTTAACGAAAGCTTAACGACTAAATGGAACGCGATGATTATTCAGTTCAAATGCATCTGCTCGCGCGGTAATAGATTTGACACTGTTCTTTTACCGAGCCTTTTGCTTGCTCATTGACGTCTACAGAGAGCGATAAGTGAATTCAGCCAATAATACAAGACCGATTTCCGATATTTCTCCGTACCGTTTATTGAAAAACAGAGTAATAGCAAATAATGATTGCAAATGAAAAGCTCTGAGAATGTATGAATGCTGTTGGAGTATTTTTCCAGCTGAGAGATCACCTACGCCGCCGCCTTCATCAACTGAGAGATCATCAACTTTTCAGCTCAACAAATTAATGGATTTGCTAGTTGAATTCATTTCTCATTCGATGCTACAGAATATTAAAAATGGAAAAAATAAGCCTAAATACCAATATAAAGTATTATGCTTCCCCCCTTTTTAAGATGCACCAGGCCTGGAACGCGTAGCCTCTATGGTGAACAGCCTGCGTGCAGATTATATCATAGTTTGGAATTGGGCCCGTTTAAGTTTGGCATTTTCAGCTAGTGTCTCTACTCATATTCAAGGACATGTGTTTCCGTGATTCTGGATAAACAGAGCGAAGGGTGAATGAAAGAACTTTCCTAATTGTAGTATCGAATAGAGCAATCGTCATCATAATCACCCTAATAATGATTATAAAAATGATATTAATAATAATAATCATTATAACAAAAATGATAATAATCAAAATAATAATAATATAATAATCATCATCACCATCATAAAGGTTCTTATCCTTTCGGCCCTTGGCGCGCTCTTATGTTTTTGCCCCTGTCTTTCCACATATTTCTCCCAGCTTTCCTTTTCTAGCGTCTATAATCGGTAGAGATTTGTCCACACTTGAATGTTAGACCACACAGTTTAAGGTCAATTACAGTTCACAGTAATAAATATTTTTTGAGAACTTATAATTTGAAGACACCAATTTATGAGATTAGAGCCAATTAACGGTCATTTTTTTAAAATTCACTACACTAAATGATGGACAGTGGTGTAGGGCTGAAAAAACAGCTGAGGATTCCTCTCGTCCGGGCTCATAAAAATGTGAAAGACTTCTACTTGAATGTTTCTCGTCTCCCTTAAACTGGTATACATTGGTAGCATGCCAATTGCACCTGACAAACATTAACGTTTTGTTACTGAATCCAACATGTCCTTGGTCAAAACCTTAATCTTGATCTCGGTAAAGAGAAGCTATTGGAAAGACGGGCGGCCCTCGTGGCTTTGTTGTAATTGCGGAGATAATTAATTTTGCACATCCAGTCTATGTTACTATGAAAAGTAAGTGTTTGCAGAAATTTTTTTAATTAAAAACTTTGCTACTGATCTTAAGGTCAAAGGCTTTTTGATTAAAAACTTTTTGTTTACAAATTCATAGATACTTTCTTATGAAATTTTTTGGTAAAGGACATTGCAGAGATTAGAGTTTCTCGGCTTTGCCTTCTAATTTAAAGCATGTACTTAATTCTGAAAATCTCCTTGTCAAGAAGTGAAGCTAATAATGTTCGGTTTGAACTGATTGCAATGCTCTTGTCATATGGTCGTCTAAATAGTAACTTTCTAAGTCTAACCTGTGAGGCTATTACAGCTATACCTTATTTGCTAGTTGCCTCTTCATAGACTAAAGACAGAAGTTTACTGAGAACGATAGATTCCAACGTACAAATATCAAGGTATTTTCCCTCAAAATCAAAAATAGTCGTGTAGCATGTAAGTTAACATTGTAATTATTTATAAGAGTATTGAAACTGGCAGTACATGATTTCTTACCTTCTGTCGATTGCTGTCTTCAGAAAGCCCAGCTTCGTTCTTGATTTGTTGTTTAGAAATTGTCTGAGTGGTCGATCTAGTCTTCTGCAAGTAGCGCGCGACCTGATCCTTCACAGTATATGCGACAAAATGACTGCGAAGCCGGTACATAGTTACTTGTAGATAGCAATACATTATTCATGCGCGTTCTCAGCATGGATCAACTCCTTTGCTTTAATGATGTTCACGAGTGAGAGGGGTCTTTTGACAGAGCAAGCACAGAGAGGGTTTGCAGAAGCGCTCTTCTAGAGAGTTAATAATTAACTGTGATGAAAACACTGCGATCTTTCCAGCCAGTTCAAAGCCAATGCTAATTCTCCATTCATACTTGGTCCCACTATGACAACTCTTAAAACAAACTTAGGTCTATTAACATTGACGTAGGAACAGTAGGGCCAGCCATGCAGAAGTACCCCTTCCATGCCAAAAAGTGCCACTTCTAAACCCAAAGAGAAGGGGTCATTTTTCCATTTCTTACTTTTCATATCTAAGCTAATCAAAGTTTGAGTTAGTAACTGAAGGGATGTTAAATGGTCAACAGTTCTATCTTATTAGCTAAAAGTTATTTGCTCAAGAAGGCAAAATGTAAGGCTACAACAAAGAAATTACATTTAGGATATTGCGAGACTGAGATTTAATGATGTCCAATTATTTATGTAGAGAGAGAGAGTGATGGCAGAAATTTAATTATGTACAATTATCTATATAGAGACAGTGATGGCAAAATGAAACATTCATTTGGTACGATGTTCGGAGTTCAGGAAATTTCATTTTTTATATCTAGCTAGCAAATTTATTCAACCTTAATCAAAGTCGTACATAAGATATTCGAATGGAGCTACAACCATGTAATTTTTTTAAATTACATCAAACATCCAATTTCTGGCAAACGTCAGCTGAGAACTTTATGTAAAAGCACCTTAAAATCTTTCTCCGCTTCAAAAGACTGCTTAAATTTTGATAATTGCTTATTTACGATGCTGTGAGAATGAGGTTTTTCGAACACACCTGATGGAGATTAAGCACTGCAAGCCAAGATAATTTAATAATATATTATACTTGTTTCATGAATACCTTATAGGAAATTCATCTAATGCGATTCTAATTTTTATACATAAAAGAATATGACTATGATGTCCATCTCATTTGTTACATTTAGAGAAGAACCGTAAATTTTCAAATTAGTCCCCTGATGATTTTTAATTTGTTTCTATCTTGCATGGAGGTAATTCCTTTGTGGGGGTGGCGATTTTTAATGTCAGTAGTATGTGGGCATAATTGAGACGATTTAACGGTTTTCAAAGTAAACATTTAGAATAAGTGAACGTTTTCAAACTGGCACTTCAAGTTTGTGTAAGAAGTCCGTAGGCAAGAAGACGCTTGGGATAATGCAAAAAGTCATCTCTTTACAATTCTCTGGTATCTTAAATCGCATGTTACTTCATCCCTCTAAAAGGAATCTGATGTTTCCTTCGATTCGCTATGCGACATTGTATACGGATATTTCTACATGCACGTTTCTTCTATTTCTGTATGATGCAACGTCGAAATTTGTTCTTAAGGATCAAAAGCCTTGGGACAGGTGAGCAAAAGATTCTTAAGTTTACTTGCAAACGCAGGGGATGGAATTATCATACAATCTCAGTTTCACATTATCTTTCCGGATTGTGTTCCTTGTTTAGTAAACCCTCCACTTGGCATACAATTTTGGGGAATAAGGGAAGACAGCCAAAGCTTTTGCATTTGTTTAACTCTAAAATGTATAAGCTTTTTCATTTTTATGCCCTTTTCCAATAAAGACCCTGTCCCAAATCATAAACAAAATTAGAGACTAGCCATTTGCCCTCCCTTACTACTAAACGACTCTTTAAAGGCGTAATATCTAAATTCTTATTTCTTAGACGTCAGCGATGTTTATTCGTTGCTTTGCAGTCTGTTCACAACAAATTCCCTTTATTTTGCCCAAGGAAGAAATTTAACAGGGCCTCTTCCGAATAATCACAGTTTTAAAAACGTTTCTAGCGTCAATGGCCGTGCAAATATAAGGCTCCCTTGCCTCTGCACCATATCATGAATGTATTTAAAAATCTTTATATAACCTTTGTTCTATCTTAGCATACCTTTGTTGCCCATCGTTGGCAGCAACACGGACATATAGTAACACTGATTTAGAATTACCTTCTAGCAAAGCTATTGTGCTTAAAGCTAAGACTATTTGAGGACATCTGATTTGTCTGCCGGTAGAATTCTCTGCTAGAATCTTCTTAGCGTTTCAACTGTGCAGCTAGGAATGATTCAGTCACAAAAGCTTCTTGTATCATTACAAAACAGCTTGAAATAGTAAACCAGAAGACAGAGTTTGTAAACCATTCCCTAAGGCAGAGACGTTTTCTTCACCAATAGCTGAGTTACCTAAACTTTGCATGTTGACCACAAAACAACAAAACCAGTAATACATAAAAATATTATGCCCCAAACTGAGTATTCGCTTAAATATTTTATTTTTAGCAATTTTCCGCACATTTTTACCTGTGAGAAGTAGTAAATATAGCTTCGTATTTGATAATGATAATGCCCCATCCAGTTTTGCATGTTATTATGGTAATCAAGGAAGGTCAACAAATTTTTTATTAATTATCTTATGTTTACCACTAGATTTGTGTGGTATCGTAACGAATAGTAACTACAAAAGCCCATCAAAGCCATATTTTCATATTAATTGTACCTAGGAAACATTTTCGCTATAGATTTTTAAAATGCTAATCTGTTGAACAGCGTAAATTATTCTTGTGAACTGTTCTTAAAGCGTTTCTAGTCAACGCAACAGTATCCTACCCATTATTTACGAGTCGTTGTTTGTCAAACTACCATGTAGCCTGAAGGTATAACGAACTTCAAGTTTGCAAATAATGCCAAATGTCACGGCTGGCAACTTGTGTACAAAAATTTTCCTTAAAGGAGATTTTAGGGCTTCAAGTCTGTCATAATTTCAATATTGACTATAATCAAGCAAACTTTCAAAGCACCTATTTAAAGATTCTTTTACTTTCTTAACCAAAAAAAAACGGAATATCTCAATACTTTTGTTCAAAACCTTCTTAAATGGCTGAAGTAATCTTTGCAATCATACAATATACAGGCGGTTTTGTTATAAAAAATTTCTCGTGTGTAAATCATCAATGCGCATGCGTCAAAAGGATGGCTATTAACACGCGTGACTTTAATGGTGGTTATAAATAGCCATGGTGCGCGGTATGTAATCGGAGGCGCACCTGATTCGTCGACACTGCGCAAGTTATGATCGGTTAGAGAAGTAATCGCCTGATCTAACTTGTGTGTGCCCATGTAGGATCGTTTCGTCATTTCGGCATTCCGCTCTCCCGACGCCGCCCGCCGCTCGGTCGAGAGCAACACCAGAACTTCGTCTGGCTGTACGGTTTACTAGCAATTAACTTCCGCCTACGAGTATCATGTACTCTACACACGAGTGGGGGCTAATTCTGATTCATCGCGCTTCCAATGGCTCCACAGTCGTGGGCTGCCATCATTTTTCGCAAATTTTTACTGCACAACTTTCCTTATTATTTTCTCCTTATCCTGGCTTAATTTCTTTTCGTCTAGGATGGGGGCAGGCTAGGAAAAATCTTAATATTTGTGGCCTGTAAATACATGGTATTTTTCTTGACCACGATTGCAAATTAGGCAGAAATCGCGATATTGTTGTTACAGTTTCGCCAAAATGTAGAGACAAAAAGCATTTTTTAGAAGGAATAGAGACAAAAGAAAAGAAGGTAGCCCTATCTTGTACTCGATCCTTACTCGAGCCAAGCCATTAACGTTAACTTTGGATTGGACCATCCTAAAATCCAAATCCTGAATCAGGAAGAACCGAATTCACATTATTTTCAAAAGCAAATCATAGCGGATCACCCCAAAACAAGGTTCAATTGTTTTTGAATTGTTGATTAAGAATTTTTGTCTGCATTTCATCCCTTTGAATAAGTGAAAATTCAGCCAAATTTCGTCATTCCTTTGCCTCCATTTCGTTTCGTTGCTTCAAGTTGAGGCACTGGCATTGAAAATGAAGATGGCCGACGCGTAATGTTGATACCCCTTTCCAAAAATGGGAAACCAGCTCTCTGGAGTTGCTCCATCTCAGATTCTCAGTGTTGAGAGTTACTTTACTGACCTCCCAGAATTCCAGTTCCATTCGAGGTAAGTTTAGATAAAACCATATTGCATTAGTCAAGGCGTAACTAATGTTATCGAGTCCTTTCACACTGTATTTTGTACAGCGTTTCTAACAATGGATGGGAAATGTGCAAATTTTCCCAGTGCCATTAATTTGCTCGATTGTGGTATATTTGTGAGTGGGAATTAATTCTCTTAATCAACAAAACGGTCAATTTAGCGAATATGTTAATGTATCAAGTGTTGTGGAATATAGTTATTTTTAGGGAAAGGGACTTATTTTCATTTCATTTCATTTTTATTTCACTTGTTTAAGGAGGGTAGCCCTTCAGCATAGCTGATTTTCAAGGGCTCTCCATTTACAAAACTTACTTTGAATCACATAGTTTTCTGAAGATAGATTGATCATAGTCTTGTGCCTGCTGACACATTGGATCACTCATATGGTTACAGTTAAGTTACCTGATTAGAATGAGCATCAGTTAATTTCATTAGATGCACATCAACTTACGCATGAACAGCCATTATGTGACAAACGATCAAGAAGATTTCTGTAACAGTTATAGAAAGCTTTTTCAGCAGGATTTTTTCGCTGCAAGCCAATAAGATAAATAATTTTACTTAAAACCAGATGAACTACTTTTTCAACTTGATTATTTGTAATGCCAAACATAACATTTAATTATACGAAACATGAACATCTGCACAAGTCTTTGTAAGGTTGTTGGTAGACAGTGCAGATGCAGACAAAATCAGTTGATATTTTTTATAAGAAATGTAGAGTCTGGACTGAACAAACTTGCTTCATGGTATCAATCTAAATTGCTTGATGTTGGCAGTTATTTCTGTAGCCACTGGATGTTAACCTACCAAACAGATTTAAGACATGTAAATGCAATTTGCAAAGCAAACCAAATGCCCTGTCAAGAAAAGCTAAACTCTAATTAATTGCTATCTTTATAGCCACAATTGAGAAACTCGCTTCCAGTCATTAGAGCTCATGAAATCTTTCCATTTAAATATTTAATGAAATATTCAAATTGTATATGATTCCAATTGCTGAGTATTTTTATGTATTCTAAAACAAAGGTTGGAGATGGGTGCTGAGTTGGATGTCAATTTTGGCATTTATCAGCAACATCCAGTATTGACATTTTGTTAGTCACCTTTTTCTGGGATGATAATATTGCTCCAGCATTGAAGCGCTTTTGCAACATATAAGATTGAAACTATGTTTCCAATCCATGTACCAACAAAAACTCACGCAGGTGTTGCGCTTGTAACTGCACCAACGAGGACTAGGTTGCAACCTAATTATATTGGTTCTGCTTTTGTTTATGCTGTCCTGTTTATGCTTTTGTTTATTTATGCTGCTATTGTTTTTGTTTAAAATTTGTTCATTTGCATTGTTCATCTTCATGTTTATCTGAAATTTGTTCTGAGGGCAATGCTGATTTATTCAGATCATCTTTGTACTTATCAAGGGCGTTCAATTCATCTTGAGGATTCAGAGTTGATAACCTTTACAAGCAACTGGTTAATGGCAGAGAAATATTGTTAGCTTGGTTGTTCACACTGAAAAACTTTTACTTTTGCTGTAAATCTTCTCACCCCCAAGGTAGTGTGGGCCCTTGAACAGTAGGTACCTCATATGAATTGTAGAATGCCAATGATCTTACTCTTGTGCATTTGGAAGCTCAGTTTAATTGATTTAAGGTAGCTTCCTAACAGGAAGAACCAAATGTGAATGTTGGCAAGACAAAGATTTTGGAGTAATGAGTTGAGAGAGATGTTCAAGTAAATACGAATGTTACTCCATGCGATGGAAAAAGAACTAAGTGCAATTTTAATCAGTGTAGATCAGTCAGTGTGAAAATGTGAAAAGGGTTTGAACCTGGGGTAAAGCTAAATTTGAGGATTCTGACTGACCAAAAGATGACACCCTCAGTGAGCTTGAGCTATAGAGAGCGGCCAATTTCTGCTACTTAGGTGACAGCATAAAAGGTGGTGGTGGGAGTGAGCTGGCTGCAACAAGGGAGTAGGTCTGGGCTGGAAAGGTTTTAACAGTATGTTTTCTATGTTATGTGGGAGAAGGTACACCTGGAGGTTATGTGGGAGAAGACTTTTTTTAGACCTTCCATGACATACTAATTGGGGGAAATGTGGATAAATATATTGGTTGAAGATGATGTTCTGAGAAGAGGAAAAAGACATATGGTTAAAAAGATATAAGGTGTGAAGTTTTCAGATAAGGAAAGCATAAGAGAATTGTCGGGAAGATTAGAAGTGAAGAATACAGTTTATAAAACTGTCAGGCAAGTGAGTCTGAAAGGGCTTAGATATGTACTGAAAATGGATGATGAAGGTTGTGTGAAATGGCATAGAATTTTAAGATCATAGGCAGTAGAGGAAGGGAAAGACCAAAGTTGAGCTGAAAAATATAATGCAAAGGGAGTGTTGAAACTGGAGAAGTTGCATCAAGTCATGAAAAGAAAGCCAGTAGCCCCTTGAAAATAGGAAATGCCAGACAATAACAAAATAATAATGGTGCCAATTTAGATCTATATATCTAGACAAACCATCTCTTCATTTGTGAGGCTTTGCAAAAGCCATTTTCTTGGCAGCCAAAAAGATGTAGAATTAGTATATATGTCTAAATAGCTCCAATATTGTGGTTGCTGGCATCTGTCTTAAGCCACATGAATTTTAATTTCTGCATATTATAAAAACCTTTGATCAAGCAAGCTTAAAGAAAAATCTGGCTTAAAGAACATGCTTGGTGTCACTTAAGTCCACTCATTCATTGCTGCATGAAAAGCGAAAATAAGAAGTCTGCTGTTTATGCAAAGCAAATGTTTGTTCTGGCAGGCAGATGGCTTTTTGCGTAACAACTTTACAAAATTCCACTTGAAGTTCTCTTTAGTAGAAAAATGTTTACCAAAATTAACCTGAGTAGCTTGCCAACATGGGCACAAATTGAACCAGATTAATATCTATGAAATAGCTATGTTTGTATTTATGGAAGGAGGCATAAATAAAAAAGTTCAACACTTTTATTACTTTTTTCATTCATTTTCACTCAAGAACATAAATGAATTTATAGTGCTAGATTTCAAGCTCTTATGTTTTGCAGAATAGTGCATTCATTTAAATATTTTGTTATAATTAAGTTTTTTCTTTCAATGCTAGGCTTAACCCTGAATCCTCACAATTCTTCAAGGATTTTGTAGCACAGAACAGGCTTAATAATTAGGAACATACAAGCATTTTATGCATGTACTCTAAACTTCTTTTAAAATATGATTAGTTCTTCAATATTTCATAGCTTATTTCTTTTGTAGATGCATCAAAGTATTTCTGTAACAGCTATTGATATTTTCCCTATAACTAGCTTTTGATTTCAAAATTTAATTAAATCTTCAGTAATTCATTTGCTGTTCTTTTCGTAAATGCATCAGATTTTTTTTCTGTAATTGCTATTGATCCTTTTTCTGTGCTTACAGCCTTGGCAGCACCAGGTTTCTCAAAGTAGCCAGGGCAAAGCACAAGTAAGTAAATAGTTGTATTTTCAGACCAATTTATGATTGTGTTCTGAAATGAAGCAGAATTGTTTTAATAACTTGGAATTAGTTGAACTTTTTTAAAACTTTTTTAAATTGCTGGTGGAAACCTCACAATAACATTTTATCAACGAACAAAACTGTAAAGAGGAGAGATAGCTGAGTCCAACTTCATGAGCACTGTATATACAAAGGATGCGGAATATGACAGAAATTTTGATCGTATTTGCATTGGACAGGTGATTTTAAAAAAGCGCTCATATATTGTAATATGTCTTGCAGTTTAGAAAAGTTCTTTTGAATGAATAGTTTGGTGATACTTTCACATATGAGCTGTTTGTCATCCAACACACATGTAAGCTTATCCTGTCTTTGGCTAAACCAATGCGTTACCAAGGTGTACACAAGAAGCTGAACTCTTTTAAAATTTGTTTCCTGTTACGGAAAACCTGCTACTATTTGCATAAAGTCATCATTTAAAGGCGAATAAGAGACCTGATATCTCTTAATTGCCCACTGTAGCCCTTTGCGTAGGTAAAAACTATTTAATCTACACTTTTTTAAACGGCAATCAAGTCTGTTTATTGACTAAACACAGGTTTGATTAGAAGACTGGTCAACATTTATGTTTTGATATTTATATACGTCCGTAAGAAATCCTCTTCTTAAACATGATTAAAGTTATAGTAAATGACCAGAAGAATCGCAAAACATCGACTACTGAAATCCATTTAGGCATTTTTTGCTGGGGTGCTCTCTGTTATTCCTTGTTTCTTGTGACAATTAGTAAACCGTACGTTGAAATACGTGAAGGGCATTAAATGCATGTCCGAAAGATGACCACCCGTTTCTAGATCTGCTGAATCCAAATAGCGCCAAAACATACAGTGACGACAATTTTCGTATAATTGGGCAAGCTAGGTCGTCCTTTCACCTAGGTGTTTTGGAGTCTGTCTATATTTCAATGGAAAATCCCATTCTTCGTAGACATAAAGAGTTCATCTTTTCCCTCGGCCTCTTCTGAAGTTAGGTGTTAAGTAACGCAGATTTGTCAATTATAACCAATCACGCGCTCTGCTTATCACCCTCTAGTGTTTTCGATCCGCATCTGGCTATTTATTCGGTCAGTTTTTGGTTATCTTCCGACGTTTGCATACTCCGAGGAGTGTCGGACGTAAAAAGTACTTTTAAGTATGTGCGAACTAGTTCCGTTTTTTCTAGCCATTGTGAATTCAAATAGTTTATCCCTAACGTTGGGCCAAATTTATCCACAGAGAGGGCTACGTTGTGATCAAAGTCTTTGCCATACACGATCCGTCGTTGCCGCTCAAGGTGTACCAAGACCAGGTCTTCCTGCTCAGAAAAAGACTATCTGCAGCCACAAATGTTTTGCCCTTCCAAGGTGCTCAGCTGACTGACAAGGCGGGCTTACTGTTCCGACAGTATGTCCACGACAATCTATATGATCGCATAAGGTATGGTTATTCCCTATAATTGCTCCTTCAAACCACTAATTTCCCTTTTTTCGCACAAATTTTTTCGCTATATGCTGCTTAGACAAGTAACAAATTCTAAAAACATGGAATTTTACCATGCGTCTGATTGCAGTGATAAAGCCTGATTTTCAATCTATATCCGCACTAGTTCTTCGGTTGGTAAGTGCCCGTTTAAATTCAAGGTACATTAAACTTTCAAATATTTCTGTTTGCTATTGTCACAGGGTTACAGGGTGCTTAATGCTAGGAAAGATGTCTGTGGTAATAGAACATGGCAGTCATAGGTTGCTGTATCGAGCTCCATGCTTGATGTAAATCTTCCAATCATCAGTTTACCGGTCAGAGTTTCTAATCATTGGACAGAAGCCATTTGAGTGGCTTCAATAACAATAAACACCAACTACTACCATCGTGTTAGCATTAGTATGATCTTACCATAGTTAGGAAGTCCTGACCCCCTCAAGTATTTTTACTAGACTAGTGGCTATAAGGATGCACAAAATAAAAACAAAATTCATTGTAGATTTACATGGCAAAATTCATCGGCCGCCATCTGTACGACAAATGAACGAGATCTTGTTTAGCAGAGAGCTTGAAAAAGAAGTCGTGGAAAAATGATTATGGAGTTTTTCTGTATTTTCTTGAAGTTTCCGGAGCTTATTGTTAATGGCAAGGCTAGCTAAACAGACAAAACCCTCATTTTGGATATAATTGTTAGGAGTGCGCTGGCAGAAGCGTTTGCTAGGTCGTATGTGGGCACTGATTGAGATATAAAATTCCGGCCATGTGACATTAGAATAATATTTTTTTAGCTTCTGAAGCCTACGCACAACATGTTTTCTTTTGCTCAATCCGATTTATTTTACAATGAGAAGTGCAAAGTCACATATGATATTCCACATGCTCAAAGCTATTACCAATCTCTTTTATATCCGTATTTGTTGTATTACGTTTGTATCCATATTTAGCACAAGACCGTTCCTCAATCTGGTTGAGAAGAAATGGATAGTTTTTCAGCTGTTGTGTGCATTGGACCAGGCCCATTCTGCAAAGGTATTCTAAAATCATCCCACCTTCAGATCTGCCAATGCCAGAAATGTCGTTATACATCGCTTCCTTTCTTTTAGTTGATAGGATGCTCATTACGTCATAGTCCGTTCCACTTTTTGACTCTAGTAATTGATTAGATTCTGATTACTTCTTGTACATTGACCTGTTTCAATTGAGAAGAGACTTTTTAACCGACACCACAGGGTACGAAGGACGTACCTCCACGGCAATAGCACATTATTAAGTTTAGTGCAGTGGTTGTATGACGTTCACACAAAAACTGCGCCCATTCCTGTCACCAAATTGACTATTGGTTGATGGGGAATCATTTTCACATAAATATGCATGGTATTATCAGCTTTGGCTTTTAAAATGACTCGATTCATATTTTTTGTGGCACGTTTCTTACTCGACTAGTATACATAGATTGGCTGTAAGCAATAAAGTTGTTACAGCGAATTTGTTTGTGCTATAAAAATCATTGAACGTTGAATTAATTTGATGCTACTTTTGAATGCTTATATCTGAGTCACAATGCGTTAATGCCTTACCTAAGTCAAATATTTATGTTATCTTCTGGTGCTATGTAGAATGTTCTCGTGTTGTATTTTCGTCGTTTACACCTCCAGGTATACCATGGTGACATCAAGTCGGAGAATGTACTTGTCACAAGCTGGAACTGGATATTGCTAACTGATATCGCCAGTTACAAACCAGTTTGTCTCCCTGTTGACAACCCAGCTGATTTCAACTACTTCTTTGATACGTCACGCCGGCGAACATGCTACATTGCACCTGAGCGTTTCAAAGGGACAGGTCAGAAGTATATAGACTCCCTGAATGGCAGCCAATCAGACGGGGACAGCAAGCTTGGAACCAGCCCTTCCACACCATTACTTGATCTTCCTAATACTGAGCAGAGCGAGATGACTTTTGCCATGGACATCTTTTCTGCCGGGTATGACGTCACGTAGCTTAGTTTTCCTTTGTCTTCTTGCCAATTCCCTGAATGTAAACCAGTTGATTTTGCAGCTATCGTCGAAGTAAATCACCACTGAATCTTCATTGCTGCCATAAAGCAACAATGGGAAGTACCAAGAGTTTCTGTCTTTCTCATATTTGGTAGTGGAGCCTAAAGGAGGGGATGTGCTTTGAGAGATTTGACAAACATTCTTGCTTTCAATATCGTCGGGAAAGCTTTCAAGGACTTCTCTTTCTATTGCTCAATGTCGATGTGTTTAGGGAACCTTCGACTAAATCTTAATTTGCTCGAGGAAATTGATAGGACATTTGTTCCTGTCAAAAACCACTCACATTCTCACAAATCCTTTCTAAACTCATGCCATGCTTCTTTCCTCAGATCATTTATTTCACGTATATTTTGCACTAGAAAATTCATGTTGTAGCCCCTTTGGGTTGTCTTGGTTAACCTCTTCTGCAAATTCTAGTTTATTTACTTTCATGTTGTGTAATTTTCTGTTTTGTATTATTATTTTGTTGCAGATGTGTCATAGCGGAACTCTTTTGCGAAGGGAGCCCTCTTTTTGACCTATCTCAGCTGCTAGCCTACAAAAGCGGAGATTACAGTCCTGAAGTAAAGCTCAGTAAAATTGACAATAAAATCAAAGTAAGCACTAGTTTTTTTCGTTTTAAGTTTTTCATCATTTTGATCTAATTAACAAATATCTTTAATTTTTAATGGTTAGGTTTTGTTCCCATTGGCGATAACTAGTTCCCCTTAGCATAATGCATTTGTATAAAGGCGTTCCCATTATGAAGATGTACAATTTTATATCTACTGCAGCCTTTAATGATAATCAAGGAACGGAGTAAAGTTTTTGAAACCAAAACTTTGTGACGTCGTATTGTGATATCATACCATCAAACAGGCTGGAAGTATTTATCTTAGGTTTTCTTGACCCTATTGGAAATTGAGCGTCCAATTTCAGGCCTTATCAGAAAAATACATATGATAAACGATGTTTGACTTTTGCTTGTAGTGTATGCCAATGTAATGTAATTTCATGTGTTTGATTCTAAAGTTGAAGTATAAATTCGCACACAACGCTTCATATTTTTAAACCAAAAGAAATGGGCTTATTATTTACATGGTACATGGTTTTCAGCCAAAGAAGAAGCTTCCTTACTTCATCGCATTTCTTTCGTTTTAAAATTTTGTCAAAGCTTCATCTTTCTGGGCGTATTTTCAACGATAGGCGTATAAATTATCATAGCTTTGAATTTGTGATGCCCGCTCGCTGTTTGTCCCTGAAAACGTCATCAAAGGTTCCTGGATTGCATTAAGTCCCGCTGATAACTCTCGCCTGGTACTTGGCACAGTTCCTTGATGAAGTGATAGCGGGCCTTATTGTTTTTCAAATTTATGCTAGCGGTATTTTGCGACGTAGAAGATGGAATATTTTCTAAAATCTCCAGTTTTATCAGAGGCGATCAAGTAGTTACGCTTATATTTCCTTGCCGTAATTAGGTAGTTGTTTCTATCTGATCAGATATCGGGTCATTGCTAACGGAAACGTAAAGATTCTTAAGTAAAGCGACGCCTGTGTTGGTGGCAAAGTTGTTATTTCTCAGCTTTTTCTGTGTTCGAGAGCTTTGCCACCTGGCATCCATCCAGAAATGTTTTCTATGTTTTCAAGATTATTTTCAAAAACAAGAACGGATAAATTTGAACTTGAACTTCGGTCTATGAAAATCCTTATGATGGCTTTCAGTCGATACTTTTCTGATTTTCATTGAAAAAGTTTGATCCCCAAGGTTCCACACCAGCAGGTATCGTATCGGATATTCATTTTTTCTTCGTTGAATTTTAGGAATTGATCAAGCAGATGATTTCAAAGGATCCTACGGAAAGGTTGTCCGCGAAGGAATGTATGAACACTTATCGAGGTGTGTTTCGCTGCATCCCCCCCTTCCTAATTAAAAAAGTACAACCAAGAATAAATATAATTCGAGCAATTATATTCGTTCGGGTATAATAAGTCGTTAGCAAAGTTTCAATCGAAATCGTCATTATTTGATATGGCAAAGTAGATTAATAGATGTTGAAGTTTCTGGTACTGATCAAGTCATAAAAAATTTCAATGGTATTGTTTTTGATATTGCAGATTTTGTTGCAACTGCATACCAAAATGTTGTGATTGGTCTACTTTAATCAGCATTGTGCCCATGCTAGGTTATACCTAAGAAGTAGCTGAAGGCAGTCTAGAAATGTGGTTCTCTTCGATTGTGTTAAAGCTCTGTGATTTGGATGTGCATGCCTTTGCTTTGGGTGTACATACTTGTGCGATACAAATTATTGATTTAGCGAGAAAAATTTCGCTATTTGAAAATTTGAAATTACGGCTAAATGAAAATTTCATTACGAAATTGTCAACCAGTTATGTGTATAATTGTATATACAGATATTTTCAGAGCGAACCAAGTCCTAGGCTGATAAATCTATGGTTTTATATCGCGGAATGAGCATGAATCATAGCCTTTCATCAGTTCTTGGAATGTTGTTCTTCAACATTTGGCTTTTGAAGCTATACTTTTGGTAATTATACGTTCTCATGCAAGAGAGATAAGAGTTTCCCACATCTTACAGGGCACGTCTTTCCAGAGGAGTTTTACACATTCTTGAAGACTTTTTTTACAAAATTCATTGGATCGCCTGTCATGACGCCGGATGAGAAAATTTTGAAGTTGGTATTTTCAATTATTTTCCCCCTTTAGTCAATTTGAAATTAGTCTTTTCGTCAAGCCAGCTCTTTTTACGCTCCAACAGAGAGCAGATGGTGTTTTTAGGCTCCATCCCAGTTTGATAATGAATATTGTTGATTAAAGTATCCGCCCACAACTGCTCTGCGATCAACATTTAGTAATGTGTACACTGTTGCAGTGTATTAGATGTGGTCAAGGTAATGTTTGTATACACCAGTGAATTACGGGCATCACAGACATTTTAAGTAAAGCAGGCAACCGCAACTTCCCATTTCTCATATGCCCCATAGACAGAAGTTTTTCTGCCGTGGAAGCCTAAAGCTTTTCCTGTTTCTTTTGTTGCAAGAATCCACAAGGATTTGAATCAGATAAAGGAAGCACTTCTTCCGCATACCCCAGAAGGAGATGAAGAGAGGAAGGATGTCCCAAAGACTGACAGTGTGTATAATTAAACATAAGCATTTAGTTGACAATATGAGATATAGCCGATCTTCAAGATACTGCATTGATTTCTCTTTAATATACATCACAACTACCAATTTTATCTTTTTTATATGCTGAACCAGACCCGCGCTTATAACTGAAGTTTAAGTGCTATTTTCTTCAGTTTGAACTTTTAAAAGCTGTGTCCCATGATAGTCAATGCATGTTAGGAGCCACTTTTGTTCTTGTCACGTATGTTAAGAAAACCAAGTAGATGTTAGATGCGATTTAACTTTGAGATGAAGCCATATCGGAATGTATCAGATTTCTAGATGTCTAATTGTGGGCGTCGAAAGAGTTAAAAGTGTGCCATTCATTTTGTTCATGTGACATTGCCTTTGTAAGTTGAAATTCCTCTTGATCATCCCTATGTAGTCCATTTCTAAAGAAGGCTTATTTCAACGATCAAGGAAACTTGGTGATTCCTTTATTACAGCACCTTTTATGGACTGACACCATTTGCTTTGTTTCAGACTGTTTTGTGATGATCTGTTCACTCATCACGGCAACGATTAGAAGTTTGAAGGTCAGTTGATATCGCAGTTTGCAGCTGTCGCAGTCTTCCTTATGCTCCTTATTCTTCCTCCATATGAAGCGAATTTTGCTGCTAATTTACCAACGGTGCATGTTGCCAAAGCCTAGGCGAGGCCGCGTGCTTTCAGATCGCGGAACAAAATACAAGTTAAAAGAAGTTTTAATACAACCCATAGGAAATCCATGATTGTCAGTTGCTGGCATTGTCTTTTGAACCCTATTGCCACATGCCTCTGTCTTCTTTGCAGTTCACTCAGTCAAAGCTAGTGGCACTGGACCTAATGTTAGAAATGGCACACTATGTCAGCGATGACGTCATTCTAGAGCGCCTGTTACCCTATATGTTCCACTTAGTGACGGACGATGTTCCGAGGGTACGGGCACACACCATAACTACGATAACAAACAGTTTACGCTTGGTAAAAGACGTACCCCGAAATGAGGGTAATATTTTTCCTGAGTACATTCTTCCAAACATGGTGGGTATACGTAGTTCCTGTGATTTTTCATACGTGAAAAACGTCATTTTGTATTCAACATATCGTTGCGTCTTTTGAAGAGTCGCTTGTATCAGATTCCTATTGGTTTTCACGGCTGTTGGTTAATACGATAATGGATGGCTGAAGAGGGCATTAGACATTCAGGGTTTTAAAGCGTGCTTTTAAAAGTATTATGAGCAAATTATGATTATTACTCTGATCTGATTGAGAGACCTCGCTTTTCCTCAGTCATCCACCTCTTGTGCCTCTCTGCTCGCTTCACTGATATTGCCAAGGGGCACATCAAGTATATAGCCATCGCATTCTTGAGGCTTATGACTTTGGAACAGTGGCTCTGCTATCATAACCACAAAAAACTATCGTGTCATTATATTTATCATTCTATTTGCCATTTAGCTGTGTGGCGAATTTGTTGGTTCCGAACTTTGTTGTTGTTGTTTGACATCGTCTATCATCCTTTCTACAGAATTACCTCACAAACGACCCTGAAGTGATAGTACAAGTCGCGTTTGCCGAGAACATTGCCTGCCTGGCTGAGACAGCTCTTCGGTTTTTGGAGATTGTCCAACTGAATATGCTTAATTCAGCGAGCCAGGAAAAGGACTCCCAAATGCAATACCAGGTCAGCTTGATTTTGTATTCAGACGCACGCGTTTAGGCTACAGGGTGTAGTTGTGGTTGCTTGTAATTCTTGACTGCAAGCTCTTAGGGTCACTGATTATCGCTTTCGAATTAATGAGCAGTTTTAAGTTCAACTGTCCGAGAGGCCATGTTTTATTTAATTCAACTGACTGTCTTAGTCGTTTTAAGTATTTGAATCTGTTTCTGATGCGTTTTAAAGGCTTTGAAGTTTCGTTCCTCGACAGATCTTCTTGCTTCAGCCTTTGAGAAGGCCGGTCTTTTATTAATTCAACTATTCACCTATTCTCTTTAAATGCCCGAATTACATTGGGATCTATTTTAGATGCTAGGTCACTGGTCACAAACTTTGCAGGAGAGACCCAACCGGCAAAGATCTGTAACCTGAAACTTAAAGTGTATTCTTCTTACACAGCTATTGGAAATATCAACTTTCCTTTTGTAGTTAGACCCGTTATTCCACGAACAATTGCTCTCTATTTGAGTGCTTATATTATCCATATTATTGTATTCTACTCAATGTCAAGTCAGTAGTCACCCTTAAGCTGACCACTTTATAGATCATCTTGAAGCATGCTTTAATTCACTGCTCAACTTATCAATTTGTAGATCATTTTTTCTATATTCAGATAAAATGTTTACAAAACATACTCAATTTTACTGGACGATACTACAGGTAGCATGGAAATACATAGACATCGCCGTAAGTTGACACCCCTTATAAATGATTGATCGAATTCATCTTTCAGGGAAGCTATGACGTCGAGTTGCAAGCCCTGCACGAGCTGATCCAAAGCAAAGTTACGGCCTTGTTGACGAACTCCGAAAACATCGTTAAACGAACGCTGCTAGAAAAAGGACTCACTAGACTGTGCGTCTTTTTCGGTCGCCAGAAGGCAAACGATGTTCTCCTTTCACACATCATAACATTCTTAAATGACAGCACTGACTGGCAGCTCCGTGGAGCTTTCTACGACACCATTGTTGGCGTGGCTGCCTACATCGGTTTCCAGAGCATGAACATACTGACTCCACTTTTGCAGCAGGTCTTGTGTCTTCATTTCAATATCTTTCGCCCAGATGTAATGTCGTACATATGTTAGCGTTACTGTGTCATTCATTTGTCATAATGTGTCATTAATTTGTCATTCATATGTCATTCATGAGTCATTCCAGTTTCATTCATATGTCATGCATGTATCATTCATCTGTGTCATTTAGATGTCATTCATTTATCTTTTATGTGTCAGTCATCTTTCATTCGTTTGTATTTTATGTGTCATTCATTTTTCATTCATCTGTCATTATGTGTCATTTATCTGTCATTCATATGTCATTCATAAGTGATTCGTGTGTCACTCATATGTATTTCATTTATCATTCGTATATCATTCATATGTCTCCTTCATATGGCAAGTCGATAATTTTCATTGTGATCTTTTAAAGTTGTTGTTAATATTTGTTGTTCAATTTCAGGGCCTAAAGGACAACGAAGAGTTCGTCATTTGTAAGGCGATTCATGCTCTCACTTGCCTCACTCAACTCTGCCTTTTGCAAAAGCCAACTTTGCAGAGCTTCATCACGGAGGCAGTCCCTTTCCTTTGTCACCCTGTATGTTTTGTCTGCGTTCTGGCTAACGTGTTTTAATAACGTATTTGGGCCTAAAGGCCTAATCCATTTGCTCAACGTGTATACGTGATCCGTCTTGCAACAACTGTTATCTCCCCGTCATTGCCATGTTGCTAAATATAGAATGTTAAAGTAGCCCAGCCAGCCGGTGAACCGATTTTTGTTAGCCCCCCCCCCCAGGGGGTCGGTGCTGTCTTATCACTGGAAAGTTTCCAAATTCACCTTTGTACTCCATAATGTTTTGAATGCTCCAAAACATTTCGAATTCTCCCTAAGAAGAAATGTCGAGATTTTCCCCAATATAACCATTTAAAAGTAATACTTTGGCCTCTTTGTCTCTAGAAATATTTGCTTTCTTTAATAAAAGCAGGCTCCTTGTTTCCTATTACCACCGGGCTATTAGTTTCGGCAGTGCTATTTGATCCCAGTGAAAGTAGGCTATATCCATTTGTTTTCTGTCGTATGATTTTCTCAAGCTATTATCTGACCATATGTGCGAAACTATTACCCTAGAACCTTTGAGACCCCAAAATCTTCGCCGTGATTTTTCATAAAACTTTGCTTTCTGCTAGAACGACTGGATCCGATATGCAACTGCCGGCTTCATTTCCACCTGTGCAAAGGTTATGAATGTGGCTGATGTATATTGCTGTTTGATGCCTGAAATCAAGACGTACCTGAAAATGCCAATAATAGAGCTTCAAAATGAGGTAGTTCACAAATCTTCATTTCGGCTAATTTATTTCACACAATAATCGACCCTTCAGTTGCCGGAACTTTAACTAATCTTCTAGGGCCAATACACAAATACTGCGGAACATATGCGATTCTAAAAAGCTTAGTCACTGAGGAATAGAGTTAGCCAAAGCTTAAATCCTTAGTTACAACACACATACAATGCCTGCCAAAAGTCCTTGGAACACCTCATTATTTTCTCTGGTTTTCGCATTTTTCATTTCCTTGACACGCCACAAGCTGTTAATCCCCCTCCTCCCCCCTAAAACAATGTTGGTAACAAAGTAAAGCATCCAGTCAATCTGGGGAAAAAGTTTGGTCTAAAATTGACGCTTCGTTTAGCAGCAACACAACATTGTTCGAAGGGGGGGAGGGGGATAAGTGAACGCGAGTCAAAGAATTGTCGTAAGTGTGCCAACAATTTTGGCAGGCATTGTACGTCTAAGTGCCTTTCATCGGCTTAACTAATCAATCAGAATATGAAATTAAATTTTCTTCCATATCCTGCTGTTTGTTATCTTGATATAAAGAAGCGTCGAAATGTTTATTTTCTGTCCCTCTTTGCAGACAATTTTGATTAGCCTTTTGCACGACCCGATCCCGAGACCCGTGTTTGAGTCTCTCACGAAGTCGCAGCATGCAAAGCAAATTATTAAGAGGTATGTAAAGGTTTTCTGCAATCAAAATGAAAATGTCAGCGAAGGGTTCATTGTTATGGAAATTGCTAATGTCAATTCAAAATTGCTAGTATTAATAGTAGAGATTTTATTGCTGAAAATGCAATGTGTATTAATTAGTATCATGATTATACTTTAATTATCATTTTTATAATTGTTATAATTGTTTTAGTTGGTTTTATGCTATTATGGCTTGCAGAAACAAAGCCTAGTCTAACCCAAAACTACTATTTTATTAACACTTTTTTAATCACGATTGTAATAGTTCATTTCTTTGTTAACCCAGACTAGCCAATTACAGATTACCCATGTAATAGGGAGATTTGTTATTTTAGTTTAAATTGAATTGAAACTGAAACCTTGTCATCGTTATTATTATCTTTACTATTTTTGTTTGTCTTATTTTGTCTTTTCAAGAAGATCTTTTTTTCGAACATTTCAAAAATAATGAGGCTTCATGTCGGATTGACTAGACAATCTTAACATTTAAGTTGTATTTTTTGTTGCAGCTGAAACAATTTATCAATCTAAACTTTCATCGGTAAATTCATTTTCACTGTCATCGATATAATCAACAAGACCAGTAGTTAAGCAAAGTTTCCGAGAAGTTTCTCTGTGAAATCTTCAGCATTCGTCAAACAGCTTCCTGCAGTTGAAAATTGAAAATCTTCCTGCTAGTTCTTCAGTAGAGTTGAAAAGATTATTGCGATGCCCAAATTAACGTCGGTACTTTGTTTTCACTGTTTTTGCAGCGAAAATTCAAAAATGAGTACGAAATCGTCATACGTTTGACGCGAATAAGATAAGTATAATCAGCTTTCTTTGTTATTGTAGATTCGAGCAAAAGCCGCCAAAGGTTGATCGACCGAATGATGACATGACAGCGCAGACAATGAGAAGGTTAAGGTCACAAGGCCTAAATGAGGAAGTCGAAGAGAAAATTGTCAGGCTCAAACAGGTCATTCTGAAAGTCAATGCAAGCAAAACTAGGTAAATATTAGCCAAATATCATGCTCCTTTGTAGCCGCAAATGTCTACCAGCATGGGCTGCAGATAAGATGTCAAGTCTACGAAGCAGGCGTACTCTGGCTTGTTATGATCAAACCGTATCGAGTCACCTTTGATGCTTTGTTGAAAATAGAGTTTTGAATGTTGACTGCATAGGATACTTAATACTGGTGCATTGACGTTTGTGGTATATAAAACAGCATAGTTCTCAATGCAAAGATGATAAACGCAGAATGGCTTAAGGCCGTCCTTTTTCATTACTTGAAGTTTTTTGGTGAAATTAAACTCATTCACACTATACACGTGGTGCATTTTGGTCAAATTCTGATAAATTTATGGTTTTCCTTCGAATGTTTATTAGTGTAATAGCCTCATGCTTCTTTAATTTAAAATATGAAATTGATTGTTAATTTTGCTAATTTTGCCCAATTTTCAGTCTTGAGAAGCAAATAGATCCGCTTACACCAGGGTACATTGACCTCGCCACTATGGCCAACAGTGGTAAAATCACACGAGTTATTGAGCTGTCTCGAAACGAAGAAATAAAGCCAGCCTCGAATCAGAAAAAGGGAAATTTGAAGAAGACACTGTCTATTGACCAGGTTCGTTCTTAAATTCGATCGGTTGTCTATGAATTTCGATCTTTTTATGAATTTGAATTGATAACTTTTTCTGTTTGTATGAAATGATAGATCATAAATTCAAATCAGAAAAAGTGCAGTTTAAAAAAGACATCATATATTGACCAGGTTAATTTGTGAATTTCAATTCTAATGTAGGAATTTCAACCTTTTTGTGAATTTAAACTGGGATCCTTTCTATTGGTATGAATTGATAGATCATGCTCTTAGTGAAATTTCAAATGTCTAACTAAGCAGGTTCCTCAGAATCCTTTAATGACGAAAGTTTGCAGATGTCTTCTATTATTCCTCTCAGATCCCATCTTCTTGACTTGGGGCGTAGGAAGATAATGCTACCTTATCCTGCGGGTAATTAAAAGCTCCTGCCTTCAAACGAAATGAAAATGGCTTAAGAGAATGAAATATTGATGTCTTTTTTTGCAAAACTGTCAAACCTAAAGACAGAAGAACACACAAAATACTGCACTTATCATATATGTTTGACATGAATATCCATGCATATTCCGATCATTTTAGTGTTATTTCATTGGGGTTAATCTTCGCTTTTCTTAATTTGCATTTGCCTGTTCTTTATATTTCTCCTGAGTACAAACGTTGTATTTGAACCAAGTATTAAAATTCTTCTCCTTGTGAAAAACATTTTGTTCATTAATTCAAGGCATGATTATTTGAAAGACTTTGCAAATCATCTCTGTGTCTGTGACAAATATTTTCTTCATATGAAACCTTGAAGTTTGCTAAGATTTTTGGAAATTGAGCTATTGTCGCTTATAGCGAAGTCATAAACAGGCAGACTGAAATGAAAATGATCATTGATTTGTTTGGTCATCACAGCTGATTGCCATAACGTTAGCATTGCTGTGAATAATTACAGCTACTGAGTGTCTTGTGCTTTTACGGACTATTTTCTTCTGCCTTCTTGATCGGCGCTTCTTTGGAATTTCTTTTGACGATGAGAGAGGTTTTTAGAAAGTTCTCATCTTCAAGATTATTAATTTTTCTCTGGTCAGCTCTATTGTTCAATATGCGAGGTAGAATATTATTTTCAGTAATTGAGAACAAAGATATGATGATTTTAATGAATGAAATAAAGACCTATTTTGTTTTATAACTTCCCTCCGTTCATCTAGCTAGGCCTGTCCACCAAAGGTCAAATAATCGATATTCGGTTGCTTGGCTTACTATTCTGTTACGTCATACACTAATCGAATATTCGGGTGTAACCGAATAGTCCGATTATTCGAGCTATTCGAATAGCAACGATTAGTAGAATAGCAATGACTGGTCGAATAGCGATGACTGATCGAATAGCAATGACTGGTCGAATAGCAATGACTGATCGAATAGCAACGACTGGTCGAATAGCAATGACTGGTCGAATAGCAACGACTGGTCGAATAGCAATGACTGGTCGAATAGCGATGACTTATCGAAGAGCAATGACAGATCCAAGACAAGCATGCATTGAGGCGGCTTCCTCGCTGTGAGGAAAACTGCAGTCATACGCAAGCTTGATGGGTAGGGGGTCTGCATAACGATGGTAAACCTGAGACGGAATTTTCGGAAAGAGTGTTTTCTGCAGCAGGGAACATCGTTAATAAAAAGAGATGCAGTCTGCTATCAGAAAATGCGAACGCTTTAACTTTTTTGAATAAAAACTTAAAGACCGCTTGAACTACACATTGTAATGATAACGCTTTACAAACAATCGCTTTCCACAGTGTGCTAAATTTATAATATTGCGAGTTTTAAATCCTGACAGAAAGATTTTATCACTTGTTGTATTCTGTTGACCACACCCTGCCACACCAAAATTTTATTAACCACACCCAAATGAGGTCACGCCCATATTCGCCGAATAACCGAATAGTCGCTAATATTTTATCCGAATAATCGAATAGTAAAATTTGGGGAGTTGGACAGCCCTAATCTAAACGCATGGAAAAATAATAATAATCGGAAAAAGATCCAACTTAGAGGTATCATTGTTTTGAAGAACTGTAAACAGTTAGATTTGAATGATTTTGCAATGATTCAACGAACTGAAAGTTTAAAGAGATAGGTAGGAAAGGGGAAGAATATGAAAATTAATATTACATTAAGCAATATGGAAGCAAGAAGGCAAAGATAGTTATCTAAGAACAGAAATTTAAAGCTTATTTCGTGTTTTTCGTTAGACTGAGAATCGTGAAAACAGAGAATGTAAAATTTTGTTCCATTTGACTATAATTTGAGTACAAGAGATGGCAAAAATAGATTTCTCTCCATCGCAAGAATGGAACATGAATTTCGATAAATTTCGATCCTTTTCTGCATTAAGCCTTGTACAACGACATGTAGCTGTTTTAAAGTTGTCTTCTAGAAGAAACCAGGAAAACCAGTAATACTTTAGCTTTATGCTTCTTGGTAGAATTATATAGACGGAAGTGTTCGTGAATTTGACAACTAGTTGTCTCTTCTAGCAGTCATCTGCCACATTAGCCCAGGCATTCAAAACTGACGAAAAAATAGAAGATTCATCACAAGTAACTGGTGTTGAGAGCCGAAGCGAGGTTGGCACGAAACAGAGGGAAGCTGGAAACGAGGTACACCTGTCGTTCAGTTCAGTTCAGTTCAGTTTTAATTTTAAAATTCCACTACATACAAAAATCTTTCTAAAATACATACAATTAACTAGAATAACAAATTAAAACAGATGACAAAAAATGACAAATTTTACAATAAGAGTACATAGAATTTCGTATGGAGAGGAATTTCTTAAGGAGGAGCTCTCTCAGTAGGTAGACTAATCGAGGAGAGAGCACCCCCTAAGCTAAAAACTTATCATTCAATTTATGAAATCTTCTAGTGATTCGATAGATCAATGTAAGGAAGAATTATCTTATCAAGGTATTCAGTATTCAGTCGTATTTTGCAATTGACGGTACTTTTATTTGTCTTGTTCTCATACTCGTTTTGAATAAAGTTTCCGTCTATGTGCTGTGCTGTGAAAGTCAGAAAGTACCGGAGATCATGCGATTTGCATGATTGGCATTACCCGAGATATGGCAACACAACAGTCTGATGTTGAAAAGTGTGATGACATCATCAAAGCTACTCCAGTCCACTGCACAGAGCAATAACTACCCTCGGCTACAAACGCTATGGAAGTTATATACAAGGCTAACCTAAAGGACGATTATGTCCAATCCTTTTAATGAAACTTTCAGGAACAACCTGAAACACTGAAGTGACCAAACAGAATTAGTATGCTGATCAAGTCCATTCATTATCTTCATCCGAAAGACCGCTTTATCTTCCCCTATTCGATATGCCTATTTTAGTTCATTCAATAATAGAGGGATGTTTTCCACTCTTCAAGTTCGGTCGTTATTTGATAACAATCTCATGCACTCGGATTTACAGATCTAAAGTCGGTCTGCAGTCACTAAAAATTTACCACCAGGTGTTGCGGGCAAGCTGATTGGATTGGTTCAAGGATGAAGTTCCCTTTTTTATAGGCAACAGGATTTTTTACGAAGAATCATAGAGAGTGCGGAAAAATAACCGACCCGAGCGGGACTCGAACTCACGACCCCTGACTTTGTACGCCAAGTGCTCTACCGCTAAGTCCTCCTTTTTTGTTCCGATGCGTCGAATTCGTTTAGTTGGCTATAATTTTGCCTTCATGTTCAAGATGAGAGGGTATCTAAGCGAGGCTGGTCTCGTTTTCAGTAGGTGATGCTACTATACTTCACATCTATGGTTGACATATATTGAACGCCTCCTTGTCAGGAGTCGTACTTTGGTGAGAGTGAGCGAGTTCTGTGTTTACTGGGACTGGAAATGACGTCACTTTATTTACCTGTCTCGCTAGATAGGCCTCAAGTGGGGCTGGTAAACATATTAGGCAAGTTCTGAGAATGTGATTTGATGATCGTATTTAATTTGATAAACATATTTCAGCACTGTTGTTTACTGCTTACAGCTAGAGCTGAAGAGTCAGAAGCCTCAGGGAGGCCAAGAGAAAACACAGAGCAAAACAGTGGCAAAGCCAGCCCAGCAGTCGTCAGAAAAGCAACCAAATCCCACGCAGGGCCTATCAGCAAAGCCCCCACAGCTACAGACAATGACTGATCAGCCAAAATTTGCCAAGTGCAAACTTGATCTACATAATTTGGCCGTAGAAAAACGAGCCGAGTACAGGCGAGGTATAGTGGTGTTTTGTTTTCTGGTCCCTTCATATTATCACTGTATGAATTACTTTTTCCGATCCGATAGGTATAGTTTCAAGTGTTTTAGTAGATTGCAAGGTATGCTAGAATTACTGGTGCCTCCTCCATTTTGCTTTATGTCTACAACAACCTTTATCTGGGTAGATGGAGATCTCACCCGACCCTCCTTTGTGAACAAAGTGTTATACTCTTTGAATGAGTTGGTAACACTTAAGTTGATAATTCAATTTCATTGCTGACCACCTCTAAATTCTTTCTCTAGTGAATTTAGAACCAAGCCCTGTGACAAAAGGCTGTTTTTTGCTCTTAAATTATATCATTCCTGAAATTAAACGTTCATGTGGCATTAGACAAAACATCTACTTATTTGTCGAGGTACAAAGCCAGGCCATAAATTTCAACATTTCTAAGCAAACGAGGGATTTGACTGTGCTCAGAAGAGTGCCAAGAATTATTCTCTCGCTGCTTCATCGCAGATTAACGCCAAACATATTCTTGCTCTTGATTTTTCTACGATCTGCTTTGAAGCTCACTTGCTATTACGCACGTTGTATTGCAGACGTAAAAGCAAACTCGTTACTATTTTCGCTAATTGAACACAGAGGGCGGCAAACAAGGTAAGCTGTAATTGTTGTATCCTCATTTGGATGCCATTTCTTGAATTCGCCATGCTGAGCGTAGTGTAATAAGTGACTTAGGCGTGAAGGCACGGGAGGGCGAGACTCAGGCAATTTTTGTTTCGCTAATTAAACACAGAGGGCGGCAAACAAGGTAAGCTGTAATTGTTGTATCCTCATTTGGATGCCATTTCTTGAATTCGCCATGCTGAGCGTAGTGTAATAAGTGGCGAGACTCGGGCAATTATCTTTTCGACAATCGAGTACTTTCCGTTGCCTTTTCTCTCTGCCTTTCAAGATTTTATCTCCAATGCTGGGTAAATCATTTCTAAAGTAACTGTAGAATGGCTATTGCGAAATGCCTGAAAATCATCGAAATTTTATTACAATCGTTATTACAATACATTTTTGATACGTAACAGTGCTAAAAGTAGGGCACACAAAGTATGTTTCGCACTTCGTTGCCCAAATTTACTGACGAACTTGGAGCCATACCACGGTAAACAGAAAATGCTAGTTTTTCGCTTGTTTGGCTATTTCTACTTTCAGGTTCAATTTGTTCATTAGTTCCTACTTTTAATTTCGGTATTGTCAATCGTATAAGATTTTTTTAATGTGATATGGTGTTCGCTTGTTGCTATATAATTCCTGTAGTTATGCAACACAATCAAACTGAATATTTTCATGGTATCATGGAAGATTTTCTAATCAATATGTGGTAGCGGTAGTCTCTAATTTTCTTTAATTAAGAGGCAATGAAGATGATTATTTCACCGAAACCGCCTTTGATTTGCAAACAGCTGAAGTAATTGGAGATTTGAAGGTACATTATCTGTGCAATCAACATAGATTTGTACTTAGTATTAGCCACATCCTACTTCAATCGTACAATGAAACATTGTTTGTTTCGTCAATGTCCTAATGCCGGCTTTTGATTCACAGCTGGCGACCAAAAGGACAGTTAGTTGCCCACTTACACGAGCACAAATCAGCTGTCAATAAGTATGTTTTGCCTCTTTGCCTTTGTCTCTAAGTGATGCTCTTTGCCAGGACAGTCATTTGGTAGCATTTACTCTGTTCTTTGATTCAAAGAAGGCTCAGTGATTTTTCAATTTTCTCCTACGAGCTCTCTGTCTATTTTTTACGCCCGAACATCACATAAGAAATATTGAAGTTGATGTTACCTAATGCTTTTATTGACCTCATACCAAGAGTTATCCATATAGTCAGTTCTAATAGATAATAACATGTTATTTTTATAACAAGGATCATTCAACTATTATATACATCATTTCAAAATTTAAATGTATTTTGTCGTATATTGGTATATTGGTATATTGGTATAAATGTATTGGTACCTTCTTTTTACATTGCACCAAAAGTCTATTTTCTGTCAATTAAAATTTTTTGATAGTATCCATTCCCTTCTCTTTGAAAGTGTTTGTTTAGCTTTTTCTACAGCTTGTCTGTCTTTTTTTTAAATAAAGCTTTAATGCATTATATTTAAATATATTTATTTCCTTAGAAGTAGATTCAGTCTGTATGAAATCGTTTTCGTTTTAGGATTGTTGTTTCTCACGATTGTGCTTTTTTCGCTACTGCTTCAAACGACTCTACTGTTAAAGTCTGGGACACCCAGAGACTGGATGGGAAGTCACCGACCATGAGATCGAAGCTCACGTATAGCAGATTAGGTAATCGTCAATCTTTGTCATTTGCGGTGATGTCCATACTTTATTACTCGACTTTCGGCTTTCCCTTATTGTTATGACCGCCTTCATTCCATAGCCAGTCCATTCGGAATATAAAATGTAGTTTATTATAAAGTATACAGAAATCCCCCTGGCGCATAGGTATCTGGTATTAAGATGAACACCAAAAGATAAATTGAGAACGTTCCATGTCCAGTAATTCTTTTTCGACGTTGTTTTGTTAATTTTTATATTTATTCGATTGTTTTAATTTGCGAAGGAACGTTATTTAGTCATTCGTTGTTATTAAATGTTTTTCCCTGATATCAGTTGACTTCAAAACATTATAGCTAGACTTTAGAAAAGCTCAGGTTAGGCCAAATCGGTGTATTGAATAACTGAGTATTTTTTGTTTTTTCTTCACCTCATTTCTGTACATTTTTTTAGTTGGGAAAATCAACTGTCTGACATTTTGTCAGAACTCACATTCCTTGGCTTGCTCCTCCGACAATGGTTCGATCCACGTTTTAAGGTACAACGGAGATTCAATTTGTCTTCTTACTTCTTAGCAAACAGTTTTCAGTGTACCGCAGTTTGAATAAAGTTTTTTGACGCAAATCTGCTAAGCACGGTTTACACATGCAACCTTTCATATGCAACTCGTTGCACAAACATGACAAGACGGAAGGCCTGCAAGGGTAAACAGACTTGTGATCTGCTACAACTTCCTTTGTGCAACCTTCTGCAATCCTTGACTAATTTACTAACGAGTATCTGCCTTCCAGAGTTGAGAGCAACCCATCCCGGCTCCCATTGGTGGTCGAGAAGAAACTGAACGTTGCGGAGGAGGGCTTGGCAGTAGACATGAGTCACTTTGATACAGGTCAGAGGCAAGCATGTTCATTATCATCATCATCATTATGATTATTATTATTCCTTTCTTTTGTTAATTTCTTTTGTTTATACTTGTAAGAGTCTTTTTCTTTGTAAACCTAGGCTAGCCAATTGCAAATTACCTTTGTATTAGTGAAATTTGTAATTGTAGATTTAATTGAATTGAAAATGAAAAGTTTCCATTATTATTATTGTTATTATTATCATTGTTACCATAATGATGACCATTATCATTGTCATAATTATAATCATCATCATTATTATCATATTGTTATTTTTGTTAACTATCAGCATTATCACGTTTCAATTTTAAATTATGCCATTGAGTTTGTGTGCATCAAATTATGTTAAGATGGGTTGGTTGCAACTTCTACTGAAGTTTTGTTATGTAACTCTGATCAGTGGAACATTCTGTGCAGAGAATGTACTGCAAGAAACTCACAGAAATTGTACTCTGAGAATGATTTCTGATCACGTACACTGAAGCAAACATTGTTTACATTCTATTGTGATTCAATGGTCCCGATTTCCAAATTTCATCCTTTTTAGCGCTATAAATTATTTCAAAGAAGAGCGAGGCTATTGCTTCTTTCTTAAACAGCACTCTGAAATGATTTAGAATGCCAAGACTGAAATGCCTTTGCAAGTTTTTCTAGACAATGCCATCTGCTTAATTTTTGTGACGTAATTCATTTGAATCATAATCATTTTTGTTCATTTGAACAGTTTGTTTCTTGCGAGTTTTGAAATGTCTTTCTTCTTGTTAAGCCAGTTTCATACGTTACTAACTATGTTAATTATGCACGAAGGGATTATGAAGTCAAATTGTTACGTTGTTGAGTTTCGAAAGCTCCTTTTGACAATAACGTGAAGATAAATGCGCTGAACATCGCTTGAATTTATCATTTTCTAAATACCTGCTTTTCAGCCCTCTCAATGAATGGAATGGTAGATAAACACGTGACTTTATTGCTGAAATATAGCTTAAGTTTAGTAACAACGATTTCCTACCAATTTATTATGTAATTCTCATTCATCAGTGGAAAAGGTTGCTGTCATACTGTTGATGCGAAAATATTAAAATGAGGCAAATAAACTCCCTGAATAGTATGTTCTGTTAGGGTCCTCTCAAAAACGAGCGAAATCAAACAGGACAATTTTGAAGAGGATATGAGATTATGAAATGCATGAAACACGTCATTAACAGTCAAATGAAGTGTCGAAGCAACTGATGCATCGATGCTGTGCCAAACTCTGTTGCCAATTCAATCCAAGTCAATAATGCAGTTTTACACGTTTCTTGTCGTTTTCGTTTAATTCTCTTCGTTTACCGAAACCAGGTCATGAAGGCTTTCTGTGTAGCTCATCGTACTCCATTCATATTTCTAGGCTCCCAAAGCATAATTTGCTACGCAACTGTCTATGGTTGTATCTTTGGATGGGATCTGCGACAGCCTACTGACAAATGTGCATGGAAATTCAAAAATGAACTTCACCATGGTGTGTCATTGAATTGCTTCCAATGTCTTATGTGTATTATTCCTTTCTTTTTCCTAATAAACCTGCTACCTGTATATCAAATCCGTTGCCTTCTTGCGAATCTCCTCGTGTAAACATAGGGTACTTAATACATCCAGTATGAAAATAGTAAACATGCTGGCCAAGGGGGGAAGGGGGATCGCATCTTACCCCACCTTTCCCCGCTGTTTGGCATAAAGTTTTGAACTGGATCATATTCTTCAAATTTTGATCATGACCCTTTGCAACATTTCGATTGTTTTGGAGTTTAGTTTCGATTCTTATGTTTTTCGGAATGAAGAGGTCCTTGGAACATTTTGGAGTCTGGAATTTTTTCACAATCCTGGAACATTTGGAGTCTGGAACATTTCGTAGTTTCTTTGAACATGCCATGTTTTCGTAGACCATTCCTTATTTTCTTCAGAGATACCGAAGTTTATTGGAGCTTGTGAAAATGTTTTAAGCATTTCGAATGTTGCTTGGATTATGCAAGAGTTTTTTGCAGTTTCGTAGAACCTGCTATTTTGAGATTGCACAGTTTTTGGAACATGTTAAAATTTCTTGGATGATTTAATGGTTGTTTCTTTTAGGATTGATCACCTCCTTCGCAGTAGACCCTTTCCAGTGTTGGCTCAGCTGTGGAACAAGTGAAGGTACTATCGTATGTTGGGACATGAGGTTCCAGTTACCGATTACAACAATTCAACATTTTAGAAGTAAGTACATCAGCTTTATCGGTATAGTATATTCGCCACAGAATAAAACTTTTGAACTTCTTTGTAAAGTTGATGCAGTAGTAATGATGTCTCTGATACGATCTTAGTCGAAACTCTTTTTGAAGCAGATTCACGTTGTTTTAGCTGGTTGCAATCCGTTGTATTTTCCAGGGCCGCTAGTCCGCAAAGTAACTAGCCATCCTATTGAGCAGTCTTGGGTTGTAGCCTCGTATCAAGGTAACAATGAACTTTCAATGTGGGATCTGGAAACGGGTGCCAGGCAGCAGACGTTTTGGGCGAGTCCCTACCCCCCGCTTTCCCAGTCACAGGTGAGATTTTTCTTAAGGTGTGCTTTAGTAGAAACGGAGGTTGCATAGGCTAGCTAAGGACCGGGAAGTGATAACGACAGTAGGTCACTCGAAACCGGTCTGTTACCAGAACCATAGGCGGTTTAATACAGTGATGTGACCGGGACCGTAAGTGGTTAAGGACCTCAGTGTGACAGTGACACAATGGCAGTAGGTCACTCGAAACCGGTCTGTGACCGGAACCATAGGCGGTTTAACACAGTAACATGACCGGGACAGTAAGTGGCTAACGAGCTCAGTGTGACAGTGACACAATGGCAGTAGGTCACTCGAAACCGGTCTGTGACCGGAACCATAGGCGGTTTAATACAGTAATGTGACCGGGACCGTAAGTGGTTAAGGACCTCAGTGTGACAGTGACACAATGGCAGTAGGTCACTCGAAACCGGACTGTGACCGGAATCATAGGTGGTTTAATACAGTAATGTGACCGGGACCGTAAGTGGTTAAGGACCTCAGTGTGACAGTGACACAATGGCAGTAGGTCACTCGAAACCGGTCTGTGACCGGAACCATAGGCGGCTTAATACAGTAATGTGACCGGGACCGTAAGTGGTTAAGGACCTCAGTGTGACAGTGACGCAATGGCTGTAGGTCACTCGAAACCGGTCTGTGACCAGAACCATAGGCGGTTTAACAGTAATGACCGGGACAGTAAGTGGCTAACGACCTCAGTGTGACAGTGACACAATGGCAGTAGGTCACTCAAACCGGTCTGTGACCGGAACCATAGGCGGTTTAATACAGTAATATGACCGGGACCGTAAGTGGTTAAGGACATCAGTGTGACAGTGACACAACGGCAGTAGGTCATTCGAAACCGGTCTGTGACCGGAACCATAGGCGGTTTAATACAGTAATGTGACCGGGACCGTAAGTGGTTAAGGACCTCAGCGTGACAGTGACACAATGGCTGTAGGTCACTCGAAACCGGTCTGTGACAGGAACCATAGGCGGTTTAACACAGTAACATGACCGGGACAGTAAGTGGCTAACGACCTCAGTGTGACAGTGACACAATGGCAGTAGGTCACTCAAAACCGGTCTGTGACCGGAACCATAGGCGGTTTAATACAGTAATATGACCGGGACCGTAAGTGGTTAAGGACATCAGTGTGACAGTGACACAACGGCAGTAGGTCATTCGAAACCGTTATGTCACCAAGACCATGGATGGTTCAATGCAAATGTGACAGTGACCGTGGGTAACTCTAAACCGTTCTGCGATTGCAACGTTGTGTTAAACATCGCCAAAACTGCATTCTTCCGGCATTTAAGTTGATTATGCCAAACACGTACTCAGTATGACCATGCAGCGAGTTATAGCAAGCAACTTGCAGGATTACCGAAGTGCCCATCGTCGACAGTATTTATTATCTATTTTATTCTCAATTTACTGGATCGTTTCTCAATTAATAGCCTGAGCCATTATATCCATTTTGCTTTTGGTCCGTTTGCCAAGCGGTAACATCTAAAGGGTTGGGCGGTGAATTTCAATGGCCTAAAGCCTGGTAAGGCTGCTATGAGAGATTGCTGATGCTAAAGGATGCTCAATGCTCAGTTGTTTTTAACCCAAGGGCCGATCCTGCTAAAAACATTGATGACGTCAAAAACAGTTGCATCAAACGTGCAGTGCTTCTTTGCAACCGCGTTTATCGTTCGAATGCTTCCTTTCAGTCAAGTAGTAATCAAAACAAAGCCAATCATAATTATCTACTTGTATTGCATGGCCAATATAGTAACGATACTGGGTTATCTTTACAGGTATCAAACGACGCCATTCTGGCTATACACGCATCGGATCAGGAAAGCAGGAGCTATTTCATAACTGGAGGTCTCGACAGGAGAATTCGCTTGTGGGATATACGACAGCCCGAGAAGTCTTCACTTGTGGCCGGTGCGGCGACAGACAACCTCGATCACGTTTCTTTGAACTACACGTACGTTTCCTAGCCTGCGTACACATTAGCAATTTTCCTACTTGAAATAGTAGAGTCTGCGCAAAAAAATCGAAAAGCTTGTCAAGCCTCCCTTACATTTGACGAGGTGAAATACAATACAGCCTCCAAGCAGCCAATCAAGTCACATGCCAAAAAGTTGGCATATGATTGGATTGGCTACAAAACAGTATCAAAACAGTGATTTGAACAACAAACAAAGTGATTCAGATGTTCTTCAAAAAGAGGCCTGATAAGATATCGCACTTTATTTCGCAGAATCTACTTTTACCATAGTCGAATCCGCTCGCAGGCTAACGTTTCCTCGATTTGCATAAGAGGCATTCTCAGTTTGTGCAGTACATGTCCAGTAACATAGCGACCGCGGCATTTCCTCCCAGGGCCAGCTATCTGACATGGAAGACCAGATGGCCTGTGAAGGAAGATTTTTTTTTCAATTTTTATAAGGCCAAAAGAGGGGACCACCTTATGACTCTTGAGGTGTCTGCCTAAGTACCTCGCTTTTATACACACTCCTTCTATTCTCAACTGACAATTTATTTTGCCTGCTCTAAGTTATTTCGTACATTGTTCGCTCACAGAAGTGTTTGACGAATTTGTATGCAAAATTTTGATTGCGCTGTTCCATGTTACTTTGCGATATTCCTTCTGCCCATTTTAAATTAAGAGCCAAAATTGCTCACCTAATGGATCTGCTCATCAACAAAAAATTTAATCCGAAAATGTTCTATAAACGAATTGCCATCACGAAACTGGTTCCCCTGCAAATGTGTTTTCGTGACCAGTTGGTTACTTCTGACGTCACTTGGACTTCTTTATCACGTGTAGCTGTAAATAATTACGTAATCGAAGTCACCCAGCTGCCTCCATATGTTTGAGCCGACCTCTCTACTTAGGCTTGTTTTGATCTTTGGCAAACCACTTTCACAAGATTCCGCCCTTTTTGTTCTTTGGCGACCAAGCATTCATGGTATATCTCTAGGATGATCCGTCTAGTAATAATAACAATTGGTTGAAGCATGTTAACCAATCAACTTCACATCCCAGGTTTTTCGACCTGTCAGCATTAGAATTTTGATCTGTATTCTTGCTGCTTTGCATGCTCTCTCTCTTGTACAGGAGTCGCCTCATTGATGGGACAGAGGTTATCTTTGAGACGTGTGAAAGGAAGCACCTGAACGATGAACCACCGAGAAAAGGACCAGATGACACTCCAGTGGGACACAATGATTGTATCACCGATATTAGCATGACAAGAGTTCCGCAAAACTTTTTAGTGAGTGGCTCTAGAGATGGCGTTGTTAAAGTCTGGAAGTAATGATTTTGGTCAATTGAAATCTCGTCATCTTTGTTGTCATTCCCGTTCTATTTGCGGTAATGTCACATGGCCCTAGGCCCCTTTTGGTATTTCGATATATGCTAAAGGAAGAAGTTTGTGTTTTTTTTGACAATAACACCATGAAGAAATATGTAAATCTGATTTTGAATATAAGTTCTCTTTGGTATCTTAAAACTTTTACTATTTTAGCCCCCTCATTTCATCTAGTAGTTGCAAACAGATTTAAGGCAAGAACCACCGTAGTTTATTTTTAATAATTTCAGATAGAGAACGAATCGTTCGCTTTTCAAAAATATCGCCATTGACACAACTCACTTTTATATCTGTAAAGTACGCTTTCCTTTTTCCAGCCCTTTTATTCCATTCCAAATTGAATTTTTTCGTAAGCTTCAATCTCAGCAATCGCATTGACAATAGAATTATATGTTTATTATATATATTAAATCCACAAGGAAAGCTTCCGTATATGTTTAATTGAATGTGTAGTTAGTTTTTTCAACCTTATCTTTGTATAATTTAGACCGAACAGCATTGAATAAAGATTTGTTTCACTTATCAATTAATGTTATCTATGAATATCTATGAATCTATGATCGTTGAAGATTTAGGAAATTGAAACTTGTGGCAGGACACTCAAAGGCTTTTGGTCGTACTGACATGTAGCGGAATATAGTCAAGTCGTTCCCGGCATGAGCTAGATTTCTTCTGAACCAGACCGATCTGCAGTTTCCCTTGAAATTGGATTAGCTTTGGGTAGGCTAAATAGGGTACTCGCTTTGTCGTATCATAACTTTAGCTGAAGATCTTACTCAACAGATGTAGCTCCGAGTTCGAAAGAACTCTTGCTAGAATTCGCAAGGGTAACCTTCTGTTATAATTCATAGAAAACATTCCTATTTCTACCTCCATATAACCTAATGTCCCTCCCCTTTTTTGCCTTTCTTCGACATAATCCATTGCAATTGTGTCCACTATCCATAATTAATCGTTTGCAACGTATTGTATTAGCATTTCCTTCAAAATGAGATCAGGCATCTTTAATAAAATTATTGTAAACTATGATCGACTTGAGTTGTCTACATAGTGCGTTCCTGATACGAAATTAGCTGTATGAAGTGTTTTGGATTATTTATTTCTTTCCCCAAGACTAACGCTAACTTAGAAGAAACTAAGAGCTGGGGCCTCATTTAAACAAATTCAGTGCCTTCATTAGCGACTCTTCCTCGGATATTGTAAACAAAAGTTTGTGATAGCAGTGTTTACATAGAGTAGCTGCTGTTTGCCTGAGCTATTTCGACCCCGTAGCTACAATTATCTCGCAATAGATTAAAGGCTATCAATATAATGTGTACGGATGTATCCTTGTGGAGCACCAGATTTGATCGAAATTTTTATGAATCAATTCAGAGTTATTGCTAGTTATAGTTGACCTGATGTTGGCCACTCTCACTGTTACTGCATCGCAGAGTTTCTGTAAAGATGTACAAGGTTTCTATCAAAACTTTTGGAAAAAAGATTACTTTTAAATGTGATGCAAGCTGAATAAAATTAAGCGAATGGAAATATATATTGCGCCACCACGAGTTATCAGGAAAATAAGTTACTTTCTTCTCTTAGTAAGTTTAAAGATCAGGAAGCTGCAATTCTTGAATTTCCAGACTTTTTTGCGGACGGTTTTCTTTCGGATAGGAAACTCCACAACAACCTTGATTTGGATATTGCTACCTCGACATGAAAATGAGGCTATATGGCCTATGTTGCTTCGATCAACTGAAGAAAACTGCACGTGAGTCGATTTGGTAAACAAGAGGTTTGTGAGCTTGATATTTAGAAGGAAAGTTATCAGTTTTTGCGGGATCGCATACCATAGAATAGTATGTTAATTTGTATCTAGGCCACCACATCTGCTTTTGATAGGGCAAAAATGAAATGTTGAGTGCTCCAGATCTTGTGTCGCTTCTGCCAGAAGTTCTGTGAAATGTTTTCCTGTCAATTTCTTAAATTTTCGTATATTCTTGACGCTTTTTATTATTGCTTAAGCCAATATCTAAAAGAAACCTGTTGGTGTAAGAATCTGCTTGGTTTTTTCATGAAGTTTAAAAAGTTCGGATAAGAAGCAACTGATCATGCAATCAGAGTTTTTTGTATTTGACAGCTGTCTAAAATGTTTTTATGTACCCTAAGATCATTGCTAAAAAGTGCCACGTTTCGCAGATATGGATTTGGAAATGCATGTTCATTTGATAATGGGCTGTTTTGTCTATAGCTTAATCTAAAGGCACATTTGTTAAATATTGAACAAATATATTTGGTTGTAGTCTACATTTGATCACCAATCTCTTATTTTTGGGTTTGTTAAAAGGTTTAAATTCTTATGTTTTTGGCTAAGCAAATTGCAAGTTGTCAATCAGATTAGGAGCATCCACTAAAACTGTGCCATCAGAATAATACAATGTTTACCCCAAAATCTCATCCTTGCTATACCTAGTTGATATGGAGAGTTGCAATGGAGGGACAACTCCAATAAGAGCCTTGTTTATTGATACATTCTATGTCTGTTTGTTACTTAGCTACTAACTCACTAATAAATGTATATGCTAAGAGTCTGTTGTTGATTCCTGATTTCCACTAAACCTATTTTGAATATCATGCCTCTGATTCAGATTTTCATATGGAAATTTATGAATGAGCTATGGCAGAGCAGAAGGAAGAAATTTTTGGCTTTGAATCACTGCAAGAATTTTCACAGGTATGTTGTTGTTGTTATTGAAGCATCAAAATCATCTTTGGAATCCCAGAAGCCAGGTCTTTTTTTTACGCGGGTGATCGCCTTGCCACCACCCTCACCAGTTCATTGACATGAGCAGTTGAATCCTCACAAAAACATGTGGTTTACAATTCATGCTCTGAAGAAGAACACTAGAGGGTGATAAGCAGAGCGTGTGATTGGTTATAATTGACCAATCAGTGCTACTTAACACCTAACTTTAGAAGAGCCTAAGGAAAAAGACATACTCTTTCTGTCTACAAAGAATGGGATTTTCCATTGAAATATAAACAGACTCCAAAACACCTAGGTGGAAAAACGACCTAGCTTGCCCAATTATAAAAATAATACATATTATTTTAAATCATTACATTTGTTCACACATCATAAATCATTACATCAAACGTTAGGCAATTGTTCGGAGATAATGCCCTAATTTCCCCACAGATCCTGAAGGACTTCCATTTAACAAATGTTTTTAGACGGGTGATCGCTCTCGTAAGCTGAACCATGTGGGCAGTTCATCGCTCTTGCAAAAATTTCATCACGAAAAGGCCTGCCAGAAGCCTATGGATTTTCAGAGGCATTTAATGTGGTTAAGCATTGTTCTCACAGACTTGATTTTAAAATCAGGATATTTATCAAAACTTCATTGGCAGAAATTGTATCAAAAACATAATTCTGTTATGCATATGATTATTATCTTTTAAAAAACTTGTATGTAGCAAGGTAAACTAAACAAACTATCACTTCCTTGCACATCTATACTGAAAGTACTTAATTCATTTCTAAGAAGAAATAGAACACAACATCAAACTATCAATGGCTATCATTGACTGTATCAAGGTCAGCCAGATGAAACCTTTGAATGGCAGGATGGTGTCTACATTATCTCTCATTAAAACTGATATAATTAATATATATATATATGTAATATATATATATAAATGTATAGTTTGATTTATTTTTGCTATCCATAGGCATGGCTGAGGAATTTGGTTTTATGCACCAAGGCATCAAATGAAATGGCAAAGTCTCATGATGACCATGAGTTTTGGACTGGTTTTGAACAGTATGAGGATTTTTGTGCAAATACAGGGAAGAATGTACTGAAGATGTATGTTGCTTACAAAACGAAAGCTTTACTCTTTTCTTTATAAGTTTTGCTACTTTATTCAGATTATGAATTTAGTTTTAATTCTAATTATTCATCATGATTATGATAGTTTAGCCTGTGACTGTTACAATCTTGCACATATCATGACATTGCCATGATTAATTCACTCCTTTCATTGGATTTTTAATTGGAAAACTGCAGTCCGGCTTTGGCTCATTTGCATTAAAAAATTATATCTAACTAACATATATTCTTGAAAGATTTCATAGTTAAGTATTCTTTTCTCATTTGGTCTCAATATTAATCTAGGATCAATTGCCAATCCTTGTATATATAATATTATATGTTATTAATATTCACCTAGTTATTTAGCCTTAGTTTTACTTAAGCAACAATATTTTACTTAATCAAATGAACATTATTTATTTATTCATATTTTTGACAATTCTTTAAGAATGGTGATCAATTGTCTGCATCATTTAAAAAACCATCAGTTTGTTGTCATTCCTCAAGTTTTATGGTTGTTATGTCCACATATTTACATAGGATAGGAAACATCCTGCATCACCAAGGGGTACAGTGTAGATGGGCCCAATCAGTACCCAGCCAGTATCCCCATACTGATGTTGAAGACAGATTTGATAGCATTGTAGAGGCTAATGACATTCTTCTTGAAAGAGTTGTAAGTTCATTAGTCAAATTGTCATAAAATGCTCAAAACTTTATAGGCAGAGCTTTGAATGCTTTTGTTGTTTTTAACCAGGCTTTAGGTTATTGCCTTAAATTCCACTTGAGATGTTCATTTTGTAACTGCCAACAAAATGAATCAAAGTAAAGGTAAATTTAGGTAAATTTAAACATCAGACTAACAACTTAAGACTATTCTATTATTTACCACAAATGGAACAATGCAATTATGAATTTTACTTTCATTTAAAAAATTTTCTTTAGTAAAATATTCATTGCTATTGCTGCCAGGCGAACTAAATATGCCAGTTAATTTACAGAAAGCAAATGTTGGTTTTAATTCATGAATTTATATAGTGCGATTTGTATATACAGGACACCCAACTTGATGAAATCATAAATCCAAGCAGTTCAAGCAAGACTCTCCCCTCAGCAACAACACCTGTTAATGTGTCCATTGATTCTAGCTGGAATAAAAACTCTGTATGTCAGTTAAGTCTTATTGTGCACACAATTTCTATTTGCTTCTTTTAGATATGCATTTATTTCAAGTGTTTGTAGAAATTCCAGCCTTTTATCACTTATGAGGCAGAACCTTGTCAATGTCAATAGTTGCTTATCAAGAAAAGGAGCTAGTTTTCCATCTAAGCACTTTTCAATATATTCTGACTGTTAGAATATCAAGCAATTGAATAAGGAGTCATTTTCTTTTATTTCAATACTTGCATATATGATATTGCTACATTAACTATGGCAAGTACTATAGCAAACAGATCAAACAGAGGAGGTAATCTTTCAGCTGCATGCAACTTAAACGTTACTGTTTGTCATTTTTGTTAAAGTGCTTGATGAATAATAATCAGAAGACTGGTGATTGAACCAAAATTTGAAGACGCAACTCGAATCTTCTCAATAGGCTTTTAAGTTGGTGATAAAGACTTTCTGAAATTCTTAGTTAGAATCCCATATGCATACCATGCCCTTTCGAGCTTGGTCAGTCATCAATCTTTGGTCAAAACGGTTGTTTTTAGAGCGCAAGGAAGTTGAAGAACGATCAATGGAGAAAGTTCAATCTGCTAACAGCTAGAAATATTGAACGTCCACAACTGAAATGGAGAAGGAAAGTCGACAACAGTAATGCTCCGTTTGTGCCCATTCTGAAGCTCAAACCAAATGCAGTCAAAGAATGGAAGCCATGTATGTTTATTTTGAAGCCTGACTCCTGTTTGCTTGTCGTCAAAATGGCATAAAAACAAGTCTTTCAATACATTATTCAAGTCTTTTAGTTTGAGAAGGTAAAATTTTCACACATATTTGACTAAACTATTGCTCTATTGAAAGTTCACTAGCAACTTTCATTTCAAAAGTACCTGGATAGCCATATGTGGCAAAACATTATTTTTTCATTCGATGTTTGCACTGTTTATCGTTCGTTGGCCAACTTCTAGTTCTAACTCATCATCGACTCCGTCATATGTTACCTCAGCTCCGTGTTGAAGATTCATAGTAGCTAAGTCTCGTTTAATTGTTAAAGTTTTGTCATGACTTTTTATCATTTGCATTGTATTTCTGAATTCTTGTCATTTGCGCAAAATGTTCTTCCAGCGCAAAAGTTCCTGGACGTTGGTGGGAAATCTAAGACCACATCAGCTATTGATGATTTCATTTCCAGTCAAAGGCTTGGGGATGATTTTGGCTTGTTTGAAGAAAGGTTTGTTATGTTGATTATTTTAAAGACAGCAAAAGGTGACCATCTATGAAATATGTGGAGTAGCACAGTATGTCGTGTTGACTGTCAGATGAGCTTGTGTAGCTTTGTGTCATGCAAAGATGGTGGGCTGATGAAGCAGCTGTTCCCTTTCAATTGGCTATTTCAGACTAATCCTTGGAAGTAGGATTTTCACAGTACTACTCTACGTGGCACAGAAATGATCTCCTTACCCACCAGTTAGCTTTGTTAATGAGCCAGGATTTTGCTTTTGAGATTCTTATTCAAACTTTACGCTCTCTTTCTCTGCCCCTTTGATCTGTCTCTCCGCTCTCATCTTCCCAACTATTGTTCTGTATTTCTGCTCTCTCCACAGTATTGATTTGTTTTGCCACTCTCTTCTTCCGCACTATTGATTTTTTTGCCGCTCTCATCTTCTGCACTGTAGATCTCTCTTCCCGCTCTCTTCTCCCATACTTCTTCCAGACTGTCTTTCCGCTTTCTTCTTCCGCACTATTGATTTTTTTTGCCGCTCTCATGTTCCGCACCATTGGTCTGTCTTTCCGCTCTTATCTTCTGCACTATCGATCTTTCTTCCCGCTCTCTTTTCCCACACTATTGACCTGTCGTTCCGCTTTCTTCTTCCGCACTATTGATTTGTTTTGCCGCTCTAATCTTCCGTCCACCGCACTATTGATTCGTTTTGCCGCTCTCCTATTGTGTCCGGTCTCTCTTTCTGTGTATAGGGTATCAATTGAATGAAGAAATCGAAATGTTTTTCCTACTTTCAGGCATCCATACACCTTCGAACTTGAGGTGTTCGAACCTGCGCCTTGGCAGTTGGAAAAAGGAGCTGTTCAGGTGAAGCTCATTTCTCCTGCGTTTTATTTCCTTGTTTTCTACAACCCTGGTATCCCAAAAACCGAGTCACTGGTACGAAAGTGCGCCATTACTATGCAGTGGGATGTCATATTCACTATCTACCTAGATATCTTGCAGGCTTTCCACATTAATGGTTTGTTTACTCATAGCATCCATTCTGTCACATAAGTTTTTGTAAATCTGTTTGACTTGGACGATGCGTCAGACATTAGTATTAACAATATTTGTGATTTCTTTATAAAGCCTTATAGAAGTATCGAAGAAACATCGTTGACAATGGTTGATGATGTTGAAAAACTGAAAAGTCTTCTGGAGAAGCTAAAGCGCGTGAAAGAGATCGCAATCGACTTAGAGGTTAGTCGTGACTTATACTAGAATAGGTAATCATAGCCTCGTTTTCTGGAAACATGTCGTTTCATCCTGAAGCATAACTAGATGATCATCTATTGTCGATAGGGCTGCGTTGATTATCATCGCTTCCGTTGATTATAAGACCGGTACCATGTTTTTTACTCACTTGTACTCCTCATCGTTCTTTTCTCTGTCGTTAACGGTGGCCACATTAAGTGCGATATTGTCATAATCAAGTGTTATTGAGTTTGTATGTCCGTATGTGTCTGCCTTTCCTTCCTCTGCATTGTGTTCGACATTTGATCCAACCTCACCTCCGAAGTTGTAATAAAATTGTCGTGTCTAATAGTATGACAACTGAATTTTCAGTGAAGCTTAAATAGTCCGGGTCTTACCACGCATAAATCAGACATTAGTGACGGTTTTACCATGAAAGAAATTATTCATTTGTCCATTCATTCAGTCATTCCTTAATTTATTTCTTTGCTCACTCATTTGTTTCGTTATTGATTTATACACCTATTCAAATATTGTTAGTTATTGTCAAAAAGTGTATTTTCAAACCGCTTTTCGGTACTCAGTAGTAGATCCAACGTGGGTAATTGATTTTTGTAATTTGTGTTTATTCTCTCCGGACAGCATCATTCTTATCGTTCGTTTCTTGGTTTCTGTTGCCTAATGCAAATTTCAACGAGAGACGAAGATTTCATTGTGGATACAATTGTTTTGAGAGATGATCTACAAGTTTTAAACGAAGTTTTTACGGATCCTAACATTTTAAAGGTATGCTTTATAGCTCCGTAGTTGCCTGGTAGTCATTGATTTACAGCCAGAATTTCAAATCAATTATGTTGCTTTTGAAAATTTCCGTGGCTTTTATGTCATGGCAAGAGCAGATTAATATCCTTTCGAAAACTACGATAGAGGTTTTTTGTGTAAAATATTAATCATATCAAATCTAATGTTAATGTGCTTTAGTTTTTACTTGAATATTTTCTTGCAACAAATTGTTTGTCAAAGTAAGCAGATTTCTGATGTATGATGGAAAATGAACGAAACTAAATAGTTATACAATATTGCAATACAAAAATTCATTTTTCATGAAGTCAGATTATTTCTATGAGCCTTTAAATAATCACATTTGGGTTCAAATTGAAAGTCTGATAAGTATAATTACTTCATGACCCCAACTATAATACCTATTATTTTTTATGAATTTTTTAATGTTGTAGTATAGAATAGAGTACATTGAAGTTATCCTAGATCTACGTTTTCCACCAGGTGATGCATGGCGCTGACCAGGACATTGAGTGGCTTCAGCGTGATTTCGGGCTGTACGTGGTGAACATGTTCGACACCGGACAGGCAGCTCGAGTCCTCCAACTGGCCCGCTTTTCGCTCGCTTTCCTTCTGAAGGAGTACTGTGGGGTCGCTGCTGACAAACAGTATCAATTAGCAGATTGGCGACTGAGGTAGCATTTCATTTTTGAATTCAAATATTTTGTTGGAAACAGAGCCATTAGAAATTCAGTGAGGTGGCTTGGAAATGTTTCTTTGAGAGGGAGGTGTTGGTGTCAATTCTCATGTAAGAAGGTATTGTTTCGCTTTCCCTTTTTGATGAGATACTAGCTTGACTCAAGAGAGAACACAGAAGGTGAACGACTCGTGCTAAGGTTCTTCACGGTTAAGAAACGTTGTTTTTGAATCGCTGAAACATCTGGTCCATAAGATGTTCTTTCATACTGTTATGTATGTTTATTTACTATGCGTATGTCTTTGCCAGTTTTTGTACAGGTTAATGTTTTCTGTCAAGAGGCTTGGCATGTACAATCTTTTCTTAAATAAGCAATTTCTTCTACCATATTAATGGTACCTTTGATAATTTAGACCTTTACCAGACGAGATGATGAAATATGCACGGGAAGATACCCACTACCTTTTGAATATATATGATAAGCTGAGAGGTATTCTAATCGAGAAGGCGGAGGGGGAGCCATCACTGGTAAAAGCAGTGTATCACATGAGCAAGAAAATTTGCTTAAAGGTAAGATCTTTGCATTAAGTATTAACTCACTTCCGCCTTTCTTTTTGCGGAAGTAAATTCCTTTAGCTAGCTTTGTTGAGCTCCTAGTTTGCGTAAAGGGAAGTTTGCTGTTCTGATGATGTTGTAATGTGTGTTTGTTACTTGTATATGTAGATCTCAGATCACGTGTAGCTAGCCATCAAAGATCGCAGCGATATTAAAGCGATGCATCCAGTTGATGACTCATTTTTTTAATAATTTGGCACTGTGGCATAATTTGGCCAGATTTTCTATAACACATGGTTGCTATCAAGATCAATATCAAGATCAAGAACTATTTGATATATGCAAATTGTTTGCATCTTCACTCTTTGCAAGGCCATTTTCATTGAAGTCGTAAATGATTTTTGTAGATCTTTGAAAAGCCCATATACACCCCAGATTCGTATATGGATATATGCACCAAGTACAAAAAACAACTTAACGAACAACAGGTGAGTAACTCTTAAACCTTTGTGCAAGTTACATGCAAGTTTTTAAGACTGGCATACTGTAAGATTTGTAGCTTGTTGCAGCTTTTTGATAAATCGCTACATCTTCTATTTCTTTATTTGTATGTTCCCTTTTGTGGCTTCATGTATGATGGTAAAAGGCATTTTATATTGTTTTTTATCCTTTATTTATGTACATTTTCTTGAATCGTTAAAAATGTTTATATATGTAACATTGCGTTTTTAAATTAAGCAGTATCCGTGTTTTTAATTTGTTTATAAACTTGTTTCCTTCGTCGCTATACTTGACAACGCTTGTCTTCTTGTAGTAAAATTCCCTCTTCCACATGGTTTCAATACGATAATTACATTACTTTCGCAGCTAGAGTGCCTTAGGCTTCTCGTTGCTTGGAGAGACAGAACTGCTAGAGAAGAGGACGAAAGCTATGGGTACGTCTCTTAATACGCTGCACGAGTTGTCCTGGCCCCTTCACAAGAAGCCTTTTCTTTTAGCATGGGCAATCACCTTACCGCCGTATTACCTTACCGCTGGTTACTCTTGAAAAACATGTCTCGCCCGCAAGAAGAATATTCCCTATTTTTCTTGTCCTTATTGTTAAATCAGATTACGATTTAATGGGTACACCTGAAGTACATATTAGTACCGATATTTGCTGTTCAAGTGTCTGTTTGCACTACAGGTATGTCGTACCGAACCACATGATGCTGCGTATATGCGAACAATTGCCCAGGTGGGTGGCTCTTTTTATTTCAGAATGTACAAGGGATTCCCACCCCTTTATTCCGACTGTATTGAACCTGACCTTCATGTACCTGACTGCGTATAGGCGTGATGCGTCTGTAGGTTAGTTGGAAACATCTCCTAACCACGCAAATTAGATTTTCCCGATGTTTTCGCTTGCTTTTCGCCTTGATGATATCTTTATAGATTAGAAGTGCTATTTGCAAGTTTCTGTTTGCAAAATTGAAAAGTAATTTGGCCATCACCAAGCTTTTTACATAGGCTTGATAATTGGTTTAGTCTAGGTCATACAATTGCGATGACAATTCGCGTGAAATTTAGGACATTTTGCGGTAGTTTTATCGAAAAGAGAGACGATTTGCGTGACTAAAAGGTGTTACCTAAAACGTGTTTCATAGATGTGTTTCCTTTCTGTAAATAAAATTTGCCGAAAATGTAAATAAAATTGAAATGCACTTTCTTTTTATTGAATGTACTTATACCAAGTGTATTATTATGAGTAAAAAAAACCCTTTTACCCGAATCTTGATTTGCGATATTACATTTTGTGCCAAATTTATACATGCTGACGACAGATGCATTTTGTATCTTAAGATATCTTCCTAATCGTCCCAACTCAAACTATTTCGGCACGACTTCGTTATTAATAGTTATATTTTTATATAGTTGTATATAGTTATAGTTATATCATATTTACCTATACCATGTACCATACTATGCTAACCTTAACAAGAGGCTCTTTACTGAATCAACTACTTTTACATATTCAATATTACTTGTTGCTCCATACCATTACGAACATCATATCGAGTTAGAGTAACGTTGGAAATCTGGAGTAAAGTTCAAAGTTAACCTTCACTTGCATTCCTGTGTTGATAGTTCATGGGCTGGCGAATCAACTCTTAAAGACAGAGCGAGTCGATGTATTTTCCTATGTTGACTGTTTGTTTCGGGAAAAGGCTAATGCAAAATGACTGGATATAAAACTTGGCTTCAGTGATTGTTTCTATTCTGTTTTTCTGTGATTTCAGAGAGCCTGAAGGAGTTCTTGCATGTTGTAACCCTATACCTCCACTGGTTAGACAAAATGTGGCAGAGATTTATAATCGTGTCAAGGAAGCAAGATTATCAAATGCTGCAAAGGTAAGCTTTGATGACCAGCAGAGGAATTTGGTATGAACTTGAGAAATTGGTGCCAAACCATGTGCTTTTGAAACTACCACTTTCATAGACGAAAAAATATTTTGGTATCCAAGAATTTCGGGTCAGTCTATTTAGGGGTGGACTGTAAATATATTTTTCTTATTGGGACTTTGAAAAGGCACTTAGATATGGATAATACGTAATAATAATAATAATACCCATTTGTGAAGAACCTTATCAGTTTTTGAAAATTCCGATGCTCTTGTCAATGGAACATTATCTTGGCGTATACTATATTTTGCCAATTTTTGTAATTCTTCTTTTTTTACTCGTACTTTATGTTTGTATTTTGTATATAAACTCATTGAATTTAATTTAATTTCAGCCTCGAGAAAACTCTACCCAGAAAGTACCAGATAATGCTGTTCAATCCAACCAAAAGGTGAATATTTGATTCACTGTTGCGTGGTTTGATGATTCTTAGATTCAGCTCCTTCCTACAAATTTTTACGACTGTTCAAAATTCACTATGCCCTCACTTTAAAATTCACTTTAAAATTTTTTGGCATAGACTGTCTTCAACGTGAAGATTCCAATTCTATGATCCATTTTTGGGAAAGAACCGTAGACAGAGAGACACAAAATTGATGAAGTGAACCCGTATCGGAAAATAGAGGAATGCAAAAGAAACACCCTAATTCACTAATCATTAAGCACGTGATCTGATTTTGATTTTTGCTTTCTTTGATGTTTTGATTTTACCTTTGATTGATAATTTTACCAATCATTTCAGCACAAAAAAGACACAATCATCGAAACACTAGAAGGAAGTGACTATTACCCCGCAACTGGCTTTGAAATATATACACCAATTGGACCCCCTGTAGAGAAGTTGGTTTCAGCAGTTACCCTGTTTCTAGAGGAACAGGTAAGAGTGGCAATGCATTTAAATCAAATTTTCATACGTTGAACTTTGGTTAATATCATATTAAGTCATTATAGGCTATATCATATAGGATGGGTTGACCTTTGGTTAATATCATATTATGTCAGATAGACTATATCATATTAGAATGGGTTGACCTTTGGTTAATATCATATTAAGTCAGTATAGACCATATCATATTAGAATGGGTTGGCCTTTGGTTAATATCATATTAAGTCAGTATAGACCATATCATATTAGAATGGGTTGACCTTTGGTTAATATCATATTAAGTCAGTATAGACCATATCATATTAGAATGGGTTGACCTTTGGTTAATATCATATTAAGTCATTATAGGCTATATCATATAGGATGGGTTGACCTTTGGTTAATATCATATTATGTCAGATAGACTATATCATATTAGAATGGGTTGACCTTTGGTTAATATCATATTATGTCAGATAGACTATATCATATTAGAATGGGTTGACCTTTGGTTAATATCATATTAAGTCAGTATAGACCATATCATATTAGAATGGGTTGACCTTTGGTTAATATCATATTAAGTCAGTATAGACTTTATCATATTAGAATACGTCGAACTTTTGTTAGTATCGTATAATGTCAGTATAGACTATATCATTTTAGAATACGCCGTCTTTTGGTCATCATTCTGCTACTATTGGCTACTTGTCTCCGACGTTTTTCAGTCTTTGTTCGTCTGATTTGAACGTTTATAAATTTTAATTTGGCAATTTTTCTAGGTAATGATTTGCTTTTCATGCAACTCACTCAGTAGCTTTTTGTCTGATCTTTAATAAGTCATTTATTTCATTACTAGGAAAAGGGAGAGAAGACAGAAAATGAGAGAAAAGCAAGATTTATCTTGGAGTCATTTAGAAGCCCTTTTGAATTGGTAAGCAGCAGGTAGATGACTTGGCGTGAATTTAGAAACGCACGAGTTTGACATACATTTCGAAAAACTCGAATTTTACATGAATTCCGAACCATGCAAATTTTACATGAATTTTGGTATAGTCGACTCTTTCCTTTGACATTGCATTCACTAAAGTTTTTCTTTAAAAGATAAAAAATACGTCAGTAGCTCAGCTGAATATATTTTTTCCTCGAGCCGTCACTTAATGCATCATTTAATCCATTGTTTTGTGTTTCATACCCGTTAATGTGACGTTAATGTCATACCAGTTTAAGCACTATAATGTGATTTTAATCGGGCCTTTCTATGAAATCAGATTTGTGTAATCCTGACCTTCACACGCCATGAGTATAACATAAATCGGTTGAGTAATACCAGGTCCTTTTCTCTTAAAGAAGAGAAGTTTCAAATTTTTACCTTATCATGTGTGTTGCTGTCTAGTTTGGTAAATTTAACTGTTTACAATAAGCTCGCAATCATAAGTTTCAGCACAACAATCAATCAAGTTTTGCGTGCTTGTTATTTTTAGTACTTTACAAAGAAAGAGGAAGCTACCACAGAACCAGCTGAGGTTAGTATATGATGTAACTAGAAAGATTGCTAAGTAATTGCATCAGTTAGAATCGAAAGGATTGTCGGAACATATCCCTTGATATTTTTGTGAACCCTGATGTACTATGCGCTATTTTCGATATGTATAAATGAGCTTCATATTGATGTTTATGGGTAAGCTTAGTGCTAAAGAGTACATAGGAAATTAACTTTGAAGTGACTCAGTAAGATAAATTTAATATTTAGGTGTATAAATATATTTAATTTTTAGAGAAGCATGAACAGCAAAGGGTTGTGAGGAAAGCGCATGATTGGCTGTCTAACGACCAATCAGCGTCCACATCACACCTTATTTTACAGAAGAGTCCAAGCGAATCTTGAAACTCTTTCTGTCTACATGGAATAGAATTTCGCATGAATATGTTCACAAACTCATCCAACTTATCCAAATGAAAAATATTGAGTTCCAATTAAATTTGGGATTAAATTAAATTAAATTCAATGAGTTTTTTGTCAGAATTTTCTAACGGTCGTTTCTTTGTCGAGTTTTTGTGTTTTATGCTATCCCCAATGAAGTGATCAAGCGAATTTTTTATTCCAGATTAACAAAAAATGGAAGCAGTCAACGGAAAGAGTTATCAAAGAAAGCGAGGAAATAGTAAAGCCTAGTGCAAGTCGAGCTCGGAAGGTAAATTCGAGATCGCCATTCGCAGCAATACAGTGAATATATTAACTTATCGACTTTTTGCTGATGTGTTTTACTGCTTTCATGTCTACTTTTTCGGGATGTTTAGGGTAGTAAATTGGTAAATCTCGTGACGTATGTCGAAAAGCAGGACGATTGGATCTGTTTTCTCTAGTTTTGTATTCATTTCAGAACATCCTGAGAAATCCTCAAAACGAAAGGCGGAAGAAGAGCAAGCTGTTACCGATCATAATACACTCAGAGACGAGGTACCTTAAAAGGGCGACAACCCTACTAGGTTTCTTCTAACAGGCGATCACCCACATTTTATTTTTAATACATGAGCTACCACTGTTCAAGAAAAGATAATCCTGATAGGGACTTCCTCTATAACCGATGCAACCGTCTGCAATTTTTGAACATATGGCTGTAAACATTAAACTTCTTATTTATGACCTAAGCAGTTAAGATAGTGATATTTTTTTAGAATAGGACAATCATTTTGCCTCGGAGTAATATTGCTAATTGACATGATACTGGATACTGTTTGTAACAGGAGAGTTAGAGCTTATTTCAAAAGATTTTAGGAGAAAAAGAAACACATAAAAGTACTTTTTGGATTTGAGGCTCGTTCGGCTGTCTCCCCCACTAATCCACATCATAATCTTTTTGAACTGCATTTTGATTTTGTCTGCTATTCGAATCCATAGCTTTAAAGGCATATATAACATTGGATTCACTTGGATGCATCATATATTTCTTCTTGGATTCACCAATTTTTAGCTCGCCGTATCCGTTTATGTAGGTTGTGAAGAAGAAGAAGCAAGGCATTATGCATGCTGACCAGCCGAGCGGTGTAGAGTCACCAGTTCTGTTTTCTTATGAGAAGGCAGCGACTGGCCCTGCCTTTGTCCCATTCGACTACACGAAGGCAGGAAAGATAAAAACAGGTACGTGTCAGGTTTATGCTATACAGCACAATATATGCTATTGAAAACTTTTGAATTTTTGTGGTATGGCGATTGCTGTTTCATTAAAACCTACAAATAAGATTTATCTGCCTTATAGCTCCAGTTCAACCCTGTTTTGACATGAGTTGCGAATCGCACGTTTCGGCTGAATCTCTTCTAACTCCATCAGCTATCCGCCACGACATCCACCAGTTGTTTCAATGTATATTAGCTAAAATATTTGTATTTCAGAACCTGAATCATCGAAGAGTGTTGCCAAAGACCTTCTTGGGAACATAGTAGAAGCACCGATCAAAAAGGTAAATACATGTTCTTATTAAAGACACCTTCCATTTTTGCCTTCGGTACAGTGCTTTCGTGGTATATTAGCTAAGCTTGCCAAGTTGATTTGCTAGTTGTTTAATAGCTTCTATCGAGATCTATCCTCTACAAGAAGGGTGATTCTGTGATTTCGAAAGACATTTGTATGCTATTTTATTTTATTTCGCTATTGCCTGTTTCTCCTTGGTCGACTTGTTTTCTCTTTTCTGTACCAAATAATCTATAGCTCTGTTATGTACGATTTCATTTGTTTTTTGTGACATCATGTCAATGTTTTTTCTCCAATTCAGCCTTCAGAATCTTCTGTGTTAGCCGCTCTTGCATCTTATTTGCTTCTTTCTTTCAGAGTGACGTCAGTGCTAAAAAGCGCTCTCAGAGAGGCGGGGAAAAGTCATTATCGTATAAACGATAGAAGAAGGTCACCAATAATTGGTGTTTTTCATGAATTTGAAGTAGCGAGTATTGTCTATGCTACACCTGCACAGTGGGTGTTGCGTTTTACGTTACAATCAAAGTGTAATCCCGCCCATAGCGGATTTTGCTACTATGATGGGAGATGTTATGTGTTTCCATTGTTTTCAAACCATGCTTGCTTGCATTTTAAAAATAAGGTACTTTTCCTTATCTTTAAATCCGACATCTTCATGGCTCTTCGTGTCCTTTTCATGATGAGAACCCATATCATATGACGCAGAACCCATGAAATTTAATCAATTGAATTTCCCTGTTTTGGTAACCTTTTTGTCCTCGGGCCCTATTTTCCTCCCTCTCTTCCTCCCTCTCTTTCTCCCTCTCTGCCTCCCTCTCTTCCTCCCTCTCTTCCTCCCTCTCTTCCTCACTCTCTCTTTCTCCCCCCCCCCTTATCCTAAACTCAAGCGGATGGGGTTTGTTATTTTGTCTATTCTAAAATAATTGCTAACCTATATATCGTCTTGCAATATGATTCATAGGTACTTGATACACTTTGACTTCTATTCTCGTACTTCCATCTTGACCCAACGATTCATGTGGATTCTTCTTCACGTCAAAGGCTTCTTTGATCATGAGAAAATCGACCAGTTATTGAGCAACAACAGCCAAAAGATAGTATACAAGAGTCCTGATGTTGAGAGATTAGCAGTGAGGTGCCTGTTAACTATGCCTTTGCCATGGTATCCCGAAGTTCATTTGATTTACGTTCCAGCGGATAATCCCCCATTTGCCTTCAGCAGGTAGTCCGTTGCTGGCAAGTTCCCACCATACAGTGCCTGATCTGACATGTTTTTTCTTCAAATGCTACACTTTTAGTCTATACCACTTACTCGCCATTCCCTTCCCTCCTTTACGTAGTTTCCTCTACATGGCTATCATGAATCTTAATGTCCCCATGCAGTCACAGGAGCATCTTGAATTTCAACTCGAAGCATCTTGAAGCTTCAACTTTGACCATGTATCTACGTTCAACGAAAGACAAACTGTCTACAAAAACAAAAATTGAAACATTTAATTTTAATCTCCCTCAAATTGTTGATTTTGACAACTGGCCTCTGCTACTTTTTACCTTTTATTTGTAAGTTCAATTTTGCAGCTATAATATTCAGCAACGTTACTTTCTTAGTCTCAAGCTGATTTTTCATTCTAGTGGAAAATCGTATCGTTACAAAGGTTTAATTTGTTGTCCGTACCTGCCTTGGTTACTACTATACCAGGAAAAAATTCAAGTCCTAGAGTTCACAGGCGTTGTAAGGCTACTTAGTACGCTTGCTACTGCACTACAGAAAATAACAGCACAGATAATTGAATACGTAGGACAATTTGTTCGCGTTTTTGTAGCTTGAAATAAACAGCGCAGTATCAAATCAAGAATGTCTCAGGCGAAGGGTTCAGTCAAAAACTGAGAAGTCATCAAACCAATGACGTAAACAGAGAATGGAAAATACCTATTTCAACTCATTTCCTCAGTTTAAATGTTTCTTCGCTCTGACAAGATATTGATGATGCTCCTACAAGTATGGAAGTAGTTTACTTTTCTCGTGATGGCATGCACCTTTGACTCATAGGGGAAGCGATGGGGTCGTTGAAATCCCAAACATTTTGATTAATGATTTACGAATTTAGAAAAATATAAAACCCCTTGGCAATTAGAAGTACATTGAGTTGTGCTATGAAATCTAGATATTTGAGGTGTGTTTTACAGAAATTTCATGCGCATCGATCAACTTTCAGCTGTCTTCTCGTCCGTCTTTAAGGCCTTTGGAAGTTTCTCAAAATATCTCGAAGCACCTTGAGAGCCACGATTACAGTGATATATCGCACAGTGACAGTGACACGGTGACGTGTGGAAAGTGTTGGGACACGGCCATTCCAAAAATACTTAATATCAATATTGCATGAACTCAAAAAGAGACGAATTTCTTACAAGAACACCCCGTTATCTGTTATCAGGAAATTTCTTGAAGTCCATTTCGCGCTGTTCAATCAAATACGATTTTAAGGAAGCTTAACGCAGCTTTTGAAGCAGTTAAATCTAAGATCTCAATAATAAATATGTTTTTATCAAAGTAATGTTTATAGTAAAATCTGCCTAACGGTCTTTAAAGTTTTCGTTGTTGCTTTTACCAGATGCATCACGATGAACAAGGGCCAATATTATTTTGGTTCTTTCTTTATTTGCCAGATGTAGTCATTGCTATCAGATTCATTGCATCCTGGTCCTAGTCCAGACCAAGTTAAGTCTAAAGAATACTGATGCCTCTTTCATTCAATTTGGTCCATTGATCTTAACTTATTGTTTCTGATAATATGCATGTTTAGTTACTTGTTAGAGACTGCTGAGGAAAAGGAAGAAATCTCTTGAATTCTTGTCCTTTCCAAAATCTGGTTTCCCTCTCTTTAGATTTTGACTCATTATCATATATGATTAGATGAAACATACTTTCTTTTCTTCTTCATTATCAAACGGTGGATAGGTTGTTTCGTTAATATAAAGTATTGATCTAGTTGAGACTGATATTGTTATCAGGTAAAGTGAGTATAATCAGAGAAATCAACAAACTTCGACATCTCTTTTCTGCAAAAAGCCTCCAACAAAGTTGGGGACCGACGATGGCTGGCTTTAAATGTCCGCTTATCTGCAAAAATTCACCCCCTAAAATTTTGAAATACTTTTGTAGGGGATTAGAAACTCTTTGATGAATATGATGAATAAACATAAACCATAACAACAATGTCAGAATAAAAGCTCATTGGTGTGAGTTCCTATCTCGCCCATCATTTGTCAATTATCTTTCTTAGCGTTAAGGGATTAAAACTTGGTGTAAATAATATGCCTTTGAATATTATTTTGTTATTTTGTCTTTTGCACTGGAGATGGGTTGGTACAACTCGTTGAAGGAGGCTCCTCTACAGTATGTAACTACAACAACAATTTAATGTTTATGACAATATGGCCGCCAGGCCTATGCTCAAAACTAACAAGAATTGTCCATAATGGAAAAGCTAGACATGATTTTGCAGGAAAATTGGTTGGAAAGTAGCGTAGGGAAAGAGCTCCTTACAAGCATTCTGCGAAGAAACAGAAGGAGGATATTTGGTATGTATCCACATCAAAAAACGAGCCAAAACATAGGCCAGGACAAAAAGTAGACGTTTTTGTAGGTGCCGTACTTATTTGCCTGTGCCGGTCGGCTCCGGCCCACCATGGCTGAATTTCATTGACCTGATAAAACGCATCGTAAAATTACTTCTGAGCCTTAGCATACACTATGATAAATCCGACTACGAACTACAGCAATCTTTGATGCACATCCAATGTCTCGTGACTCATGTCTTATCTACAACAACGTTGCTTCAAAGGCAGTATTCCAATCAGCTGTGCAGTAATGAAATCTTACCCCTCTAACAGCTTGCACAAAATCATCCTACTCATCAAAATTCTTCTAAGGTTTACCGTGACTTCCTAAAAATCAAAACAGCTTTTGGTAAAAAATTGGCTGAAATGGGCCAATATTCATAAACAAAAAGTAGATTAAAAATTAATGTACAAGGACAACTGTAATTTTTTGTAACTTATAGGCTGCAATTTGGAAAACCTGATTTGCACTTTGAATATTGTTCTTATTTTTAAAAATTTTCATAGTGAATCAAAATTGATAATAATGAATTTATACATGTTCTGAATACTCTTCAAAGTAATGCTTGCTAATCTTCTTTGCTTATTAAAGAGATTTTTAAAAATGCTGTTCATCATTTAGACATTTTTTTGATAGATTTTTTCATACAACTTAATTCGCATTCCTGCGAGTGGTGTAGGAATGAAACATTCTTTTTGAGGTAATTACATTTATAAGCATATCTATTTTTGTAGGATTATTGGAGTCACCAAGTCTACCACCATCTGTGGATGTTGAGGAGGTTTCTTATAAAATTTTCTTACTTGGAAAATCAGGTGTTGGGAAAACAAGTCTTATCTCCAAGCTTGTTGGAACAGGTAACTTCATTAGTAACTTATGTTAAAATATTAACAGATGCTAGGGAAATTTGTTTCTTCAAGCAGCCTCCTCAATTCTTGCAAATGATTTTGGGGCAAGTTATCTGAATAGTGTTTATTTGTATTTAACTAAAATGGTTGTTTAACACCAAAGATATTTCCCAAGTGCAAATTCATGAAAGACATCATTTAGAGATGATGCTTTATGCTAAGTGGCTGGTTTGTAATGGAGGCATAAGAAAAGATCAGAATAGAATCTGCAATTTTATTAAGCCATGAGGTACCTTTAATTATGACAGAAAATTGCTCACACATCACAAATGCCATAGGGGTCCAACCCACCATTGGTTTGCAAGGCCATGAGTTTAATTTGGCACAGCAGGCAAAGTTCAACTATCTAGCAGTTATCATGTGTTGTGGTGAAATTCTCATTTTGTGTAAAAGTAATATTGTGATAAAGGAGTACTAAAGTATGCAAACATATAAACTGTATGCAAAGATATTGGTCTCTGGTGATTCTTAATGCTGTGAAATTAAGTCAATTGTGGTTCAAGTTTCCCCAAATTGCAAGTTAATAGTTTGGTAATGTGCTGATATACTATCTCATTATTTGCACTTGACTTTTTTATCCCTGAATTTTTGCAATCTAGTTTTCAACTATTTGACTTATTTTTTCCACCTATGATTGTTTCTGTGTTTGCTTTTCAATGATTTGTTTGATAAGTATTGAGGTTCATCCAAATTACAAACTTCTGTATATGCCAAGTTCTTTTTTGGTTTACCAGCCTGCCAAGCTAACCATTTTGCCTAAGGTGTTGTTTGTTTTGGTTTTTAACCTTCACAATAGCAAGAAATATAGAAAGAATAATTTTCACATTTTTATAAACTTTTCTCTGACATCCCTTAGAGTATGCAAATATTTACTCTATAGACTATAGCTGAGTCACACTTGATTTGGAAATCACATTCATTAAATTTTGATGTGGCTGCTCTCTTTCTGGTGGGGACATGCTGTTCTATTTTATCACATCTTTGCCCTGCATACTGTGCCCACAAAGGCATGCAATTTTATAAACTAATAAACTTTTTTGATGGGTTGGAACACATTTCTTTTGGTTGGAGGGGAAGACGGTCTTGGCATTACAGTCGAAAAAAGGATTATAGTTCCTCTACTTCTTGCTATTTGTTTTTTTTGCTGTTTGAAACATTTGTTTCTCTATTTTAATCTTCATTTTGTATTTGCTATAGAAGTACCCCCTTATCACAAAGAAACTCCTGGTATCCAAATGTCTGTTGTATTTTGGCCTGCAAAGGTATTTTGTTTTCTTTTCCTCTTCCTATATTTTTGCCAAGTTCTATGTTGCATACTGACACAAGAAATGAAATGATAAAAGAGGTTATTTGCTATGAATATGATTTTCATTTCAATTTAATGTTCCTACCTTCGCTTTCATGAACTTGCAAGGGAACAGTAATTGTTGATACAAAAAACTTTGTCTTCACAATATTTTTTCAACTTTGATGAAGTCAGAATCCAAGTCTAGTTATTAATTATCAAAAAGGCGCATTCAAGATATATTTATTTACTCTATACCCAGTCTTGGTCGTTTGATGCGTGCGATCGCACGCGCACGCATGAGATTTATATTTGACTTGACCGTTGCTTTCGACCTTCATAAAATTGTTTTCTTTAACGAAAAATTGGAAATTTTGTTTTCATTAGCTGAGCAACATCGGCATATTCTTTTAATAGTGCCTATTGTGTCTTCCTATTGTGATATGATGTGTTGATCGAGTTGCCAAAATTGTTTCATTTAAATAGGCTAATCGCTTTGCTATGTTCGTATCCCCACAAAAACATGGTGGTCGTCAGCTTTTGTTCAAATTTCTGCCTTCCCGTTTAGGTTAATTAATGGTGAATATAAAAGGTTTTCTTCGAATGGAAATAATTCAAGGCGTTTGTAAAGGCCTATTATCGTGGAAGCACTGTCCGGTCTTTGTGGCCAAAAATACTTAAATTCAAACGCGAAGAATTCCCCAACTTTGTCTCTGTGCACAGGGCATTTTTTAAGCATTTTTGAGTGGTGGGGCATTTTTCTTAAAGACCCACACTTATACACTACCAGAAATGACGTAGAGAATGACACAGAACTCTTTGGATTGGCGCTTGAGATTGTGATATATACTGAACTATTTTAGGGTTGAGACTTTTGCCTCCAAGATATGACACAACCGTAAGTCCTCGAATAAGATCCAGGGACTTATTTCGCAAAAATATATTTTAGGGTGGGGGCTTATTCGAGGGGTAAGGTCACTCGAGGGTGGGGACTTATTTGTTGACAGCAATAAACACTACCAGCACTGATGGCTTTTATGGTAAAAATGTGCTAAAAACACTAGGCAATATCTCAGCCTGAGTAGAGTTGAAAAATACAAGGAAACACTAAGATTTTGGTACATTGAACAATGAATCGAGTTACAAGGTGGATAGATGAGAAATATAGTGATATAAAGATTGCTATCAACAACGATTGAGCCCCCAAGTTTGTTACCAACCTATTGAAACACCGGCTACTTTTATCTCGAAGGGCCACAAAATGGCCGACATTTGGGCCGAATGTAGCATTTTTCTCTTTAGTGGTGGGGAAACTCGTAGGGCCCCGTGGGGCAATCCCCCCACCACCTTGTATGTTAAAAAATGCCCTGTCTGTGCAAAGATTATTATTTCCATAAGTGGCTCGAATTCTACAGTAGAGAGGGCATTTAGTACACTACGCTTGATGCTACGAGATAGGAGGTGAGATTATTGCAATGGGGATGGAGATGCTATTATGTATTAACATAAACGATAAAAACTGGATTGCCAAAGAAAGAGAAGAAATATAGCCTCATAGCAACTTTCAACTTAATTGAACGCTATATCAGAAAGTTCGTCAATCCAGCATGGTTTCAAACATAACTGCGCGACCTGGACATTGAACCTATGCAGTACAAGGTTCTTTATTATTTTATCCATTGAGCCTATTTTTTATTTTCTGAAAAATTTGGTCTTCATAGATCGAAGCAGTCTTTTAAAAACCCATGCTTGTTTTTAGCATCATTTTTCTACTAAACACTGATGAAAAACTCTCTTTGGCAATTAAATTTCATCTCAGGTCAACAGTGTCAAAAAGTCTAAAATTCAGGCAAAAAATCTTTAGTGTCTTTTTCTCACTTTCAAAAAGCATCACAGAATCTAAAAGGTGAAGAAAATTTGCCGGAGAAACAACAAATTTTCGCCCTCTGCTATCCGGAAACGAATTTTGTACTGCCACGGTACCGTTTTTAAAGGGGGGTAGTGTAAAGAGGGTCTGAAATAGCCAGATATGTAAGAATGTGAATCGCACGCATGAAAGAAATAATGCGTGTGGTTTGCCACACGCATGGTGATTTCCATATGACGAAGACTGTATACCAAATGAAGCACGAAATACAAAATTTCTAAAATTTGAGATGTAAATGTACAATTGCTGTAAAATACCCTCTTCTTGATAACTTGGTGTAAAGGCTTTCATATCACAACATACAGTAAATGTAAATCATACAGTGTTTTCTAGGTTGATTTTGGTTTCTGTCTCTGATAACAATTTTTACCTTTCAAGCTTGGCAACACTCAACAAATAAAAATGTTCAAGCTGGTATTTTGGGATGCAGGAGAAGGCTGCTTGAAAAAGTTTGACCACATTGATAAAGTTTGTACCATCATTTTTTGTTTGTTTATGATAACAAATCTATGCCAAATCTTAAAAGCTCCAGGGAAATTAGGATTGGCATGATTCCAACTTTATTACTCTTTCTTTCTCAGTAAATGCTATTTTCAAAATCTGTGATGTGTTACACTTTTTAGTATACTTCTGATTCTTATTATTTTGGAATGTTTTAAGCATCCTCCTTTTTGCTAGTTAAATATACAAAATACAATGTTTGTGTTGCCGTTTTGCCGTTACCAGCTAACAAAGAGTAATGGGGTTTAAAAAGGGCTGTAAAGGATTTGTGCAATAAGTTTCAACTACAGTAATTCTTTTTGTTTTTTAACAGGCATGTAAAAAAGATGCTGATGCAGTAATTTATACATTCAGCCTGCAGAACAAGTATGAATTCATTTAGTCATCATTTTTATATATTTTTTCCAGCGCATTTCATTGTTCTCGGTTTTTCATTAAGTTGATAAAAATAAACTATAAAACAAACAGTACAGTCCCGCCTTTAAGAAATAGCATTATAAGAAATTCAGGTCTAATTTCTCTTAATAAAGCACCCTTCTACTAGAAGCCCTCCAGGCTGGTTTTTTGCAGGGCTTTCATTAGGAGAAGGGGAGTTGACAGGCATGTCCCATAGATTGTAAGTTGATAGCGATTAGTCAAACTTGCAGTGATTGATATTTCTCGTTAGTTTGTTTTTTTTTGGTAATAATTTTCTTTGGAGTAAAGTTGAAAAGGCAAGAATTGTCAAGAGAGCCATGCGATTTGTACTTGAAAATACAACATAGTGTGATTTATACTTTAAAGTAATGCAGAGAATGAATGCAAGAACTTAAGAAAGTACCCACACTCAGAAGGAAATCAAAACGGGCGACTCTTCAGAGTCAGAAATTAATGATAAGGAATTTTAGACGATGATAAGGAAAATTGGCCTCTAAAGGACGAAATATCATCATCTACACCGAAACTTAAACATATTTAGCAAATGAAGTATTTTCCTAAATACCTAAAATTTATCACTTCGGTTGAAATAAACTGTGTTATTTTATGTTACTCAGATATTCTGTGCACGCCACGCGCTGAACACGTGAGTTGTTCGTCACACGCGTCAATTATCTGAACGTCAAGGTCAGGAGCTGTAATCCTTTTTCTTAAACTGCGACTCAAAATTTCTATTTTTATTTCAGGACAAGTTGGAAGGATTTAGAGCCACTTGTGAGCAATGGTTTTGTTATTTTCATTAAGATTTTTTAATGAAAATTCAACTCTAATTTCTTTTTAAACTAAGATTTATAAAATATTCGTGTCTGTTAGTGCTCTCTGTACGTTTTCTGGAATTTTACTTTCGTTTGTCAAAAAGGTCACTTAAGGGCGTTCCTTCCATTGACGTCACAATGTTAAAGCTTATTTAATCTAGCTGGAAAATAATTTTACGAAGCCATAATATTTGATTCTCGTGGGTTGCATTTTGAAAGAAAGGGAACGCTCAACAATTTGCCTATTGTTCTTTTTACAATATTCGCGAAGAACATTATTATATAAATATTGTTTATCTATTGAATTTTACTTGTGGAACTGCAGTTGTACAAGAAAACTTGTAAAATGACATTGTTCCATTTCTTCATGCTAAAGTTGGATTTATAATCTCAGAAAAAGGATTGATCGAAGTTTTGCTTTACTTCTCTTTGACAATTGTAACGGTCTTATTTTAGATCGAGTGACAGTACAAATTCTCTATGTTCTAGATCACGAGAAGTGAAGTAGACGATTCTGTGCTCAAGGTAGCAGTTGGAACTAAATATCCCTTTCAACTTGTGACTTTTTACATGTTTTTGTTCGCAGTGTTACTACAGACAATTTTCAAAGGATATTAAATAACGAAGTTTTGAAGATGGTCAGCATTGTTTTTAACTTAAATGACTCCTCGTGGTGGTTTGATAGCATTGAAGGAAAAAGATCTTAAAAATCACTGATTTCATAAGTTTCTTTCGGCTTTTTACTGTTAGAATTAAAAGAACTAAGTAGCTGCAAATTCTACCTTAAAATTCTTTTCTGTATTGAGGGAATTTTTTTTAAACATTTTTTTGAAATCATCTCAAGTAAGATAAAAACCATGACATTTATCACCTTTTTGTTAGAAATACCATTTTCGGAAGGGACGGTATAAGGTGATATATGGGTTGAACTCTTTTATCCCAGCCCGTAAGTTAGGAATTAATCGTTACGTTGCAGCAACTTGAAAGGAAGTTGTAGGAATTTTAAATTTCCTTAACTTTGAGAACATACGATCAAATCGATGCAAAGGATAGCATACACGAAGAAATTCGTAACTTTGAGCAAGCTTGGAAAATACCCGTCTTGAAGATAGCGAATATCGATGGTCCACTTTTGCCAGATGGTGTGTCACTAAATGGCCGTGCCAGTATCAAGGTAAAGTTTGTTTTAACATAAGCTATCGATTGGCCTAGTGTAATTAAAGCCAAAAATTTATTACGTAATTTATTTTTTTAAGTAAGCTGAGCTGATCTCAATATGGTTTGAGAGGATAAAGGCAAGTTAATGTAGTTTTATCAGTATACTGTATTATTATACATTGTATTAGTCATAAACCAGTGCACTGATTTGATCTGATTAAATGTCTTGATGGATGTAACATGGTTATGGCTTAAAGTCTTTGTTTTCTTATTTGCAAATAAGCATTTTTTAAAGTACCTCTCAATTCAGTTTTTGTGTGCATTTTTATTGGATATAGCCCTTGACCACTTTTACCACTTACTACATTCTAAGCTTTTCAATTATGTTAGCATTACATGCGTAATTTAATTGTATTATTTGTTCACGTTGTCGAACATTAATTGATCATTTTCTATGTAAATCTAGAGAATAATTCTAAATATGATGAACAACGAAGGTAAATCAGTTCAATGCTACCTTTGCTGTTGTGCTTTTAGTTTTAGCAAAATTGGTGCTTGAATGTACTGAAAGTGCCTTACGGGTTTTCCTATATCTGCAGAACTTTTATATTCTGTTACCCTAACTATTTCAAATTAGTTGCATTCTTGAAGACAAACACTTCAAAAACAGCTCATCGTCCACAGATTGAATAGCATGGAGATGAGAGATAGCAAGTCTTTAAGACATTTTATTCACATTACAGAGCTGAAATTTTTTTCACGAAAATGTAGTCCATTTTCTGACATTTGTAACCCCTAAATATATTTGTAGGTTGGTTTCATTTTTAAGTCTATTCTTAATTTAAAGTTTGATCGGATTTTATCAAATTTAAATTACAGGAGATCAGTCCATTTCTGAACAATTTGGTTTCGTTACTTTGGATGCATGATCAAACCGAAGAAGATACACTGAAGCGGTCGAGTGCAGTCATGACTATGACGTCACAACTAGCACGAAAACCCAAAACAAGCCGTGGTGGTGTTAGGATGCCTGTTGATGATGATTATGATGACCGAAGCAGCAACCACAGCAGCACGAGTAGTAGCCGAAGATCAGTTGGGGAAAAGCTACCTGTAACGTATTGTTAGAACACAACGTTTTGTATATTTATTTTAATATATCGTTATTATCTACTCGGCATAAGTTAGAGTACGTCAATTTTAATGTGACATTGCTGCATCTATCATTGAGCCTAAGTAAATCTAGGTTCAAAATCTTCAAGTGTTGAAGCAACTTGTTAGATATTTTCACCTATTTGAGGTCCTGCTTGCCACAAGGATCGTTTTAAGCAAAAATGTCAGAGTCTCAGAAATATTCAGATAGAAGGAGGGTTGTTCTGCATGCGAATGCTGGTAGATCCTGTTTCAGAATTAAAATTCGCGTTACCCATAGTTACCTCTATCCGACAGCTGAAGGGAAACTGGGTCCAACTTCAGAGCACAATGCATCATTAAGCTCAATATCCAGTGAGGAAAAGTCGAAAAAGTCTTAATGTGACAGATTTCACGCGAACGATTTCACTCCCCGGGCTTTGTCGTGGTATTGGAATGCAAAGCAAGGAGGCGTGACAAATTAATAAGGCTTAGGATTGGCTGCGATGTGATTTCGCAAGCGAAAAACGAATAAAGCTAAACTTGTTTCAGATTTTTCTGCGGAGAAATGTTTTGCGAGAAATCCAAGTAAGGGCTCACTGCGCATGCTCATGATGCATTCCGCTGGCTTATTTCTCACTGGGCTCTGACTGTTTATTAGAACGACGTTGTTGGTCATGCTCTGAGGTCTTGACGGAGATTGTTTTCTTCTTCGTTATCCTCAGTGCTTCTTCGTTCAACAGCTCGCTACGTTTCTTTGATACTTCAGAAAGACAAGTTATCAGACAATTCAATCAAGAAATTAAGCTTCACCGAAAGCATAGTTTTCATATTATTTTAATACGATTTTGTAATAAAGCAGTAATGTCTGCATGATATTATATCGCCTTGATTTGTGGATAGTTTATCAACTTTAATTTTATCTTCTGTATAAACACATCTTTCTGGTCTGTTTCTTTAATCAATTTAGCAGAAAATTTGTACACCTCGAGATAGCGGAAAATGTTTCCAAATAGAAAAAAAAGATTTGGAGATGATGAATATTGACGGTTAGGAATCTTTAATGTTATCGAAAAGATCTTTCAATGTTATGAGAGAAGTGATGGTGGACATTGGAGATAGTGGACATTGTTTATGCGCGTCAAATTTATTCGTAATTTGGTGTGTGGTTGAATTTAGAAACACGGATGTTAAAAATTGGATCGCAAAAGTGGTAGATCTTAGCATAATAGAGCTTCTTTCTTGAAAAGTAACCTCATTTTTAATTCTACCATCGTTTGCATCTGAATAACCCTCCAAAACCTAACTTAACCTGTGTGTTTTCCATTTTTTGAACTGTTTCACCCTCGAGAATATGGGTATTTTATGAAAAGAGCTTTTGTTGGAAAAATGTGGCCTTAATTACCAACCTGTTTACATTATTTATATAAGTAGATGATTCTAGTCGTTAAAGGGCGAAGTAATTTACCAAATTTTAACAGAGTTGCAAGCTAAGGCTCTGACTTGCTGTATTGTAATCGTGTATAGCTTTAAGTAGAGAAGCGATCAGTTTTTTACATGGAAAATATAATGGAATTAATCGAATGGCAATTGTGTAGAGGCAAGATTGTGCTGTAAAATAAGTGCTGTACCTAGAGAGATACTTACGGTCTTAGTGCAAGAAAACTCTTCTATAAGAAGATGGCTTTTGTCGGTAGAAGCAGAAATAAACTGGCCTGGCAAATGTCGAGTGCACCATCAGTGTAAAGTGACGTAGAACAAACATATGCTGGAAAATCACCAGTCACTCACGTTTTACAAAACTAGAAGGTAAGCAGGAGTTTGGAAGGTTAGTTGTTCATTAATCTACTTCTTTGTTTCGAGGGTAACAGAACCACAAAGTTAAGTCTGTCGGGTTCATTCAGTGTTTTATGCTGTAAAATGGAGAAGACGATGGAATTATATTAAGAGGGCTATTAATCCAAATTAGTTTATGAAGATGGGGTAAGGTGCGGGTCACTGATTGTGGGGTCTAGTATTGTGGCAAAACGCCGAAGAGGGGTTTCACAGAAACATTGGTATTGCTGATGCAGCTTTTGCTGTGAAGAGAAGGGGAGGAGCTGTGAGCCTCACCTGAAGTTCTCGATGTTTCAAGCGTGCTTGACTGTTTTCGAAGCATACATCGCTTGCATTGGAAGAAGGCCTAGTTAATTGAACTGCTAGACTTTTAATTATAGGGTTTCTTCTGCACGTACTTGCAGCACAATGGAATCTTTGTGTAAACTCCTAATGTGTTGATTGGCTTTTTTACAAGCCCTCTTATCGCGTTACAGGTTTAATTGCGAATTACTGTGTGATTGTAAAAGGCAGTGGGAGGCAAGTAAGTCAATCATTGACTTAATTTACATGACCCCTTGAGAGATGAGGATTTTTCTTAAAACATTCTTCTAAACGTCCAAAGTTGCCCCCATAGAATAGAGACTGGTGAGTTTGCATGGCTTTTATTTACTAAAAAGATCATTCCTCAGCATTTGCTGTTATCCTGAAATCCAATCTTGGACATAAAGCCTGTTTTTATTCATGAAATCCTCATATTAGATCATGGATATGCGAGCTTTGGAGTCGGGATGTCAACACTGTGTGCAGAATACTGAATGTGGACAAAAGAGTTTGCCGAGGACTAAGGCGTAGTACGTCATATGCATTGCAGAGCATTTTGAATGCATCGTTTTGGCAACAGTGTCCGGTGCTCGTAGGTCTTCAAAGAACACTATCACCCTCAGTTTGTCTATCAACTGGCTTAGCATTTGAAGGGGTAAGTTGAAAAGTTTCAGATCTTGTAAAGCTTGTTTGTAGGGTAGACTTCGTTAGCCAAATGTCGAGAGAGGTATTTTCATGGTGCTTCAAGCATAGTGATGGTTAGCAAAGGATGCTTCGAGCACAGTCACGAGATGCGTAGTTTGAGTAGCTCTCTCAGTACGTAAGACTGTTTTTTTTGTCTTTCCTTGTTTCTTTCTTTGATGCTCTAAAAGGAACCACAAAAAACTCTATATTAAGATTCCCTTTCATAAGCTTCAAATTCACCAAGATGTTTAGCCTTGTTGTTACTGAATAGACCGTCAACTTGTACAGCTCTTAAAGTCTCTATATGCTTTATAGCTTATACGATATTTCTAGTCATGTACAGAAACAAACAAGCATTTCATTTTTCTGCATGTAGAATTATAGTGGCCAATGCTTTTAAACCCAATACTCATTCAATCTAGTGAATGGTTTCTGAACTTTCCCAAAAGCGTTTAACCACAGCCCGTTCACTCCAAGACAAAGAAGAGACATTAAACATCAACATGTGTTATCATACACATTGTTAATGTTAGGATATTTCCAAATAAGCCAACTCCATATTTATTGACCTTCGAGTCAAGGAACCACGATCTCCTGACTATAGCTTTCCTTGTTATTCAAATGCATATATTACAATGTGTCTCTCAGATTTTAGCATACGTCTTGATTTTAATAGGCGCAGCTAGCGTTAGGTGACTGGGACTCTGTGGTATATTGGGAGTATTATTATCACAGACAGTTTTGGAAGGAGTGCAACAACGAATCTGGTAGGTCATTATTTTTATGAGTAGCCTTTTTTAGCCGGTTGCATTGGATTCCGTGTAACAGCCAATTACTTTACGATCAGAGCAGTTCATTTGGACATAAGCAATAAGTATAAGGCACGGTTAGCCTTCGCACACTGGCTGGTGTAATGTTGTCTGCCTGGACACTGTTTGCTGGAATGTTTACTATAAGCATGGCTTACAAAAATGACGAAAGTAGGCTTCAAAAACTATTGATGTTTGCATAGTGGCATAACTACCACCGTGGTGATGAAACTTACAGTTCCAATTGGTTTAGTTATAAGAAAAGATGGCACCCGTAACGAAGTCGACAGGGTACTTGATATTTTAGTTGAATGTTATACTTGTTGCCGAATTGTCGCTTATAATGATAACTTTGATAAATAATGTAAGTAAAATTATTTTGACTATGAATACAAATTAATGTGATAACTTTCTCCAGCCAAAGGTGTGATTGAGCTCGTGTTCTATAGCAATAACTTCTATGAATACACAAATTAGGTAGAACATTAAAAGTCAGATGAAGTTGGGGCATTGTACAATGTGGATTGAAAAACCGTCCTTTGAAACGTTTTCAAGCTATCATAACAAAGAGTTCCGGAGAATTTTTTCTGATTAGCTTCAACAAAATATGAATAAGGCATCGAAAATTGCGGTGTCATAGAGGTAGGACTCTGCGGTCCATGTCCCGTTTGCGTACATCCAGTTCACTTAAAGTAAATCAACGGATGTAAGGCCCCCGATTTAAAAATACACTGCAACTCAATTCAGGTGTGCGGATTGATTGTTTAGTCAAAGTGATCACATGGGACCGCATCGTCTTGTATCACACCACACGCAGTGATATTTGAAGTGATCACATGAACTCTTCTCAACCTTGATTGGATGGCTAAGAGCTTCTATTTTTAAGTAGCCCAGTCCCCTAAGCTATGCTGCGTTTTACCTCCGTTGATTTGCTTTAATAGAAGACTTAGGTCAGTTCTCGATGCTAGGAATTGTCCTGGGATACACTTGCCAAATGCAACAGAAAAGCAGGCATACGTAAACATTAGCCAGTCGTGTTTCGTTTCTAAACATTGGGCCAGTGACTACAGATGATGGTCTAATGACCCTCTTAATGTGTGATTTGATTCCGCGAAAATGGAATGAATATTGGTCGTTAATAAATATTCACCAGACTTATTTAAGCGGCAGTCCAATTTCATAGCAAAGTATAGAGCGTTCGCAAATAAGATGCTAAGTAATTGAAATGGCATGTTTTGGCTGGATTTTTTAACTCGATTAAAAATCTTTGTGTTGATCATTGATTGCATGGCTTTTCCAAGAACCAAAACAATCATCTATGAAAACATTACTATGCATATTGGGCCCATTTGCCTGTCAGGATGTAATGAGAGCATCCTACAGTGGTTGTGTTTATTTATCTGTAAAGGGAGACAGGGGAGGGGCTAGGGGCTGGTCATCTGTATCTACGAATGGACTATTTCTACTACCACTGCATAGTTCAAAACCCTTCGTATGAATCTACACATCTTCCTGAGTTGTACGTTTAGTGGCAAATCGTAGTGATGAAAGAATGCTGCAAGACGAAGCGCTTAATTCTCGCGTGCAAATCATTCTTTGATTGGAAGATTTTTGGTGTCTTTAACCATGGACCCGCTGATATTCTGGAACGTTTCTGAGCTTCGTTATCTTGCGATCCTTTCAGTCAGTTTTTTAAGATGAGTCACCCGTCGGTAAAAACTCTCTTATCGTCAGATGGCCGTCGTCACCCGTTTCATTTCATATCGTTTTGGCTAAGCCCCTTCCACTTCCCAGTCGTCCTAAAAATTTATTTCAGAACAGGTCTTCATTAAGCATTCAGGCGCTATCCCTTGTGAATAAATATCAGCTGATTCTGTATGCTTGTTTGCATATGGTTTCCAGCAAATCAAGCGACATGTTTTATGTCTGATCTGTTGATCTCCGTATTCTTAGACTAATACATGACCTGTCTTCAGGCAGAGAGTACATTCTTTTTGTCAAATACCACTCACAATTGAAGAGATAAGCCCCGAGTTGTTTTCATCTTGGCACTGAACCTGTCGTTGAAATTAGATAACGTGTGTTCAAAAACCTGCCAAAAAGCTGTTAAGATTGGGTTCTAAATGTGAAAGTAGGATCCATTCAACAAAAGAGCCTGGTCCCTTGCATAATTAGATATTCCTCAGGCTGCAGATAAGATTACCTTGAATTTGGAAAATAATGAAAGCGCTGCCTTCGATTGTGATCTGCATGCGATTAACTAGACTATCAGATTTATAAGGAATATATCAACTTTATTAAAAAATGCAATAGAAAGAAGAGGCCTCTAAAGTTCTTTGATTCAAGACCACAAGTTGGATCAAGTTAATTGACCGAATGCATGCAAAATACTAAATTAAATTGAAAAATCGTAATTTTGTCAAGATTTGATAGCCGCGAGCTTTGGAGCTGGATGGGCCCGCGTGGAGATTTTACTAAAGACTCGTTTGCATGTCATGTCATAATTTGATCTGATCTCTACATGGGACTGACCACTGCTATCTTAGACTTCCTTGTTTGTCGCTTCATCGACCATTCGTCAACTGGGCAAAGGGACGCTAGCAATGGCATAGAAATTTGATATTGGTAGCGCGTTCGGCAACATCTCCACAGGTACGTGTTACGCAACCTTCCGTCTGAGAGGTGATACATTTGTACTAACTTGAAAGATGACTGGAACATTTGAAATGTAAATCCCTTGATGATGTTTGTGAATGTACCCATTGAGTGTATTGGTATAGACATTGGTACATTATAGAAGTTAAACGCTTATATTCATACTCCCAGTGTATCAAGTAACTACAGATGGACTTTGCAAACAAGCAAACTTGGGAATTTTAGTTTTTCATTTTAAACTTTCTTGGCTTTTTCGCCAGGTTAACAATTCTCAAGTGAGTGTCTGTTCGGGTACGATGCTTGCCAATATTGTTTTGTCTTACCCTTGGGGTTTGTTTGCTATGGAATTCACTGAATAAAAAATTCATGGAAATTCTTCAGAGAGCCAAAGAATATTCTTATTCAAGTAATGTCGTAATTCGCTCACTAATTTTGAATAGCATTATGTGAAATTGTCAATTGAACTTAAATTTTGAAATGATATTAAGAAAAAGTCATTACGCAAGTTCTTCATTTAGATTAGGTCCTTTGCAATTGTCCGGATAAAATTGCTTAATTCCCGGATAGGCCGGAATGCTGGTAATCTTGAAGTTTCGAAACCGATGCCACTCTTGAGCCTTTCATATCAGCCATTGTCTCTTTCAAATTGAAAGTCAGATTGGAAAAATCATGCATACAAATGCACTATTTCGTCTCTCAAAATCACCTGCTTTTAATTTCCTTTTATTGTATGCCTATTATCTTGAAAACTGTCAATATATTCATTATCCTTAAAATCTGAGCACCCTCTTATATTCCATTGCCAGAATTTCAGGCAAATTAAATGTGTTTCCACAGCAAGCAGAAATCTCAATCTTTGTATCGCCAACAATAGCCTTATACTGGTGCTTGTATTGTGTAATAATTTCAAAAAGTCATTTCAATTTCATTTTGTTCTTAAACAAAGCTCGGTGTATTCATATCAGGTGCACCTTGAGTTCCGTTGAAGTTTGCACTGTGAAAAGACAAAATAATCACTTTCAAGGTAATATGTGAATCAGGACGCCAGCTACTAACCACATAAGAGAAATTACTTCAAGGTAGGTGATCAACGAACCTAGGCCGGCTTTTTTAAATTCCAAGTGGTTCCTCAAGCCTGGAAGCTTGTGCTTCGAATGTTTATTATTTAACACGGTTTATAGAGGTCGACTATCGACAGCTTTAATGCGATGTTATGATGAAACAGCGATAGTGTTATATTTCTTTGAAACCAAGGGAGGAATATAGAATTGAAGATGCAAGAAAAGATTTTGCCACCAAAAATGGCTGCTTGCGCTATAAGAGTTTGTTAGGTCGTAATATTGCAAGTGTTGTGTAAACATTTATTTCTTGTTTGCACTGTGTCAAGGAGGCTCTGTATGTTTATAAACGCACCTGTTTTTCGACAGCTATAGATTTTTCGATGAAAGCTATTACAGTTGTAATGTTGTGCAATATAATTGCTAAATGTATATACGATCAAAATTGACTTTGATTTGAGTTAGCGTTAAGTTCATGAGAAATAATGCTTCATGTTTACAGCCTAGATTCATTAGCATGTCTGTGAATTTTAGCTCTACCTTCTCAAGCATTCCTCAGTTAACCTATCAGTTTTCAGCATTTTTGATAAAATTTTCGCAACTTCTGTAGAAAGGGATTTGGCAGATACCGATGGTCAGAGTTTTTAGTGCATCTACTGTTTGCTGTCTAAAATGAGGTTCGATTTCCATTTGAGTTGGTACGCTTTATCTATTCAAGATTAACACTTTTTGAATGCATCGAGACGAAATTTAATTTAGTGTAGAAAAAGGTGCAGAATCTTGGCTAAATATCTGAATCTTTGCAAAATACTATTGCTCCTTCATTACATGCTTCCAGAACGGACGTATTAAAAAACCAGTTCGAACTTACCTAGCCAGCATTCACAGAGTAAGTTGAATATATATAAAATTTATGCTTGAAAGAGCAGCTGAATAATTGAATATATGATATAACAGTTTAATATAGCCCCAGAAGGAGTTTTTGAAAATTCGATTGCATTATTAGTTCTTGGTTGCTTTGTTTTTTTTCAAAGGCTGTTTCACCACATACCTCCTGTCACATTTCAACTAATATTTCAATCTTAAACTGGTATCGTGTTGCCTGCTATCTTAAATTCTCCAAACCATAAATTATGAAACACCTGATTTTTGCTCTTACATCTTGCTTATAGAGAAATTTAACTTGGAGGATTAGGGACAACGTTTCCCCTACCTTGGTTCCAGGAAAAGTGCTTCTTAGATGCAGAATTAAAAGTTCTGTTATGATCAATTAAACTCAGTCTTTGAGAATTAAAACTATAATTTGTGTTTTCATGGTATAAAAATTCCTTATTCGAAATGAGCAGATCATGTTCACGTGCCTGCAAGTTCTTCTTAGAAAGACGAGTCTAAGGTTTCTAAAGCATCTACTCCTCCCTCAAAATTAAAATACTTTCACTCTCCTGTTTTTCTAAGATCATTGTTTTTCGTGATTCCGTTGATGTTATTTAGCTTAACTTAATCAGCAAAATTCAACAAAAAATCCTTGCAAGTATATAAAGTTAAGGATTGTAACAATGTTTATAAACAGACTTTCAAAGAGTGACCTAGGTGAAGCACAATTTCTTAAAACTGTTACTTAGAGATCATTCAACAACATTTAAAGAATGGCACAGTTGATAATAAGGCGTGGAAATTCTCTGAAACTCTAACAAGAGATACTATTGGTATCTCAATTTTATCATAAGATTAACACCAGTTAGATTTATTTGGGCTGGATTGCGAAAGATAAAACAAAGTTAAGCTTGATTTTTCCAGTTATTTGATAAATTATTCAAGATATTGTCTGATATCTTTCTGAAACATTGTTTGAAAGTTAGTTAGGGAACTTTATTTTTGAGTATTTTGAATGTTTTTTATCCCCTTTAGTTACGAGTATTTTGTATGTTTTTGTCCTCTTCAGTTGAGAGTATTTTGTATGTTTTTGTCTTCTTCAGTTGAGAGTATTTTGTATGTTTTTGTCCTCTTCAGTTACGAGTGTTTTGTATATTTTTGCCAATTTCCACATATCAATTTTGGACGTTCAAACATTTTGTCCAATAAAATATTGTTTACTTTCTCATCAATAAATCATTATCTTCGAGGAGACTTTCAAAATCAGCTTTCACAAGAAGACAAACTTTACCACGAAATGTTTGATGTTTGTTACTGTAGCATCAATTAATCTACCATGCGCTTTAAACCTAGTACCACAAGTTGAAAGGCAAACTCGGTACCCTTCTTGTACCTGTAATTATGCTTACTTTGACGCTGTGGACAAGGCAACCGATCTTTCAACTAAATGCGTGTTTGTTGCCAAATTTTTATGCTAGAGTCTTTTCAGAGTCGGCAGCGGAAAGATCTGAAAGCCCTTTTTTGTTTGAACTCAGTAATTCATGGAAAAATCGAAATGCTTAAGGCCTAGTGATCATATCTTGTTCTTTACCACAACTTTTTCAATTTTTGAATTGATTAACTTCATCAAAAAAATTTAGCTAAGGACATTTAATGAGGGATTTTAGAACACATAGAAGTATTACCAAACCTGAGTTCTCAACATCGATTCCTATTTCTCATCAAGATTAGAATATTGGTTTGGTTCTTAATGCCCATCTCATTTAGTATTGCTTTTCTTTGCATCATTGTTTCCAAATTATTTCACTACTCATTTGTAGAAAAGCGGAGTTGTTGTATTTATTTCTGCATCTCACACTGCAGTAAACTGCATGCGAAAACCGAAGTCTGTGTTGACAACGATAGCTCGGATATAGGCAACTGTGGTGTGAAATGCCTCTTTTCTCTGTGACGTTTTCTTCTTAAGTGCCCTTTAATCGCATGCAGCTGCCAGACCAAACTCACTTTTGAGTGCTATTAAACGCGAAGGCTGTAAAAAAGTACCAAGATTCGTCTAGTGAATGAGTCAGAGAAAATGGAATTAAATTACAAGTGGGCTTTTACAATGGAAAATATGAAGGACATCTGCTTCAAAATTCTTTTTAATCAATAGGTTTTAATTTTCGAACTAATTCTTAGTGGTTGTTCTTGTCATTACTTATTCATGCTCTAATACTGTGAGGGCACGGGGGAAACACGATTCAGCCTCGGCCCGTCAATGTTTACCCTAAGGCTACATGCTTGATAAAAAGCCATAAGATCGTTTTAATCATATCACCAAGGACTCATAAGATGAAACGATATGAAACGTGAAATTGTTTTCACTATACGCGTTGCAGTAAGATCTGTTATCAAAAACACCACGTTCTCTGGTTGTGGCTCTTTTAACCTGGTTTCAAGCAAGTAACCACACAAAGTCAATGAAGCGATGGACCATTTAATTAAAATAAACCAGTCATTGTAAATCTTAACAGTCAACTACGTAAAATTAGTTTACATTTACTCTTTAGTAAAGCTAGTAAACCAAGTTTACTCTTATTGCCAAAGCGAAGTTTGTCACAAATGAAAAATACTTTCTGCATGTCTTTCTTTCCCCGGGCAACGACTATTTTCTTCTTCAGCACTAACAATAAATAAAAGGACTTGATATGGTGATACCGATGATTATTTATAGAGTACAAACAAGCTTTATTAGCTTAGGCTTCGTGTAAATAAAACCTGGTAAAAAATTCTCAAACATTCTTTGGTTTCCTTGGTGACTTTTTGAAGGTACAGAAATGTGTGTTACAGAATCATATTTGTCTTTGTCAAAAATTTCTTCTAAATAGCTCCCCAACTAAGAAAGTACAATTCATAAACAAAAAATATTTTCCTTTTTCTTACTGAAAAACGATTATGATAAAAGTATATTAATGATATCTTAAGTATTCTACTTCGTCTTTCTTTCTAGAGCTTATTTATTTGATTTTTTCTTCTTCTGTAATAATTGATGTTAAAATCAATTGAAATATTGTTTTGAACTCTAAAAAATGCAAGCAGTCTCGAAAGGCACGTGTAGAAGGCAACGCGATTGCTTATTACTAAAATTCATTTATTGATTAATACTATCAGCAACGCAACGAATGGATATCCTGGCTATCTATAATGCATGTTGACGAAAATTGTTTATATTGACGACAGCTGCTACTAAATTATCTAGTCACGGCATCGTCTTCAGAAAAGTTTCATTTATTTACCATGAAACTCAGAAAAGCCTCTAAAAATACCGCCATTTCAATGCCATTGCATAGAATCTGAAGTAGTATAACTTAGCTTTTTAGTCTTTCTTAAGAATTTCGGCCTCTCTTGTTTTTGTTGGCTTAATATAAGCTATTCCTGAAGTTACAAAGAATTAGTTTGAATAGTGAGATAAACTATAATAGAAGCAATGATCAGAACCGCACACACGTGAGGTACATATGGAATACGAAAAAAGATTTCGCTACCAAAATGTTCGATAATCGTCTTGTTCTCGTGTCACGATCTTCCAAGTTTTTTCTTTCAAAAATATCTCGTTAGACATTGGTGTGCACCCCCGGCCTTCTCTCCACCCTTGTGCATCATCCTGATAATTCTTACAGAAGAATCTAGCCCACCTAGGTTTTACTGTTTCTTCGAAGCTTAAACGCATCCAGTAACTGAAATGAAGAAGAGGTTTTTGTACCGGAAGATGATGTTTTAAATGACTCATGCTTTTATCACTATGTGCATTGAATCCGTCTTCAATATAGATGATTTTTCTTGTGACGTCAATACAGTTGTAGCTCATCTGCTCTTGAATTGGAAAATACAAACGAGATTCATATTGCGTTGACTTTTGCAGCCTGCGCACATGAAAAAGATGAGTCCATGCCAACGGTGCCGATAGCTTGCAGTGGATAGATGTCAATTCGCACGATCAACGCCCTGATCTGGTTATCTGTTATCGATTTACGTCAAAGGCAGCATGGAGTAGGCATCTGATAAGAGTTCAAGATCAATATCAAGGTAAGTCCCTTGAACAATTGTCCAAATAATTGATCAAACAATGTGTAAATTAGAAATAGTATCACGCTGGTTAGTGACTCAGGTATCTTCTCCAAAAACCATGATTTCAGCAACTGAGTAAAAGCCATGTTATTGCCATCCTGTTCTTAGGTGGAAAATAATTTTGGAATGTAGTGTTTTAGGCATAGCTAATGTACCAGCTTTTATTATTGCCCCATACCCGTTGGTAAGCGCTCTATAACATATTTTACATCGACTATTTTATCAAGAAGTAGTTTGAAAGTGTTACCATGAACTCCGAAGCTATACGATCGATTTAAGTAATTCAGTGTAATAGAGCTATATGGTTTGAAAATCTAGATTTTATCGATTATACACTGGACAGGCTTCATGCATAACCACCTTTGATTAAAACTGCATGCCTTTCATGCCGAGAAAATATTCTCCTTTCAACATTTGATGTACTGTGGATAGATTGATTGATGCTGAAAGTTTTGCATAGCATTTTAAGATGAACAAAATGTTAGGATATTCAGGCAACCTCAGGCAAGTTTAATTTTTTAAAGTATTAGGATGTTGCAATTGATGCTGACTCAGGAGCTAAACTATTATTACATAGATGTGTCATATCATGATTGCTACTTTGCAAGTACAAAAATAGACCCCTCCCTCCAGAAAGAACAGTCAGATGGTAGCCTGCGTAAACGTAATATAAGAACTGATCAAGCTAGGTAAAGGCAATAATTTAACAAATCGTCAAAATATTCCCAATAAATACTAAAATATCCACTGGACCATTGATTAATAGCACTTCTTTGCAATGTTTTGAAGACATTGTTTGTCTTTCTCCTGCCCTGTTGAAGTTGGCTTTTATTGGTTTGTGCTGGCAGACTTCAAATCCTCTTTTCCATTTCTAAGCTAACGATCAGCAAACTTTAACCATCTATATTCTTGCTTTCTCATGAGCACTTCTTCTAAATCATTGTGAATGTTCTATTGAAATTTTTCGTCGCAGAAATTGCATAGATCTATACAGTGTGGTGATCAAATATATTCTTTACAGCTCTCAACGTACATTGTGCAAAAATGGACGAGAGAAAAGACTAGATTAGGATTCTTCTTAGCCAAAAACTTATGAAAAATACCATTTCAATGCATTCTGTTCATTCTATACGCAAACAAATCTCATGGCGAATTCAATTTGCTTCAGAAAATTTTTCCCAACAGATCTTTGAGATAAAGACGTAAATTAAATTAATGTACTTTCTTTTTGGTCAACCAGTATTAAAACTACTTTGTTTTTCCCTCAAAGCCAAAGTGCAAAATAGATTTCACCACGCTCTTTGTCGGTGGCTTTTTAAGTGTTTAGGTATTAAGCTTCTCGTTGTATTGCTGACCAAGCATTCATAGTTGGAGATGTCACACTGTCAAGCACTAAATAAAGACTTAATCTAATGCCTGTTAATATATTATCACGCATGCTAAATTATAGTCAGATATCCCTGATAGTCGGGCATTCTTAATAAGCTTAAAATTATGTACTTGACACCTTACAGTTGGTTTTTCATTAGGGCCAAGTCGTTTACTTCATAATCAGATTGATTTGTCATTTAAAACATGTAATAGGTCATGCTTCACCTGCTCTTTGTTGAACTCCTTTTGTTTCCCATCAAAAATAAAGGACACGAAGTACAAAGTCCTCTCTCAAGTCATAAATTAAAATCGGACGAAGGCCATCTGTTTTTGAAATCATTCTCTTAGTCTCAACACTACTTGGCTTGATTAGAAAGATTTGTTGACTTTCGAATGTCAATCGTATCTGATGTCTCCTTCTCTAAATTGAATGCAACATCAGTGTTTGCACATAAATAAAAACTTAGGACTGTGATCCCCATTAAGGAGTAACTTTAGCAAATAGTGTTTTCAACCGGGTTCATTTGACAGTGTTTCATAAATAATACAAAGCATTAAGGGTTTCAATATTGACTCAAATTAGCGACGATTATCTCACAGGCACACAGAGAAATCTGACTAAAGAAATGTGCATGGCTGTTTTTGACTTCATGTTGAAAAAAATATGACATTGCTCAATATTTTGAATAAAAAACTAGTAAAATTCAATAACTAAAACGTATGACAGTCAATAGCTATGTCTGGCAACGCAATAACTCACTTAAAGGGAAATATGATTTCTCCATAAATTTTGGACATGATCTTACAGTAATATGAATTCATCTGAGGCACATTATGTTCTAGTGCATACTTCTTTGGGAAAATTTCATTCTTTAAAATGTTCATTATTAACTACTCCACATTGTTTTTGACTAAGTAACTTGAAAAAACGGAGTAACACTGTCGAAGACTTATTCGCTTCAAGTGTAGTACATGGCTTGGTATTGGTCAGGCCTTTAAAAGTAAATGGGAAAATTTTTGGTCACCAAGTGTATTACAACCTCCATGTTTTATAAGCGGGCGCCTCCATAGTTCACAACTGCGCATCTAAAAGTGTGCTTCAAGTATGGTGCTTAGGCCTAAATTGACACCAATGTAGGTGCACATAAGAAAAGGTGCTTCAAATAAACATAAATAATAAACGGTACTATTAATTTTTGTGAAACAAAGACACGTTTTTAGAGGTTAACAGAGGTTAATTGAGTCGGAATGAACGAAGCTCCGGTTAAGTCCATTTTTTTCTAAGGCCGAACATGAATTGTGTTTAAAGGTTAATTTTTATGTATTCAGCTCCTAAAATGATAATAATGAAAATGCAATGTATCTAGCATTCAAAATTTCATAGCCCCGACATATTTTGCGAATTGTACTTTTTTGAAATTTATCACATACTATTTTATTCTTTTCGCTGTATTTCATGTATCCCCCTCCCTATTTCAGGTCCCCCCCCTTAAATTTCTCGGCATCATCGAATGACCAACTAAAACTTTACCATCTAAGCAGCAAGTATCTAAGCTTCAGTATTAGACGTAAAATGTAAAGAATCGAGTGCTTCCATCTTCCTTATGAACAAAGGCTGACAAACAGAATAACCTAATAAGCTATTCAAATGTTAGTTTGTACGAAGGCCAACCTATTATTGTAGCAGACAAATGCTTTTGATTTTAAGCTTTTAAATCAAGGCACTTTTCTTTAAAGAATAAACATTGGCTGTAAAAAATTTCAAGGAGCGATAATCATTTTAAAGTGAATCTAATAATGGCTAGAAATTGTAGTAGATTGATAGAAGATATTGCAAACAAAGAGTGCAAAATCCAGCAGGTAGAAAAATATTCTCCGTCATTAAGTTGACCTTAGTTGAAATCGCATTAAAATTTATAAATTGCACCTCAAATTCTGTGTTATTCCTCACTTGTTGTTAAGTCAACATGTTTGAAATTCCTTTGTGGAAAAAGTCTCGAATGCTTCTGTGGGATTAAAGAAGCAAAACATGAAATAAAAGATAGACTCGGAATGAAAGAGCTTGTCGCTAAATGCGTGTTCGGTTTGTTAATCTTTCAAGGCTAGCTGATTTTTCTCCTGTGTTTTTACAAGCCGAGAGATTGGAAATGAAGTAAATTCATTCTTTGGACAAGTTCATACTTGGATTAATATTGTTGTTGTAATTATGGTCAATGAATGGAATTGGCTTGCGATTAGTTAAAGCAATCAGAGACTAAATCAAACGACGGTTGGTCACTTTTATTGAAAGCATTACTTATTAATCATATTTCTACAGGCTAGCGCCATGAAAGATTTATCAGCTGGTTTGTAAGCAATGAAAAATCCTGTCTTCTTTTGATCTCGCACAACTCGCCCACGCAAAGGGACCTCGGCCCACAGTCGAAGCAGCTTGAAAATTCATTTATGAATTTTGCTCAGTGCAGTTTTGAGAACTTTGCCGCTGTAAGTGGATTCAGAACAACGAAAGGTTGTCATCACCGCTCGAAATGGTCAAACATTGGGCTGTGGCTTGACGAATTCAAACAATAAGGGTGAGTTAAATTTAAGGCGTGGAAAGGCTTTAGTCGTTGAATGTTCAGCTTTTTCGATATAAAGTTAATGTCAGAAGCAACAGAGAACGTGAATTTGGATTCATGTTCACTCCAGCCTCAGAATGGAAATAGTACTTGCAAAACTGCTTTGATAAAATTACTCGCGAATTCTAGAAACTGTTGATATTTTTAGATCTCCACAGAATTTAGTATTTCTGAAATCATTTGCATACATTTTAGAATCACTGACATCTATAAACTTCAGAATTTCTTGTTCGCTTGTTTGAATTTACTTGCTTGTTTGCTACTGAACAGAATTGTAGATTTTATCAAAAACTTTGTCCACGCAAAATTTCTTGCATGAGTTGAAGGCGATGTATTCCTATTATATCATTAGTCGCAAAATTAGTCTTTAATATAATAGATATGAGCTAGATACCCTTTATTGATCCCTAGTAAAAGTCATTATTTTGGGTGAATTCATTTTGAGAGCTAAAATTGCAATATCATTAGAACCATCTTACTTGAAATGACGTTGGACTATATTACTCAAATAATTAGGCCGAATGTTATCATCAATGATAATTGTTAAGGCCATGAGAAGTTGGCATTAATAAAATTGCCTACTTTAGTTAGAATATTAAGTTAGGCACTGCCTTTATCTTGTTATTGCCTGTTCTACTGGCCTGGCCTGGCCTGTTCTTAGTTGTACGCTAAGAACATTGCAGATGGTGGAAAGTTATTAAGATTCGAGACATTCCTTAGGCTGTATTCTACAAACAGCTTAATCTTGGCAGTTTTCTTGACATTTTAGTCACTTCTATGGGTTGACGCAAGAATTATAAGAAACTGCTCGGTTTGGCAGAACAAAAACTGGTCATCTGACATGCAACGACTTGTGCAGAAACGTCATATATTCTTCTTTAGTTTGCTAGAGGAGCCTCTAATGCAATCAGAATATCCAAAAATGGCTTAATTGACTCTCTTTTTCCACCAGCAGTGGATAAGCTAGCCTACATCAGGTGCAATGAGAAGATTCACCTTGCTTATACAAGATTATCGTATCTTCCCACAATTTCATTAACAATAACGACTTCTAACTGCATGTCATTGTTTCATTTTTCTCACATAGGTCATTGCTAATCTCGCCGTAATGTGATTACAAAGGGATTGGGATATTTACATCAAAATTCTGCTTCAAAAGGACTGCTCCCAGATAATGCTCTAGCTTAAGGAAGCTTATGTAAAAATGATGACCGAAAGAACTGTTTCCCCATTGTCGTGGTTTAATCCCCACAACTAGATTTATCATATTTCATTTTACTGTACGTCAACAGGGAAAATTCCATAATTTCATAATTTTATAGCATTAATAAATTTCGTAAATTTCCTCTGGCTAAATTTGTCATCAGCTTGCACTTTTGAAAAGAAATACGATAACTGCCTATGGTAAAAATTTGATTCTCTGAAAACTAACTTTGTTTTAAAATAGTATATGATTGTTTCAGAAATTTATAGCACTATTTTTCAAACTTTATTCTAGATGATGGAAGTTGGCACTGTGCTTTCAATTCTTCTGTTCTTTGTCACTTTCTCTATGGCCATGGTTGTCCCTGATTGCCCAGCACACTGCATTTGCTCCAATAGCGTGTCACAATGCACCATTGGCAATCACACCCTCGTTAAAGGCCTGATCATTCCAAACATTCGAAACTTGTAAGTTTATTTTTCATTTTTTATCAATAGCACGTCGAATATAACTTGGAGTTTAATCAGACAGTTGTTAATCAAAGAGACTCCTTTCCATCAGTCTACTAGTCAAAATAAACACAGTGGCTTTCTTTATGCATGAAATGAAGCGATCTAAATAAGTGCAAAAAGAAACGAACTGACTTTCCTGATTTTCAAACATTTATGATTGGCATACCACTACTTGAATAGTTACGATGAATGTTTTCGTTTTGAGGCTGCATTGCAAAAATTTTCCCTTCATTATTTCCATGCTTGAAGATTGTCTCCGCCCTTCTCCGCTGTCAAGCAACCGCTGTGCAAAATAAAGTTTGAAGATTACAAACCGGCAAAATCTTTGTTAGGAGCTTCTAAAGCCAATATTAGCTTAATGTTATTAGAGGAAACACGAAAAAGGCTTTCTCCTAAGTGAATGTTTGAGTTGTAGGTGTGACGTGAATAATATTGGTTTTCAAAATAAAGACGGGTAGTTAGGTATTAAAGGCCTATGGTCTTGCTCCAGCGTAGCCCCAATTAAGGATAAACCTTATAAAAGGATTTTCAGTCTGACTGTAGAATGTCGGTCAAAAAAGATTTACTTGGGCATTAAAATGAAGCTCACACATGAAAAAGACGGTCATAACTAATGAGACTACTTCCTGCCTCTTCATTTATTCAATCGAAATGCATAAGCGCCGACAATCAAGCCATGACAGAAGCATCAATAGCAATCATAACTATAGATGACTTGAGTTATTATTTTTACGTTGTGAATTAGACAGTAATAGAAAAGTGAACTAGTGAAGTCTAGCTAGCTACTTTCATGGTCAACAAGGCCACAGGTTAAAACTGGCTGGATAATAGTGATCAAGCAACATGAGCATTCTGTATGAGACAATGTAGAATGCTATGTGCTGTAATGTGAACATTTCTAATGCGATCATAGTGTCTACAAAATCTTCATTGAGAGGGGCAGTGTGGATAAATGGCTTGGCCTCGAGTGCTGGCTTGAAAGCATGATCCGATAGCTCAGTTGGTAGAGCACTTGGCGTACAAAGTCAAGGGTCGTGAGTTCGAGTCCCACTCAAGTCGGTTATTTTTACGCACTCTCTATGATTCTTCGTAAAAAATCCTGTTGCCTATGACCAGAATCTTCATTGCATACTAAAATTTAAGGTTAGTGTCAGGATAATTTTAAAACTGCAAGCATCAATCAGTAAATAGTATCTACAATTTTAACAAATGGATTTCAACTCTCTGTAGACACTTCACCATTCAGATTTCACCTGATGAATTGCGAGCTGCCATTGCAAGGATGCCAAAACTCCGATTCATTTCACTCATCAGCAGCAGTAAGAAAATGGATCTTCTTAGAATTGCACTGGAGAACTCAACTGCTGTGAAGCTTTCAATCGCTGAAGAGAATCAGACGCTCTGCACGTATCGCAAATCCCTTCGAGTGAATATCACGTGCAGCTGTGCACAGAACTCTGTGCTACTACCGAAGTTCTCAACGACCAGGCATTGCGTGTGCAGAGAATGCATTGCGGCCCAGAACGAACTGGTCGATGTGGCTAATACTAGCTATCTTAATAACACTAACGATACCTTTGGTTTGCGGCCTAAATCCAAGAATGTCTCTAAAAATAGAAACAGCACGCAGCATAGTATCACTCTTGGAACGTTCAGCGTTGTTGCATTGGTCGTTAACTTCGTGATATTAGCGCGCATGTGCTCATGCAAGCATCAGTCGGTTTCGAAGATATTTGGCATGAGCTTGATGCTGTTCAACGTGCTCTTGGCGGAGTATGGCATAGCATTGGCAATATACATGACGCAAGAGGATGGTGTATGGGGCAGGTCTTTCTGTCAGGCCATGACTGCAATGAAACTGTTCTCCATGTGTGCCATCATCTTTTCGCTGCTATGCCTGACCTTCCAAGGCTCGATAAACCCTCCCGATGATAATTACAATTCGCAAGACGTGAGGTTCAAAGCTGTTGTTTATGTCCTTGAGGGGTCTGTCCTTGCAGCCATGATCTGTATCTTATCATGGACGAAGTTTGACGATTGGGACTACTCTTGTCAAATATACAACACAAGGAAAAACGCTGATACGATTCTTGTAGCCACAGAATGCTGCTACCATGCAAGCTTGTTTATACTAGCGATTCGCTACCCGTACAAAACCTTCCGTCAGACGGAGCCAAACCCTACTTACATCAAAATGAAGGATGTCGTCGAGAGGGAGCACCCTATATTCATCATGACGCTGTTTACTTTCCTTAGCTGGTCTATACCATTTATCGTAACTATACCCCAGCTGAATGTTACTGGCGAAATTTTGACATCGCTTGTTCGGAATTGCTCGTTGATGTTTGGGGTGATAGTGCTGCCTATTCTGATCGTGATCAGGAATAGCCGGATTTGCTGTTCAAAGCACAAGGCGTGTGGAGTCAATGATCCTCACGTGTGCCAATGCAAAAACGAAAGCACCGACATGTGCTATGCGTGTGAGATGCAGCACCAGGACATGATCTCCAAGTGTGACAGATACAGCTTTGGGGATCGTCGCAAATCTTTGTCTCTGGATGATCTGAAATACGTGCTTGGCGTGTACAAGAAGGAAACCCATTGCAGCCTGAAGGTGCAGCGAAAGAAGCTGATATCTCGCAGCTTTCCAATCATCAATATGGATACAATCGAGGAAGCTGAATTGGAGAACGTATCCGACATTGACCGGCTCTTCTCCACGTGCACAGGCAAAAGCTTTGACTACTCCTTGGAATCTTCCAGAGCTAAAAAAGGTTTGACGCGAGACAACAGCCTGAGCCTACCACTGCTGGTGTCACCAAAGAAGAAGATGCAACCGAGGAAGAAGATTCCACTCCATGCAAAGCTTTCACATTCTCCGTGCAAGTCGGCCTTGCCTTCGCCAGTGAAGAGGTCCTTGCAGAAAAAGCGAGCTGCAAGCCTTGATACTTCAAAAATTGACAGAATCACGAATCATCCATGCTCTGATGGCAGCTCTGTATCGTCGCCAAACAGAAGCGGAGATGAATCAAAGCTTATTGGCAGCGAGAAGAAGAAGCAGAAGGTAAAGCTTAAGCTGCTATCGAAATCAAAGGAATCAGTCAAATCAAAGGAATCAGTAAAATCAAAGGAATCAGTAAAATCAAAGGAATCAGTCAAATCAAAGGAATCAGTCAAATCAAAGGAATCAGTCAAATCAAAGGACTCGAACAAGTCTAAGGGAAGTGGAGGTGGTAAGGCATCGAAAGAGAAGCTTCAAGTGAATGCTGATGCCGAGGATGCCACCACTCCCAGCCGTGAATCTAGAGTGCCTTCTTTCATACCACTGTCAGACGCTGACCCCTCGTCAAAGAAGTCGGCGCCAAAAACACCAACTCAAGGCAGTACAGCCAAAGTTGCATGTCAACAAGAGAAGAGGTCTGAAGGAGAAGATGAAGCATTGTTAGGGGAAGACCCAGATCGTGTGCCTAGTCGAGGTCCCACGTTTTTCTTTGTTGGCACTGACGAAATCGACGATGCGGATGCGGATGAAGAAGATCTGCTTAAACCTTTAGTTAACAAGGAGAGCAAAGAAGCAGAGAGGAAGCCTAAACGCAAGGGAAAGAGGAAAAAGTCTGAGCAGAAAAGCCAAGAGGGTACACCAGCCCGAGACAATGCCCCTCTTGGCTCGCTCCACAGCTTAGAATGGGATCCGTCGTTTTCTCTTTCGGATTCATCATGCTCTTCTCCTATTGATGAGTATGTCCCACCCTCGCCAGCACCACCCCCGTCTTCATTTGCACTCCAGCGGGTTAAAGAAATGGGAGCAGTAGCACCAGATTCGCCTCAGGCCAGCGTTGGTCGCAGCTCGAATTACAGCATGGACTGGGACCCAACCAGCGTGCAAATGAGGCACAGCCTCGTTTCACCTTGCGAATGGGAGCCATATTCAGTTGACGAGGCGATATCAAATCCAACGAGCCCAGACATAGCAGATTTACAAAAACACAGGGAGGGGACTGTTGATAGTAGGCCATTCGTATCTATAAGTCCGGAGAAAAAGCTTATCGGCAAGGCTCCTCTCGCTACAGAAGAAATCTAAATTTCAATTTCAATTGTGCGGTGAATCACTTGTATTTGAGTTGAAGGTGCATGCAAAGCTCTCTGCTCGATACACAAAGAGAGAGACCTTGAATCGTAACAAGGCATCTAATCTCTGATGCCTACGAAACAATACTGACAATTGCTTGCTCATAACAAAAGCATATCTCTATAGATAAATATTGAGTGTGTTAAATAGGCCTTATGTTCGATAACAGAGCAGTAACCAGTAAAGCAATCTGCAGTAAACTGATAACCTTATGTTGTATCTTTAATTATTTGGATACAGTCACTTTTCCTGAAAAGCGATTAAGTGATAATTTTACCGGAAAAACGTACCATGTGGAATAATTTTCAATTTTTTTATGAGAATGTTTTTTTCCATGTTTACGAGCAAAACGTTTCAGTAGCTGGCGCTAAAAGTCAAAATGTATCAATTTATGTCGCTAGAAAGCCATTGTATAAGAGATAAAGCAACATAAGTTAATTGTAGTTCTTTGTATGTATGTCCAGAAACTATGTATAAGCATATCTTTATGTTCTCTATCTGACTAAGTGTATTGTTATTTACAATAAACCTTATAATTCTATTTATAGTCAAATACATTCAGATGTTATTTTTATTTCTTTTGACAAAATCTTTGAAATTACTATACCAAGCTTTATTTTAAGAACCTTAAAAATCAAAAGAAAGACAGTCAAGGATAGTAAAAAAAATGTGGAATATCATGGAAACTTTCTGCGAATCAGATTCCTGCATATTTATTGTTGCTATTATAAAACCTTTTTTATGACAATGAAATTACCAAAGGCAGTGTTAACTAAACAGAACATGGCCTTGGTGGTAAAATTGACAGAAACTTTCAAAGACAACAGTAAGAGTTGCTAAGGTAAAAAGAACAAAGGCAAGACACAATAACTGATTTAAGATATAGCCTTTATACTATCAACTAGAAAGTGGACTGAATTCAAAACACATCCAAAGAAATGACTCTTATTGCGGTTGCCCAAAATTACGTCAAATGGCAAGATGAAAATGGCTACTTTTCGGCAAAAATTTATTAACCAACTTTGCAACCCTGTTTTTTCAGCCCCTAAACATCCTCAGTACATACTACCAGATAAGAGAATGATCTAGACCTTTTTGCAAGATTATGATCTAATTTATTGGGCAAAGAAACACATTATTTCCTAAAGATCAATTTTGCGTCAAAAAGTAAGACTATGAAGACTGATTGTTTCTCGAGCACTGTTTTTTAATCCCTGAGCAGCCTCAATACATTCTAGTGTCTGAAAACATGCTTTAGAGCTATTGGGCATTAATGTACCCCAGTTTGCTTGCAAGAAAAAACCGTGTTTCCGATTGATCGATCCTGCGACAAAAAGTAAGGCTGTAGCCTTGCCAAAATTACTGATTTTCGAAACCCGTTTTTTTAAACCCTGAGCAGCCTCAGTACACTCTAGTGTCTGAAAAGATGCTTTAGAGCTGTTTGGCATGACTGTATCCCAAGTTGCATGCAAGAGAAGGCCGTTTTTCCCACTGATCGATTTTGCATCAAAAAGGAAGGCTATAGCCTTGCCAAAATGACTGATTTTCGAACACCGTTTTTTCAACCCCTGAGCAGCCTCAGTACACTCTAGTGTCTGAATAGATGCTTTAGAGCTGTTTGGCATCAATGTATCCCAAGTTGCATGCAAGAAAGGGCCTTGTTTCCGATTGATCGATCCTGCGACAAAAAGTAAGGCTGTAGCCTTGCCAAAATGACTGATTTTCGAACCACGTTTTTTTGCACCCTGAGCAGCCTCAGTACACTCTAGTGTCTGAAAAGATGCTTTACAGCTGTTTGGCATGACTGTATCCCAGTTTGTTTGTAACAAAAGACCGTTTTTCCCATTGATCGATTTTGCATCAAAAAGTAAGGCTATAGCCTTGCCAAAATGACTGATTTTCGAACCACGTTTTTTTACACCCTGAGCAGCCTCAGTACACTCTAGTGTCTGAATAGAAGCTTTAGAGCTGTTTGGCATGAATGTATCCCAAATTGCAAGCAAGAAAAGGCCTTGTTTACGATTGATCGATTCTGCGTCAAAAAACAAGGCTATAGACTTGCCAAAATGACTGATTTTCGAACCCCGTTTTTTTAAACCCTGAGCAGCCTCAGTACACTCTAGTGTCTGAAAAGAAGCTTTAGAGCTGTTTGGCATAACTGTATCCCGGTTTGTTTGTAAGAAAAGACCGTTTTCCCATTGATCGATTTTGCGTCAAAAAGTAAGGCTATGCCTTGCCAAAATGACTGATTTTCGAACCTCGTTTTTTCAACCCCTGAGCATCCTCAGTACATTCTAGTGTCTGAAAAGATGATTTAGAGCTGTTTGGCATGACTGTATTCCAGTTTGCTTGCAAGAAAAGACCGTCTTTCCCATTGATCAATTTTGCGTCAAAAAGTAAGGCTATAGCCTTGCCAAAATGACTGATTTTCGAACCCTGTTTTTTCAACCCCTGAGCAGCCTCAGTACACTCTAGTGTCTGAAAAGATGCTTTAGAGCTGTTTGGCATCAATGTATCCCAAGTTGCATGCAAGAAAAGGCCTTGTTTACGATTGATCGATTCTGCGTCAAAAAGCAAGGCTATACACTTGCCAAAATGACTGATTTTCGAACCCTGTTTTTTCAATCCCTGAGCAGCCTCAGTACACTCTAGTGTCTGAAAAGATGCTTTAGAACTGTTTGGCATGAATGTATCCCAGTTTGCATGCAAGAAAAGGCCTTGTTTACGATTGATCGATTCTGCGTCAAAAAGCAAGGCTATACACTTGCCAAAATGACTGATTTTCGAACCCCGTTTTTTCAACCCCTGAGCATCCTCAGTACATTCTAGTGTCTGAAAAGATGATTTAGAGCTGTTTGGCATGACTGTATTCCAGTTTGCTTGCAAGAAAAGACCGTCTTTCCCATTGATCAATTTTGCGTCAAAAAGTAAGGCTATAGCCTTGCCAAAATGACTGATTTTCGAACCTGTTTTTTCAACCCCTGAGCAGCCTCAGTACACTCTAGTGTCTGAAAAGATGCTTTAGAGCTGTTTGGCATCAATGTATCCCAAGTTGCATGCAGAAAAGGCCTTGTTTACGATTGATCGATTCTGCGTCAAAAAGCAAGGCTATACACTTGCCAAAATGACTGATTTTCGAACCCTGTTTTTTCAATCCCTGAGCAGCCTCAGTACACTCTAGTGTCTGAAAAGATGCTTTAGAACTGTTTGGCATGAATGTATCCCAGTTTGCATGCAAGAAAAGGCCTTGTTTACGATTGATCGATTCTGCGTCAAAAAGCAAGGCTATACACTTGCCAAAATGACTGATTTTCGAACCCCGTTTTTTCAACCTCTGAGCAACCTCAGTACATTCTAGTCTCTGAAAAGATGCTTTAGAGCTGTTTGGCATGACTGTATTCCAGTTTGCTTGCAAGAAAAGACCGTCTTTCCCATTGATCAATTTTGCGTCAAAAAGTAAGGCTATAGCCTTGCCAAAATGACTGATTTTCGAACCTCGTTTTTTCAACCCCTGAGCATCCTCAGTACATTCTAGTGTCTGAAAAGATGCTTTAGATCTTTTTGGCATGACTGTATTCCAGTTTGCTTGCAAGAAAAGACCGTCTTTCCCATTGATCAATTTTGCGTCAAAAAGTAAGGCTATAGCCTTGCCAAAATGACTGATTTTCGAACCCTGTTTTTTCAACCCCTGAGCAGCCTCAGTACACTCTAGTGTCTGAAAAGATGCTTTAGAGCTGTTTGGCATCAATGTATCCCAAGTTGCATGCAAGGAAAGGCCTTGTTTACGATTGATCGATTCTGCGTCAAAAAGCAAGGCTATACACTTGCCAAAATGACTGATTTTCGAACCCTGTTTTTTCAATCCCTGAGCAGCCTCAGTACACTCTAGTGTCTGAAAAGATGCTTTAGAACTGTTTGGCATGAATGTATCCCAGTTTGCATGCAAGAAAAGGCCTTGTTTACGATTGATCGATTCTGCGTCAAAAAGCAAGGCTATAGCCTTGCCAAAATGACTGATTTTCGAACCCCGTTTTTTCAACCCCTGAGCAACCTCAGTACACTCTAGTGTCTGAAAAGATGCTTTAGAACTGTTTGGCATGAATGTATCCCAGTTTGCATGCAAGAAAAGGCCTTGTTTACGATTGATCGATTCTGCGTCAAAAAGCAAGGCTATACACTTGCCAAAATGACTGATTTTCGAACCCCGTTTTTTCAACCTCTGAGCAACCTCAGTACATTCTAGTCTCTGAAAAGATGCTTTAGAGCTGTTTGGCATGACTTTATCTCAGTTTGCTTGCAAGAAAAGACCGTTTTTCCCATTGATCAATTTTGCGTCAAAAAGTAAGGCTATAGCCTTACAAAAATGACTGATTTTCGAACCCCGTTTTTTCAACCCCTGAGCAACCTCAGTACACTCTAGTGTCTGAAAAGATGCTTTAGAGCTGTTTGGCATGACTGTATCCCAGTTTGCATGCAAGAAAAGGCCTTGTTTACGATTGATCGATTCTGCGTCCAAAAGTAAGGCTATAGCCTTGCCAAAATGACTGATTTTTGAACCCCGTTTTTTTAAACCCTGAGCAGCCTCAGTACACTCTAGTGTCTGAAAAGATGCTTTAGAGCTGTTTGGCATGACTGTATCCCAGTTTGTTTGTAAGAAAAGACCGTTTTTCCGTTTGATCGATTTTGCGTCAAAAAGTAAGGCTATAGCCTTGCCAAAATGACTGATTTTCGAACCCCGTTTTTTTAACCCTGAGCAGCCTCAGCACATTAAAGTGTCTGAAAAGATGCTTTAGAGCTGTTTGGCATCAATGTATCCCAAGTTGCATGCAAGAAAGGGCCTTTTTTCCGATTGATCGTTTTGCGTCAAAAAGTAAGGCTATAGCCTTGACAAAGTGACTGATTTTCGAACCCCGTTTTTTTTTATCCTTGAGCAGTCTCAGCACAATATAGTCTCTGAAAAGATGCTTTAGAACTGTTGGGCATGACTCTATCCCAGTTTGCTTGCAAGAAAAGGCCGTTTTTCCGATTGATCGTTTTGCGTCAAAAAGCAAGGCTATAGCCTTGCAAAAATGACTGATTTTCGAACCCCGTTTTTTTAAACCCTGAGCAGCCCCAGTAAATTATAGTCTCTGAAAAGATGCTTTAGAGTTGTCTGGCATGACTTTATCCCAGTTTGCTTGCAAGAAAAGACCGTTTTTCCGATTGATCGATTTTGCGTCAAAAAGTAAGGCTATAGCCTTGACAAAGTGACTGATTTTCGAACCCCGTTTTTTTATCCCTGAGCAGTCTCAGCACAATATAGTCTCTGAAAAGATGCTTTAGAACTGTTGGGCATGACTCTATCCCAGTTTGCTTGCAAGAAAAGGCCGTTTTTCCGATTGATCGATTTTGCGTCAAAAAGTAAGGCTATAGCCTTGCAAAAATGACTGATTTCCAAACCCCGTTTTTTCGACCCCTGAGCAACCTCATTCCCCTCTAGTGTCTGAATAGATGCTTTAGAGCTGTTTGGCATCAATGTATCCCAAGTTGCATGCAAGAAAGGGCCTTTTTTCCGATTGATCGTTTTGCGTCAAAAAGCAAGGCTATAGCCTTGCAAAAATGACTGATTTTCGAACCCCGTTTTTTTAAACCCTGAGCAGCCCCAGTAAATTATAGTCTCTGAAAAGATGCTTTAGAGTTGTCTGGCATGACTTTATCCCAGTTTGCTTGCAAGAAAAGACCGTTTTTCCGATTGATCGATTTTGCGTCAAAAAGTAAGGCTATAGCCTTGACAAAGTGACTGATTTTCGAACCCCGTTTTTTTTATCCCTGAGCAGTCTCAGCACAATATAGTCTCTGAAAAGATGCTTTAGAACTGTTGGGCATGACTCTATCCCAGTTTGCTTGCAAGAAAAGGCCGTTTTTCCGATTGATCGTTTTGCGTCAAAAAGCAAGGCTATAGCCTTGCAAAAATGACTGATTTTCGAACCCCGTTTTTTTAAACCCTGAGCAGCCCCAGTAAAGTATAGTCTCTGAAAAGATGCTCTAGAGTTGTCTAGCATGACTTTATCCCAGTTTGCTTGCAAGAAAAGGCCGTTTTTCCGATTGATCGTTTTGCGTCAAAAAGCAAGGCTATAGCCTTGACAAAGTGACTGATTTTCGAACCCCGTTTTTTTTATCCCTGAGCAGTCTCAGCACAATATAGTCTCTGAAAAGATGCTTTAGAACTGTTGGGCATGACTCTATCCCAGTTTGCTTGCAAGAAAAGGCCGTTTTTCCGATTGATCGATTTTGCGTCAAAAAGTAAGGCTATAGCCTTGCAAAAATGACTGATTTCCAAACCCCGTTTTTTCGACCCCTGAGCAACCTCATTCCCCTCTAGTGTCTGAATAGATGCTTTAGAGCTGTTTGGCATCAATGTATCCCAAGTTGCATGCAAGAAAGGGCCTTTTTTCCGATTGATCGTTTTGCGTCAAAAAGCAAGGCTATAGCCTTGCAAAAATGACTGATTTTCGAACCCCGTTTTTTTAAACCCTGAGCAGCCCCAGTAAATTATAGTCTCTGAAAAGATGCTTTAGAGTTGTCTGGCATGACTTTATCCCAGTTTGCTTGCAAGAAAAGACCGTTTTTCCGATTGATCGATTTTGCGTCAAAAAGTAAGGCTATAGCCTTGACAAAGTGACTGATTTTCGAACCCCGTTTTTTTTTATCCCTGAGCAGTCTCAGCACAATATAGTCTCTGAAAAGATGCTTTAGAACTGTTGGGCATGACTCTATCCCAGTTTGCTTGCAAGAAAAGGCCGTTTTTCCGATTGATCGTTTTGCGTCAAAAAGCAAGGCTATAGCCTTGCAAAAATGACTGATTTTCGAACCCCGTTTTTATAAACCCTGAGCAGCCCCAGTAAAGTATAGTCTCTGAAAAGATGCTCTAGAGTTGTCTAGCATGACTTTATCCCAGTTTGCTTGCAAGAAAAGGCCGTTTTTCCGATTGATCGATTTTGCGTCAAAAAGTAAGGCTATAGCCTTGACAAAGTGACTGATTTTCGAACCCCGTTTTTTTTATCCCTGAGCAGTCTCAGCACAATATAGTCTCTGAAAAGATGCTTTAGAACTGTTGGGCATGACTCTATCCCAGTTTGCTTGCAAGAAAAGGCCGTTTTTCCGATTGATCGATTTTGCGTCAAAAAGTAAGGCTATAGCCTTGCAAAAATGACTGGTTTCCAAACCCCGTTTTTTCGACCCCTGAGCAGCCTCATTCCCCTCTAGTGTCTGAATAGATGCTTTAGAGCTGTTTGGCATCAATGTATCCCAAGTTGCATGCAAGAAAGGGCCTTTTTTCCGATTGATCGTTTTGCGTCAAAAAGCAAGGCTATAGCCTTGCAAAAATGACTGATTTTCGAACCCCGTTTTTTTAAACCCTGAGCAGCCCCAGTAAATTATAGTCTCTGAAAAGATGCTTTAGAGTTGTCTGGCATGACTTTATCCCAGTTTGCTTGCAAGAAAAGACCGTTTTTCCGATCGATTTTGCGTCAAAAAGTAAGGCTATAGCCTTGAGAAAATGACTGATTTTCGAACCCCGTTTTTTCAACCCCTGAGCAACCTCAGTACACTCTAGTGTCTGAAAACATGCTTTAGAGCTGTTTGGCATGACTGTATCCCAGTTTGCATGCAAGAAAAGACCGTTTTTCCCATTGATCAATTTTGCGTCAAAAAGTAAGGCTATAGCCTTACAAAAATGACTGATTTTCGAACCCCGTTTTTTCAACCCCTGAGCAACCTCAGTACACTCTAGTGTCTGAAAAGATGCTTTAGAGCTGTTTGGCATGAATGTATCCCAGTTTGCATGCAAGAAAAGGCCTTGTTTACGATTGATCGATTCTGCGTCAAAAAGCAAGGCTATACACTTGCCAAAATGACTGATTTTCGAACACTGTTTTTTCAACCCCTGAGCAGCCTCAGTACACTCTAGTGTCTGAAAAGTTGCTTTAGAGCTGTTTGGCATCAATGTATCCCAAGTTGCATGCAAGAAAAGGCCTTGTTTACGATTGATCGATTCTGCGTCAAAAAGCAAGGCTATACACTTGCCAAAATGACTGATTTTCGAACCCCGTTTTTTCAACCCCTGAGCAACCTCAGTTAACTCTAGTGTCTGAAAAGATGCTTTAGAGCTGTTTGGCATGACATTATCTCAGTTTGCTTGCAAGAAAAGACCGTTTTCCCATTGATCGATTTTGCGTCAAAAAGTAAGGCTATAGCCTTGCCAAAATGACTGATTTTCGAACACTGTTTTTTCAACCCCTGAGCAGCCTCAGTACACTCTAGTGTCTGAAAAGATGCTTTAGAGCTGTTTGGCATGACATTATCTCAGTTTGCATGCAAGAAAAGGCCTTGCTTACGATTGATCGATTCTGCGTCAAAAAGCAAGGCTATAGCCTTGCAAAAATGACTGATTTTCGAACCCCGTTTTTTCAACCCCTGAGCAACCTCAGTACACTCTAGTGTCTGAAAAGATGCTTTAGAGCTGTTTGGCATGACTGTATCCCAGTTTGCATGCAAGAAAAGGCCTTGTTTACGATTGATCGATTCTGCGTCCAAAAGTAAGGCTATAGCCTTGCCAAAATGACTGATTTTTGAACCCCGTTTTTTTAAACCCTGAGCAGCCTCAGTATACTCTAGTGTCTGAAAAGATGCTTTAGAGCTGTTTGGCATGACATTATCCAGTTTGCTTGCAAGAAAGACCGTTTTTCCCATTGATCGATTTTGCGTCAAAAAGTAAGGCTATAGCCTTGCCAAAATGACTGATTTTCGAACCCCGTTTTTTTAAACCCTGAGCAGCCTCAGTACACTCTAGTGTCTGAAAAGATGCTTTAGAGCTGTTTGGCATGACTGTATCCCAGTTTGCTTGCAAGAAAGGCCTTTTTCCGATTGATCGATTTGCGTCAAAAAGCAAGGCTATAGCCTTGCCAAAATGACTGATTTTCGAACCCCGTTTTTTCAACCCTGAGCAGCCTCAGTACACTCTAGTGTCTGAAAAGATGCTTTAGAGCTGTTTGGCATGACTGTATCCCAGTTTGCTTGCAAGAAAGGCCTTTTTCCGATTGATCGATTTGCGTCAAAAGTAAGGCTATAGCCTTGCCAAAATGACTGATTTTCGAACCCCGTTTTTTTAAACCCTGAGCAGCCTCAGTACACTCTAGTGTCTGAAAAGATGCTTTAGAGATGTTGGGCATGACTGTATCCCAGTTTGTTTGTAAGAAAAGACCGTTTTTCCGTTTGATCGATTCTGCGTCAAAAAGCAAGGCTATACACTTGCCAAAATAACTTATTTTCGAACCCCGTTTTTTTAACCCTGAGCAGCCTCAGCACATTAAAGTGTCTGAAAAGATGCTTTAGAGCTGTTTGGCATGACTGTATCCCAGTTTGTTTGTAAGAAAAGACCGTTTTTCCCATTGATCGATTTTGCGTCAAAAAATAAGGCTATAGCCTTGCCAAAATGACTGATTTTCGAACCCCTTTTTTTTACACCCTGAGCAGCCTCAGTACACTCTAGTGTCGAAAAAGATGCTTTAGAGCTGTTTGGCATGACTGTATCCCAGTTTGTTTGTAAGAAAAGACCGTTTTTCCCATTGATCAATTTTGCGTCAAAAAGTAAGGCTAAAGCCTTGCCAAAATGACTGATTTTCGAACCCCGTTTTTTAAACCCTGAGCAGCCTCAGTACACTCTAGTGTCTAAAAAAAATGCTTTAGAGCTGTTTGGCATGACTGTATCCCAGTTTGTTTGTAAGAAAAGACCGTTTTTCCCATTGATCGATTTTGCGTCAAAAAATAAGGCTATAGCCTTGCCAAAATGACTGATTTTCGAACCCCTGTTTTTTACACCCTGAGCAGCCTCAGAACACTCTAGTGTCGAAAAAGATGCTTTAGAGCTGTTTGGCACACCGTTTTCAAACTTGCTGATTAGCTGTGATTAATTTTTTGTTCAAAGGCAAGGGCATTGCTTTGCAAATATTACTGATTTGGAACCCAGTTTTTATCCTCTTATCAACCTCAGTTTAATCTAGGACCTAAGAGAATGCTTTTGAGCTTTTTGGTGGTGATTATATTCTAATTTATTGGTCATCAATGACCCTATTTGCTTTCGCTCAGTTTGATTTTTGATTTTAAATTTTAAGATCGCCAAATGTTGCCACAGATTTATTTACACGACCGGAGAAGATCAAACGGATTTCCTAAAAACTGGAGCATCAGGAGCATCAGTAGGGATGCTTAAAGACCGACAAACGCCCGCTATCCCTTGATTCTGGCAGTCAAATTGGCAAAGTTTGGACACATCTGCTTTCTATGGATTTCCATCCACAGGCCAAGACTAACGATATTCGACGAAAACCCATTTGCAGAAGTGTATTTATTGTGCACTCCATATTGGATGAATGGTTTAGAACCCTTGAACCTTATTGTTTTATACTCTTTCTATGAACTGTTTCTGTGACTGTCAAAGTGACTGTTTCTTAGCGGTTCTTTGATCTCGAATAACAGGGATATAGCCTTGTAAGATAGAGAAATATTCATAGTTAGCAATGCTCAGAGAAAAATAAAGAAAATATTTTCAAAAATTTTAAATGCGAGGAAAAATGCTGCATTATTGAATATAAGAAACCAAAAATACACGGAAACCAAAAGTCAAACGCAAAATACAGCTTTGAACTATCTACAATTCTTCGTCGTATTGTCTTAAATTGTAAAATAAGGGAGCTTAAAGATGCGTTGGAAAATGCAAAAAGTGAAGATGCTCCGAACAGTAATATATAAATTTGTTGAATGACAACCAGTACTAACTAAGCAAATTTAGTTACACATTCAAGTTAGAAGCAATAATCATGCTAGAAATTTTCTCGAAGCTTCTTCACATCTAACTTGTATCAATTAATTAGTTTGATCAATATCATATATTTTATGCTTGACCACAAATAGCAAAGTTGCTGTATCTAGTTCACCAAGAGCTTCGAAACTTGAATAACATTTCTAGTGAAGCGTCAAATTTAACTATAATACTTAAAATTGTCAAAGAAAATCTAATTATAAAATTGCAGGATTTATTCGTCAGATATAGCAAGATAACATACTTCAAATTCTAAGCGAATTGTGCATGGCGGCAAATTGATTTGCGAATTTTCGTCACAAAACCTATGATGTCATCGAAATCTTCTGACTTGTAAATATATGATGCTCCGCTTGCGTACCCTGCTAGTTTTTTACTTGTGACTTTGTCATCAGCAGCAACAACAAAGAACTTTACGCCAAGACGTTCGTAGCTCAACCGTTTGAACACTGCCGACAGATGCTTGGTCTGCTCAATCTCCTCCGCAGCGGTAATTAGAACGACAAAGTTTCCACCTTGAGGAGGTGTTTGCGGGAAGAACGCACTGAGGCTATCATAAGCACTAAGGACGGAATGCTTTTGTCCGTTTTCGAATTTGATGTTGCTTATCAAGGTTTTGAGCTCTTCGCGTTGCCGATTGACTTTGAATGGTATTGTTGACTTGGCTTGTCCGGTGAATTCTATCAAACCAATGCTAGTGCTTTCACGATTGAAGTAATCAGCTATGGCAGTTATGAAATTCTTCGACTTCTCAAATCCGTCGTATCCGATATTCTTTGAATTGTCCAGCAGAAATACGATGTTTGATCGTTGATAACAGCCTAAAACGATATACAGAGGAATTGTCGCTATCTGAAACTTAATATCGTTGGAAGTTTCACTGGTTTTTGCAAAGAAAGACATTCAGTCATTAAAGAAAATTTGGATTTGTTCGGCCTTTATAATAATCTACAACAGTTTACAACATCACTTCTAAGACTGCTGAAGGGTCTTCTCGTACGTTTTCATTGCATTCAATAGCTTATTGTTTAGGTTAACAGGCGTACCTGCACATCTTTCAATGTCTTTGATTTTGATGGAGTATTTGTCCTTCTCGCGTAGGCTGAGTCGCTCTCCGTCAACAACAACGAGTCTGACACAACCTCTAAATGGGCTGTGAACTTGAGGTGGATGTCTAAAGGAAAAAATAGATCCTTTGACAAAAACGTAAACTACAATCAACTGTTTCAGATCGAACACTTTATCTTGACGCTTTTACTTGCTAATTTTCCTTCTTAATTCCAAGTCGTAAACGGATTATACTGTGCAAATATAGAATCAGCAGATTTATAAGTGAACAAGTCAACATATTCATCACGAGAACTTCAATATTTAGCTACTCTCCAATTTACGATGATAGTCAGTGGTAACAGTAATTCCTAGAAACATTACCTCTTTCCTCTAATGAGGTTTTCTGCCTTTCCAATAAGCATTTCTGTATGCAAGTTTGAAATAGTCTTTTGGCCAGGTGAAACGGCTCTGGAAACCCTTCTTCCGTCTATCAACACTTGAACAATCTTGTTTTCTCTGGTCACATTTAGAAACGTCCATCGGTTCATTCGTATGCGAAGTTCACTCTTTGTTGTTATATTGCCATCACCCAAATCGTAACTGAGAAGGAGGTAACATGAGATTTGAATATTTCAATAGGAGGTTTTGACGGATAAGAGGCTGCTTCACAATTCAAAATGGTGGTACACTAAAAAAGTGTCCAATGTAAACTCTTGCAAATAAATGCAAATGATAAATCAAAGCAACATTAGCAGCCTTTGCCATCAGATTTAAATATGCAACCATTCACATATTCAATGCATCTATGTATCAAATATCTCAATATAAATTATGATTAAACACCTTATCTATGTAATCATTATGTAGATACAAAACTGCATATAAGTTTTAATATCATATACAAATTCAGAATAGCTCGAAGCAGAGCCACAATATTTGCATGCATATTGTGTTTTAAGAGTGTGTTTTAAGTCTGCAGAAATTATGATACCCACTGTTCCAATCAATTTTGAAGTTTCGCAATAAGAAGCATTTGTTTAATTACCACAATGTCTACCTGTACATAGTTAAACAAATCTAAATATCAGTAACAATGTAGCTGCAGGTATGGTTTACCTGACAACAATGTGCCTATTGTCTAAGGCCACCATGAAGTAGTCCCTTATTCCTTTCGGTCCTTGGCTGTACAACAGCAAACCACTCTCCTTCTCTGCTCTGAACTCCATTGCGAATTTCATTGAGCGTTTGTTGTCCTTTAACTGCTGATAACTCACGTAAGATGTCTTACCATTAAAGTAAGCCGGAGGTGGCGGCAGGGTGTATACTAGGGAGGAGAAATGAGACATTAGACTATGCAGGAGCAATATGAAATAATGACGAAGGAATTGAATGTCCTCGTTAATGGGTAGAAGGCCTACAGGAATTCTGATCATAAAAGCATTCTTTTAATGTGGAAACGAATACAACCTAAAAGCAACGGAGAAGTGATATATAAGAGAGGTTTCTATAAATAGACGTCCATAGACAAGTGTTAGCCGAATGTCACACTTTTTACGTACTTAAAAATAGGCAAACAAACTAACGAAGATGATTGAAATAGAAAGTAAGCATATGGAACAAATGCACATAACAGTATTAAATAATTTACAGAAGATAATTATTTATAATTATACTATAATATGCTAGTTTTATAGCAAAAGATAACTTCTACAGGTGCATGTGAAATACAGATCTAGAGATGGTTAGAGATGCTGATGTGTTGAAATGCAGAATAGAGGAACAAAACAACAAGCTTGGGATGCTTCCACTAAAAAGAAGATCTTTCACTTTGTACCTCTTTCGCTACATTTAGTTCCTTTAAAGCCAAGCTGACATTGGCATCGGTAGGTATTGGCACTGGTGACAATGCACGCAGCACCATTGAGACATGGCACAGATGAGCATGGGCTCTGTCCACAGTTGGGCGAGACATTGCTTTGCTCCTTTACATCGGGTCCTGGATACTTAAGACTCAGGTCCTTTCCGTTCAGGCTCAGCTTTCGGATGCAACCGCGGAAACCGGTTTCTGTTCCTGCGTTTGCTCTTTGACTGAAAAAGAATATTCCATTCGATTGAGATCTCGTGATTCTAAATTGGACGTCATCTAGGAAAATTTTCTAAATAAAGAACATGGCCGCTGCTTTGAAATCCCTGCTTGTATGTTGACAATTGTTGACGTGTAATATTCATAAAAGTAACAAAGACAATAGTAATGGTCCTTTAAAGAAACAAGGATGATCGTAATTGGTTAAAAAGCTTATGACTTAGACTAAGTACCAGGCCGCTCTTTAAAGTAAAAATCAACATTTCAAGGATACTTACCCCCTGGAAATACCTGGTACTGAACCAAATAAGAGGTTTCTGTTGACATTAAGCTGAGACAGTCTTGCACGGGAAGGCTGTCCTTTAACTGCAGGGAGGTTGTTGATTTTCAGTTCTCCTCTAAAGCCTGTTCTTGAAGCAACTATTTTGTGCCATTTGTGAAGTGGCAGTTTATCTTTTGAACGAATTCGAGCAGGTCCTTGTCCAAGATCGTACCTAAATTGGAATCAAATGAAATATCAAATCAAGTAAAAAACAAATAAATATGATTAAACACGATACAATACTGCTATTTCTATATAAATCTTTTATCATCTGTGTAGCCTCCTTTTGTCGGATGTCATGAGTCAATTTTTTACACAAACTCCGTCCAATCTTATTCTTCCAGAGGATACCATTGATTCGATTAAGAATGTTGGCACACTATTGCTATTCATTCAGCAAACTCAAGATGCATGATTACCTAAACTCCACATATCCGTCAACGAGAGCCAAGGAAGCAAAGTCACCCCTTCCGTCGTTTCGAATTCCAATGTAAAACAGAACACCATTTCCATATTCCGGCTTTAGCCCGATTTCAAAATTAGACTTGGTGTTTACGCCAGAAACGCTGAACCGCAGATGAGAACTTCCACCGAAATGGGCGTTATACTCTGTAAGTGAATCATAAAAGATTAAATAATGCATTCAATCTGATGCAGTTAACACTTTGTGAATTTTAGGCAAGCATCGTCTAATAAAATGAATCATGCGAAAATTACATGAAAATTGGAAAATTTGAGGCTCCAAACAAACATGGAACTTTGAAAAATACAAGTTGAACATTGTTAAATACGTCGCGAAAGGAAAACAACACTTGTGTTTAAAAGCATATCAAATTTACTAAAAGATGTGTAATTAAAGTAAGGATCTGAAAATTTTATTGACCATTTCCAAACAAGCCTAGACATAATTAAGTATTGAGTCATCTAAAAAGTGGAACTTTCCAAACAAATACCAACCACATTCTCCCTTCGAAGCAATAGCAATCGGCTGCTTGGTCGTGCACGACGCCCTTTTCAGTTCGCACTCGTTAGTGTAGGTCTCGCCGTTGTCTCCACACACTGGTTCCTTAACGTTGTCACATTTCTCAGGACATACACATCTCGTTGAAATTCCATCCGCTTCAACTTTGCACTTGGCATAGTAGCTGCAGACCTTCTTGGCACATGCATCTCTTGGTCCTGATAAAGTTAACAAAAAGTATCTCCATGATTTAAATTCAAGCAGGGACATTGGAAGAAAGCCAAACTATATGAAGCGACATTTCCATTCTCCTTTCAGAGGTACAGCGTGGAAAATATAATATATTTGATATATAATGAAACTATGAGATGCTCACTTTCGTCGCATTTTTTGTCCTTGAGCTCCACCATCTGTTTAGCTGACAATGCACATGGATAAATGTAGAATTCATCGATCTGTCCCTCCAGCTTCCGTCTTGACCGCACACTGCCATAGTCCAACCGACCAATCACGGCAAGTTCACTCCAGTCATTGCTCAGGAGATTGTCTTGTGTTGGATCGAATCTCATAAACCGAGTCAGTCGCGTACCATTGACGTAAATGTTGACCTCGTGGGTAGCAGAGTCGAATGTTCCAGCCACGTGGGTCCAGACATTTGCTTTAACAGCTGGAGCACTTCTTTTGCCAAAAACACCCCTAAAATAATCCCACCGTGCTTTTAATAGAAATATCTTGCTCAAACGTGGAAGCAGAGATTGACACATGCTTCCACAATGTGTCCAGCTTTCTACAATACTCACTTTGCTACATATAAAGAGCTGCTGACTATAAATAGCTGCCTGCTACATGTCTGGAAAACGTGGTTATATGTCTGCATAGCATGTAACGTTAGGGAATCATAGGTTTCATGAGATATTTGCAAACTCATATTTACCTATGCGTAAACTGTACAGAACCGTCGCTATTGATTTCAAAGTTATAAATCGTCTTCAGCCTCTGAGATGTCCAACCAGGGTCAATAGTGACAAAAAGCTCATGCGTTGGACCGACTCTATCCAATTTGACCCATGTTGCAATTGTCACTGCGGTACTTGGTTTGGGCCTGAAATTTGCGCCATTGATGTTGATGATGCCATTTGTTAGATGAGCACTGGACATGCAGTAGCCAATGTTGGCCAAAAACGTGGCCTCATCTTGAATCGATCCACTGTTTTCATGGCCGGAATCGTCGTTCACTATTATGTTCCTGGTTATATTTGCAAAACTGTAGTGCAAGGATGGTTCACATGGCTTCTTTTCATCTGGGTAGAAAATTCGGTGATAATTTCATAAACCTTAAAAATATAGCAGTGTTAAAACTAGGTTAATATATATGTCAATACGTTGAAAATCACCTTCGAGGAACCAGAAAAACGTCTTAGCAAATTACAAAAGTTTTTATGGTTGCTTTGCTTTGCATATTGAAGATTTTACGACAAGGAAAATTATACCCTGACGATGACAAAAACATCATGAAGATCGACCGCAAGATTATGAGCAAATCAAAGGTTTTAAGCCACTTACCCTGTCTGACACCCATCATTCTTAGTATAGGGTCAATAACGAACGGGATTTCATATGATGGGGAAACGTGCATGATATCTTCACTGCGCTTGACCAGTGGTAGGAGCATTGTGCTGTCATGGTCACCAATGTACACAAACGCAACTTCGATGTTTCTGGCTTTGAGAGCCTTTGCAGCTGCGTCAACCTCCTGATTTCTGACTTCATTACTAGGCCCAGCAACAAACATGAAAACTACTTTCCTAGGTCCTTGCCGAGAGGATTTCTGGAACACATTGGTGTCTATTTGGCGAAGAGCCTTAGGGATATTTCGCTGCTCCTTTTGGTTTGAAAATCCAAAAACTTTGTCTCGAATGCTTCGGATCCCAGTGTCTTGAAGGTTATACAGGGTGTCTATTCCATCACCATATTGCACTAATGCTACCCTGGTATTTGTCGGAGAAAGATTGTATTGTTGAACAGCACCAAGAATCAACTCTGATATTTTTGTCAACTCATGGCGCTTGATCAGTCCATCAACAGCAAAGACAACGTCAGCAAATGATGCAACAGCTAGGAGTAAAAAAATGACGAAAGATGAACACAAGACGATAACATAAGGCGAACTTAAAGGGTGTCTTGATCGTGAAAAATTTTTAAAACAGAAAGCAAAATCAAGATTTCATACTTCAAGCTTATTGCTTCCCATAATAGTAGATAACGTATTCAGTCCTTTTAGTGAAAATTAATACAAGTGAATCGATTGCAGCAAATATAGCTAATTAAGTTATTGTTTGAATATGAAGAATTTAGGCTTCCTGTGGGAAATTGCAACCACCATTTTGTATTAAAGCAATGTGCGACATACCAGAAGCAAAGATGCATGCCATTAGCACTGAATTAGCAATGATCGGTATTAACATGAAGGATTGCTAGGAATGGTTTTAAAGTATTGTTGACATACCACATGGCTTTGAATCCGTCTTCGTTAGTTCCAAGTCATAAGCACAGGATTTGTAGGTCATCCAGCATTCACTTGCGTAGGTTTTGCCATCACTCGCGCACACCGGATTGTATGCATCTTGGCAGCTTGGGCAGAAGCATCCGGCTCGTCTGTCGGGCAACTCAACGCATACTTTATATCGATGACATTTTCTGCCCTCGCAAACGTCTACAAGAAAATGATTCAATGATGTTGTCGTCTCGTGATATTAATTATAGAGTAGATGAGGGTTTGCTTTTAGTAACTACAATGCCTGCCAAAATTGTTGGAACACTAACGGCAATTGCTCGACTCGTGCTCCCCCCTCCCCCCTTCGAACAATGTTTTCCTGCTGCTAAACAAAGCGTTATTTTTGCGCCCAACTTTCCTCCGGATTAACTGGATGCTAGTATTTGCTACCAACATTGTTAAGGGAGGAGGAAAGGGACTTAACCGGCATTGGCACGTCAAAGAATTGAAGAACACAAAACTATAGAAAATACCGAGATGTTTAAAGAACCTTTCGCAGGCATTGTGCTTCCTTTTCGCTACTACTGTTAGATAAAAGCTATGCACATTCTGAATCGGAGTAATCTACGCAAGACACTCAAGGCATTGAGTATTTGTCACGATCATACGGGTTTCTTAGACGTTTTCAAGAGGAAGTTAGTTGACCGACTAAAAACCCACCTTTAAGTGTTGCCATGTAAACAGGATAAAGGTATGGATCCATCTCTTCTAGCGCAGGTGGGAAAAACACTGCATTTGAAGATGCTATCTCTAGGGCTTGCTTTTTGTCAACATTCGAACCAATGCCAACCACCACAACACGAATGCCTGCATTCTTCAATGCCTGCAGTTCAGTCTTAAATTCTTGATTGTTCTCTTCTACTTTTGAGTTGAGGAAAATCACAAGAGACCTTTGGACACCTCGTCGCGCACCGTTTTCTTCAGAAAATAATACTGTCCTTGCCAGTTGCAATGCCTCGCCTATATTGGTACCACCTCCAGGCATTTTAAGATTCGCCAATGCTGTTTTCAGGGCTTCCTTGGTGTCGAATTTGTTAAGTGTAAATGCTAACTTTGCATTTGCACCATAGGTAATAGCACCAACTTGGGTTTGCAATTTTGACACAGTATAAGGCGACAGGAGTGACTGAAGGAAGGCAATTTGGCTTTGGAAAAGACGTGATGCCTCAGGGCCTGTTGCTCCAACCACAAAGCCGAGGTCCAGAGGTTCGGGTTTTGCTGCATATGAATGAGGACACAAAAATATTCACAATGAGCAACAGCATCAATGTTGTAAGTCATAATTAGCTAAGTCAATGGATCAATACGCTTTTCAATTAGCAGTTACCCTGTTATCACAATTGGAAATAATTACTAAATTCTATGACATTAGCATCCCAATGGCTCATGGCTCATGGCACAAGCTTTACTTAAACTGACTATGCACCAACAATGTAAAGTATAAATAAGCTCAGTGGCAAACACGGAACAGCGGGCGTATACTGACCTGTCGTAACTGCTACACGTCGCTCTAAAAGTCCGAATATCTCAGGCAGTTGGTGGACGGAGGGTACTGGTATATAATTTGTTGGGTTTTCAGGCACCTTCCTCAGTGGGCTTGTCTTTGCATCACCCCCGATATCAACGATGACCATTTTGATGCCAGCTCTGTTCAGCAAAGCTGCATAGATGGGGAATTGTGCTTTATCCGAAGTGTCAGCTTTTCCGTCCGTAATAATAACCACCGCTTTTGGGGCGGATGTCCGCGCACCATACGTCGAGCTAAAGGTCGTCCTCTCTACCACTTGGGCTAGGAGACTAAGAGATGTACTGCCTCCGTTAACAGGCAGAGATGCAAGGGCCGTTCTGACACCACGACGCTGCACCCCATTGCTCAAAGGAAGTGCCAAAGAAGCGACATCGCCAAAGCTCATTAAACCAATATGAGCAAGCTGTTGGGTGATTTGATAACTTTTAATTGAAGCAGATACAAGGTCTTTCATTTTTGCGATTTCTGTTTGGTTGAACCTAGAGGAGGTGTCAATTGCAAAAACCAGATCCATCTGATTAAGAACGCCTGAAATGAAAAGGATCAACATTGAAGAAGCATGCAAGGTAATATGTGAAGAGATCCTGATACAGTGTCTTTTCACCAAAGTAATGTAAGTTGACTGTAGGTTGAATGATTTAATAAAAAACTCTAAATAGGAGATTAATTCCAAATCTTGATTAGATGATTTAACATGTTTAATGAGGAATTGAGGAAGAGAGAAAGTGGTTTGCCTAAAAGTTAAACTAGATTTATTCTCTTGTCTAAACTAATAGAGTCGATAACAAAATTTTCCCTACTAGCATTGTTCTATATCCGTCACGAAAACTTGACAAGAAGTTCCTAGAGAGGCTTAATACTAAAGAGAAATTATACTTAAAATGTTACTGCTTACGTAACAAGAATCACAAGAAAACAAATAAAGCAATATTGATTCGCTTAGCTAAAATTTTTTTGATTTCTTTAATTCGAATGATTTTAGAAAAGAAAAGGCTTTACCGCAAACTCGTCTCTGAGATATCGTGAACAATTTTCTTTGCTCGCACGATGCCTTTCTGAGGTAGCATTCATTGGCATGGGACAGACCATCTGTGTCACAAATTGGATCATACCGCTGATGACTAGCGCAAGTTGGACACATGCATTTTCCATTGGAGCAGGTGGCGAAGAAATCGCACTTCACGCCTTTACAAGGATCTATGTGATAAGGAAAATAAAACAGGCAAATGAAAAAATTGTCAAAAAAGCTCAAGACCAAAAAAACTAAAGATACCAAAAACATATGCGTTTATTAGATAAAAATGACCATTGAAGAAAAACAAGCATTTTACCTTCTAAACGTAAAGAACCTCAAGAGAACATACCTTCTTTCTTTTCACCAGTTTTAATTATGGTCGGCAATGCATCAGGCAGGTCTCTGTCCAGAACAGCTCGGATCACCATGCCATACTTTTCTCCCACACTTCGTAGCTTTCTCGTGTAAACACCAGTTCTATCATTACTGATCAGAATATATCCAATGCCTGAGGCATTCAGTGATTTCAGCATTGGTTCCAGTTTCGATGGGTCCGAAGGTTGTCCATTTCCGTTCAAGAACATAATAACCAGGCTCCTTGCTCGGGCCCTTCTTATTGAAGGATTGAAGAACTTCTGCTTTACAAATGCAAGTGTCCCCGCAGCATCGCTGGTCCCCTGTGTTCGCTCAATCAAATCAAGTGCCAGAGACATTCTTGATTTATCTTTGTTAGAGAAGTCACTGAGCACTGTGGGAGCATTAGCGAAGCTTACGAGGCCTAGTCGTGCATTCCCGTTTTCGACATTAAAAGGCTTCACTGCATTATCAATAAGCTTTCTCGTCTCTCGCAAATCTTCGACAGAAAAGGTTGCATCTATGCTGTACACAATGTCCAGAAGTCCAGAAGTATCTGAAAAAGGTGTCATTCAGTACCATTCAATGAATATGAATGGGAAGTAACATTTAGAAATCGAAATCATATCCAAAATCAACATCTAAAACAACAAGTTTGAGCTGAGCCATAAACAAATTATGAAACAGCAAACAGGCACTTTCCCACATCCAACTCAAAATCTAAGCAAATGAGATAATTCTGCTTCCAATGAAACGAGTGTTACGCTAAACGCAATACAAATTAAGCGAGATAAACAAAATAAAGAACGTACTTAAGAAGAAAGATGAATGTTTAAGTGGAGAATGAACTTGCTCCTCTAGGCAATCATTACTTACCACAGTGGCTATTGTTCTTGACTGTGATGACTTTTTGTGCTATGCAAGCCTGCTTTCTCATGTGGCACTCACTTGCGTAGGTCTTATCGTCACTTGCACAAACCAAAGAATACCTCGCACTGCAAGACGGGCAAATGCATTCGTGGCTCTGCGTGGACATTCTCATGCAAACCTTGTATCCTGCACATTTAACTGACTCGCATGGATCTAGAAGGGAACAATACTTCTAACGTAACCATACTATCAATAAAAGCTGCCTCTCAATAAGACAATGCAATGCACTAACAAAAAGATTACAATCATACAAGTACCATTCTCTGTGAGCATCATTCAAGTTCATCAATGAAGAAGCAATTGTCGGTACAAACCTGGATGCAGCGCCCGTGTGATTGGATACAAGACCAAATCAAGCTCTTCTAGCAACGGTGGGAAAAAGAACACGTTGTTCAACCCGGAAAGAGCTTGCACTTTGTCTTTGTTCGCAACTGGATCCATGTTGACCATTATCAGGTTGACTCCATTGGCCTTGAGATTTTTCGTTATTGTCAATAGACCATTGACATCTTCTTTAATCTCGTCATTTACAAAGACAACTAGGCTTTTCTTAAACCCAGGTCTGGCTCCATTTCTGGGGGTGAACAAATCATCGTTTGCGAAAGAAAGCGAATCGGACAACTTTTCAGAGTTGGTGTTTGGCAGTTTGTCAATTGCTGCGAGAAGGGCCTCCCCGTGCAACTCTCCGAACTTGACATCAGCGGTTGTTGGGAGAGTGTTCCTAACAACACCCACGTGTGTCTTTCCGGGTGTAACATCGTACGAGGAAAGAAGGTGTTTAGCGATTTGCTTCTGCTTCTTGAACCTTGCGTCGCTGTTTGGTCCACTTGCGCCAAGAATGAACGCTAAGTCCAAGCTTGGTTTGACTTCTACAAAAATGGTGAACAATCGTTAAATCTCACCCAGGAGGAAACATCTAATGCGAGTTAACAAATCAGGCAATTGACACAATAACGGGTAAATACTGTACGCCAACACATCACGTACGATTCTTAAAACAACCAAGTCATACCACAATAATGTTACACCTCTAGAATTTCAACACATCGAGAGCAGAAATTTAATTCAAGATACAGTAGCCAATCAATCATTATACCTTTAGCATCTCTTGTTTTCGCCTCCAAAGCACCAATAGCTCTAGGCAACATGTCGACATTCTCAACATAGATTGCATTCTCTTCTTGCCTGTGATCACTTCTACTTCCTTTGCATCGATCTCCTTTCCTATCACCAATGCGATCACTTCCACATCACTTGCTCTCAATTCACCAGCTACGCTTGGCAGCTCTCCGGATCCATCTCCGCTGTTCTTTCCGGTTGTCAGCAAAATAAGCGTTTTCCTCGCATTCTCTCGTTTGTTTTCCTCCCTTCCAAAGACATCTGATCTGATGATCCGCAAAGCTTTATTCATTCTTCTTGGCCCACCGATACTCAAGGCTGTCAATCGATTTTTCTATTACGTCACGATCTCCGCCATTATTCAAATTGACTTTGATTTCCGGCTTAGACCCAAACAGAACAATCGAAGCTCTAGTCTCTGATGGCGCAATCTTGTAACTCCTAAGGGACGCTTTCACCATGTCCTTCATCTTTTGTAGCATCTTGGCATCTACTCTCCTTGAACTGTCAATTGCATACACCACGTCCAACTTTTCAGTGATTCCTAATGAAAAATAAAAAACAATCGTTTCAACACATGATTGTGATTATGTTTGACATTGATTTCTCAACATGACTACACTAAAAGATTATTTATAAAAATTTGTACACACCGCAAGCATCATTTTTGGCGACATTTATACTTCTTTGACTGTTGCACGATGCTTGTTTAAGGCAGTCGTTTGCATACGTCAGACCATCACTCCCACAGACTGGTGCATAGTCAGTGCCATTGCAAACAGGACATACACAAGTTGGGTTCCCATTTCTTTCTTGGCACGTGGAGTAGAACTGACACTTCGTTTCCAGCAAATGTCTAAAGGCAAATACGATGAAGGAAGAGAATTCATGAAAATTGATGTTTCAGATCAAGACAAAGTTGTAAAAGAATGTTTTATAAGGACTTAGTCAGGACGTATAAGAACCATCTCTTTACATAAGCTTTTAAACATGTCTGCAATCTCTCAAAAGTGAAAAAACACTCATTCAATATATCAAAGTCTTGCGAAGAATTTCGACAATAAAGATTGTAATTTTATAATACACACCAGGACTCAAGGCTGCAACAGCAGGATCAACGACTTTGTCGATCTCTGGCAGAGATGGAGGGAAGAAAATGGCTCCGTTGTTTTGAGCAAGAGGTCTCATAGCATCCTTATCTACTTCATCCCCTAATCCGATGATAACCAATTTCGTTCCTTCATCCTTGAACTTTTTAGCCAACTGAGTCAGTTCCTTAGCGTCGCCTGTGTTCTTCTTGTCAACAAAAATTACGATCGACTTCGGGACGTTCAGTCTAGCACCGTTTTCACTCACAAACACAGTGCGATCGATCGATCTCAAAGCACTTGATACGTCGCTGCTGTGTTTTTCGTTCGGGATGTTATCGATGAATCGCAATACAGCTTGTTGATCTGTCAGTTCTCCAATCTTCGATCTGACCACTGGCTTAGATCCGTAAGAAACAAATGCTGGAAGAGCACCTTCTCTTGAAATGATCAGCTTTTCAACCAATGACTTTATGAAGGATTTCTGGGCTCTGAACTTGGATTCCGAATTAGGATCCGATGATCCAAGAAGGATAGCAAGATCGACTTTCTCTGCATATGAAAAAAAATCCCAGGTGAAAAAATGGATTTAAGTACATCAATCTTGCTGTCACATTTTTTAACAGTCTATTTCCTGCTAAAATAGTCAGCTGGTGACAAAATTGGCAAAATGGATTTGCAATGATAATTAGAAACATCACGTGCAACTCTACAGTCCCAATATATACAAAATCTTCATCGCTTTGTCTAAACATTTCCTCCTTGGTTTTCAATTATAAAATGAATTGAGACCATTAGCATTTCATAGCTGTAATCCTTCAAGAAAGCAATCGGAACAATTTCTCCATTCACAAATTAAACTAGTAAAGAAAATAAATATTGATTAATTTTGCTGCAGATCTGGGGAAGCTTTCTCGTTTCTAGTCACATGAAACAAAAAGTATGAGCTCCTTTTCCAGTTTTTATAATATTCTGACAATTTAAGACCGCACAAAAGTTGTCGTAAACTGATATATACCTTCTTTCTTTGCACCAGCTTTAATTATGGTCGGCAATGCATCAGGCAGGTCTCTGTCCACAACAGCTCGGATAACCGTGCCATACTTTTCTCCCACACTTCGTACCTTCTTCGTGTAAACACCTGTTCTATCGTTACTGATCAGAATATATCCAATGCCTGAGGCATTCAGTGATTTCAGCATTGGTTCCAGTTTCGATGGGTCCGAAGGTTGTCCATTTCCGTTCAGGAACATAATGACCAGGCTCCTTGCTCGGGCCCTTCTTACTGAAGGATTGAAGAACTTCTGCTTTACAAATGCAAGTGTCCCCGCAGCATCGCTGGTCCCCTGTGTTCGCTCAATCAAATCAAATGCCAGAGACATTCTTGATTTATCGTTGTTAGAGAAGTCACTGAGCACTGTTGGAGCATTAGCGAAGCTCACGAGGCCTACTCGTGCATTTCCGTTTTCGACATTAAAAGGCTTCACTGCATTGTCAATAAGCTTTCTCGTCTCTCGCAAATCTTCGACGGAAGAGGTTGCATCTATGCTGTACACAATGTCCAGAAGTCCAGAAGTATCTGAAAGAAAGATATCATTCAGAAAGTGTATTATTCAATGAGGATGAAAGGAAATTATCATCGATTCATCGAGACAATGGAAGAAAACAGCTATTAAACAAACAAAAGTCCGAATGGAGTCATATAAAAATGTAAGAAACAACATCAAGGCACCTTCTCTCTTGCAAACTATAGCACCAATGAAAAGAGAGGATTCTATTTTCTATCATAATTAATGTTATCTGTCTCGTTGCCGTTATAACGATGTATAGACAATGAAGCACACATGTTTAAAGTTAGGTTACTGTGTGTTACAGTGAAGAACTGAACGTGCTCCTCTAGGCAATCATTACTTACCACAATGGCTGTTGTTCTTGACTGTGATGACTTTTTGTGCTATGCAAGCCTGCTTTCTCATGTGGCACTCACTTGCGTAGGTCTTATCGTCACTTGCACAAACCAAAGAATACCTCGCACTGCAAGACGGGCAAATGCATTCGTGGCTCTGCGTGGACATTCTCATGCAAACCTTGTATCCTGCACATTTAACTGACTCGCAAGGATCTAGAAGGGAACAATACTTCTAACGTAACCATACTATCAATAAAAGCTGTCTCTCAATAAGACAATGCAATGCAACACTAATAAAGAGATTACAATCATACAATTATCCTTCCCTGTGAGCATCAATCAAGTTCATCAATGAAGAAGCAATTGTCGGTACAAACCTGGATACAGCGCCCGTGTGATTGGATACAAGACCAAATCAAGCTCTTCTAGCAACGGTGGGAAAAAGAACACGTTGTTCAACCCGGAAAGAGCTTGCACTTTGTCTTTGTTCGCAACTGGATCCATGTTGATCATTATCAAGTTGACTCCATTGGCCTTGAGATTTTTCGTTATTGTCAATAGACCATTGACATCTTCTTTAATCTCATCATTTACAAAGACAACTAGGCTTTTCTTAAACCCAGGTCTGGCTCCATTTCTGGGGGTGAACAAATCATCGTTTGCGAAAGAAAGCGAATCGGACAACTTTTCAGAGTTGGTGTTTGGCAGTTTGTCAATTGCTGCGAGAAGGGCCTCCCCGTGCAACTCTCCGAACTTGACATCAGCTGTTGTTGGGAGAGTGTTCCTAACAACGCCCACGTGCGTCTTTCCGGGTGTAACATCGTACGAGGAAAGAAGGTGTTTAGCGATTTGCTTCTGCTTCTTGAACCTTGCGTCGCTGTTTGGTCCACTTGCGCCAAGAATGAACGCTAAGTCCAAGCTTGGTTTGACTTCTACAAAAATGATTAACAATCGTTAAATCTCACCCAGGAGGAAACATCTAATGCGAGTTAACAAAATCAGGCAATTTGACACAATAACGGGTAAATACTGTACGCCAACACATCACGTACGATTCTTAAAACAACCAAGTCATACCACAATAATGTTACACCTCTAGAATTTCAACACATCGAGATCAGAAATTTAATTCAAGATACAGTAGCCAATCAATCCATTATACCTTTAGCATCTCTTGTTTTCGCCTCCAAAGCACCAATAGCTCTAGGCAACATGTCGACATTCTCAACATAGATTGCATTCTCCTTCTTGCCTGTGATCACTTCTACTTCCTTTGCATCGATCTCCTTTCCTATCACCAATGCGATCACTTCCACACCACTTGCTCTCAATTCACCAGCTACGCTTGGCAGCTCTCCGGATCCATCTCCGCTGTTCTTTCCGGTTGTCAGCAAAATAAGCGTTTTCCCGCCATTCTCTCGTTTGTTTTCCTCCCTTCCAAAGACATCTGATCTGATGATCCGCAAAGCTTTATTCATTCTTCTTGGCCCACCGATACTACCAAGGCTGTCAATCGATTTTTCTATTACGTCACGATCTCCGCCATTATTCAAATTGACTTTGATTTCCGGCTTAGACCCAAACAGAACAATCGAAGCTCTAGTCTCTGATGGCGCAATCTTGTAACTCCTAAGGGACGCTTTCACCATGTCCTTCATCTTTTGTAGCATCTTGGCATCTACTCTCCTTGAACTGTCGATTGCATACACCACGTCCAACTTTTCAGTGATTCCTAATGAAAAATAAAAAACAATCGTTTCAACACATGATTGTGATTATGTTTGACATTGATTTCTCAACATGACTACACTAAAAGATTATTTTATAAAAATTTGTACACACCGCAAGCATCATTTTTGGCGACATTTATACTTCTTTGACTGTTGCACGATGCTTGTTTAAGGTAGCAGTCGTTTGCATACGTCAGACCATCACTCCCACAGACTGGTGCATAGTCAGTGCCATTGCAAACAGGACATACACAAGTTGGGTTCCCATTTCTTTCTTGGCACGTGGAGTAGAACTGACACTTCGTTTTCCAGCAAATGTCTAAAGGCAAATACGATGAAGGAAGAGAATTCATGAAAATTGATGTTTCAGATCAAGACAAAGTTGTAGAAGAGTGTTTTATAATGACTTAATCAGGACGTAATAAAGAACCAGTTTCTCATTACATAGGCTTTTAAACATGTCAGCAATCTCTCAAAAGTGAAAAAACACTCATCCACTTGTTAAAACATTGTACTGAATTCCGCTAATAAAGATTGCACTTTTAGAATACACACCAGGGCTCAAGGCTGCAACAGCAGGATCAACGACTTTATCAACCTCTGGCAGAGATGGAGGGAAGAAAATGGCTCCGTTGTTTTGAGCAAGAGGTCTCATAGCATCCTTATCTACTTCATCCCCTAATCCGATGATAACCAATTTCGTTCCTTCATCCTTGAACTTTTTAGCCAACTGAGTCAGCTCCTTATCGTCGCCTGTGTTCTTCTTGTCAACAAAAATTACGATTGACTTCGGGACGTTCAGTCTAGCACCGTTTTCACTCACAAACACAGTGCGATCGATCGATCTCAAAGCACTTGATACGTCGCTGCTGTGTTTTTCGTTCGGGATGTTATCGATGAATCGCAATACAGCTTGTTGATCTGTCAGCTCTCCAATCTTCGATCTGACCACTGGCTTAGATCCGTAAGTGACAAATGCTGGGAGAGCACCTTCTTTTGAAATGATCAGCTTTTCAACCAATGACTTTATGAAGGATTTCTGGGCTCTGAACTTGGATTCCGAATTAGGATCCGATGATCCAAGAAGGATAGCAAGATCGACTTTCTCTGCATATGAAAAAAAATCCCAGGTGAAAAAATGGATTTAAGTACATCAATCTTGCTGTCACATTTTTTAACAGTCTATTTCCTGCTAAAATAGTCAGCTGGTGACAAAATTGGCAAAATGGATTTGCAATGATAATTAGAAACATCACGTGCAACTCTACAGTCCCAATTTATACAAAATCTTCATCGCTTTGTCTAAACATTTCCTCCTTGGTTTTCAATTATAAAATGAATTGAGACCATTAGCATTTCATAGCTGTAATCCTTCAAGAAAGCAATCGGAACAGATTTCTCCATTCACAAATTAAACTAGTAAAGAAAATAAATATTGATTAATTTTGCTGCAGATCTGGGTAAGCTTTCTCGTTTCTAGTCCCATGAAACAAAAAGTATGAGCTCCTTTTCCAGTTTTTATAATATTCTGACAATTCAAGACCGCAAAAAGTTGTCGTAAACTGATATATACCTTCTTTCTTTGCACCAGCTTTAATTATGGTCGGCAATGCATCAGGCAGGTCTCTGTCCACAACAGCTCGGATAACCGTGCCATACTTTTCTCCCACACTTTGTACCTTCTTCGTGTAAACACCAGTTCTATCATTACTGATCAGAATATATCCAATGCCTGAGGCATTCAGTGATTTCAGCATTGGTTCCAGTTTCGATGGGTCCGAAGGTTGTCCATTTCCGTTCAGGAACATAATAACCAGGCTCCTTGCTCGCGCCCTTCTTTCTGAAGGATTGAAGAACTTCTGCTTTACAAATGCAAGTGTCCCCGCAGCATCGCTGGTCCCTTGTGTTCGCTCTATCAAATCAAGTGCCAGAGACATTCTTGATTTATCGTTGCTAGAGAAGTCACTGAGCACTGTTGGAGCATTAGCGAAGCTCACTAGGCCTACTCGTGCATTTCCGTTTTCGACATTAAAAGGCTTCACTGCATTGTCAATAAGCTTTCTCGTCTCTCGCAAATCCTCGACAGAAGAGGTTGCATCTATGCTGTACACAATGTCCAGAAGTCTAGAAGTATCTGTAAAAAGGGTATCATTCAGTATATGTATCGTTCAATAAATATTGATTGGAAGTATCATTCAGAAATCGAAATCATATCCAAAATCAACATCTTAAGCAACAAGTTTGAGTTGAGCCATAAACAAGACCTAAGACAGAAAACAGGCACTTTCCCACATCCAACTCAAAATCTAAGCAAATGAGATAATTCTGGTTCCAATGAAACGAGTGTTACGCTAAACGCAATACAAATTAAGCGAGATAAACAAAATAAAGAACGTACTTCAAAAGAAAGATGAATGTTTAAGTGGAGAATGAACTTGCTCCTCTAAGCAATCATTACTTACCACAGTGGCTATTGTTCTTGACTGTGATGACTTTTTGTGCTATGCAAGCCTGCTTTCTCATGTGGCACTCACTTGCGTAGGTCTTATCGTCACTTGCACAAACCAAAGAATACCTCGCACTGCAAGACGGGCAAATGCATTCGTGGCTCTGCGTGGACATTCTCATGCAAACCTTGTATCCTGCACATTTAACTGACTCGCAAGGATCTAGAAGGGAACAATACTTCTAACGTAACCATACTATCAATAAAAGCTGTCTCTCAATAAGACAATGCAATGCAACACTAACAAAAAGATTACAATCATACAAGTATCCTTCTCTGTGAGCATCATTCAAGTTCATCAATGAAGAAGCAATTGCGGTACAAACCTGGATACAGCGCCCGTGTGATTGGATACAAGACCAAATCAAGCTCTTCTAGCAACGGTGGGAAAAAGAACACGTTGTTCAACCCGGAAAGAGCTTGCACTTTGTCTTTGTTCGCAACTGGATCCATGTTGATCATTATCAAGTTGACTCCATTGGCCTTGAGATTTTTCGTTATTGTCAATAGACCATTGACATCTTCTTTAATCTCGTCATTTACAAAGACAACTAGGCTTTTCTTAAACCCAGGTCTGGCTCCATTTCTGGGGGTGAACAAATCATCGTTTGCGAAAGAAAGCGAATCGGACAACTTTTCAGAGTTGGTGTTTGGCAGTTTGTCAATTGCTGCGAGAAGGGCCTCCCCGTGCAACTCTCCGAACTTGACATCAGCTGTTGTTGGGAGAGTGTTCCTAACAACGCCCACGTGCGTCTTTCCGGGTGTAACATCGTACGAGGAAAGAAGGTGTTTAGCGATTTGCTTCTGCTTCTTGAACCTTGCGTCGCTGTTTGGTCCACTTGCGCCAAGAATGAACGCTAAGTCCAAGCTTGGTTTGACTTCTACAAAAATGATTAACAATCGTTAAATCTCACCCAGGAGGAAACATCTAATGCGAGTTAACAAATCAGGCAATTGACACAATAACGGGTAAATACTGTACGCCAACACATCACGTACGATTCTTAAAACAACCAAGTCATACCACAATAATGTTACACCTCTAGAATTTCAACACATCGAGAGCAGAAATTTAATTCAAGATACAGTAGCCAATCAATCCATTATACCTTTAGCATCTCTTGTTTTCGCCTCCAAAGCACCAATAGCTCTAGGCAACATGTCGACATTCTCAACATAGATTGCATTCTCCTTCTTGCCTGTGATCACTTCTACTTCCTTTGCATCGATCTCCTTTCCTATCACCAATGCGATCACTTCCACACCACTTGCTCTCAATTCACCAGCTACGCTTGGCAGCTCTCCGGATCCATCTCCGCTGTTCTTTCCGGTTGTCAGCAAAATAAGCGTTTTCCTCGCATTCTCTCGTTTGTTTTCCTCCCTTCCAAAGACATCTGATCTGATGATCCGCAAAGCTTTATTCATTCTTCTTGGCCCACCGATACTACCAAGGCTGTCAATCGATTTTTCTATTACGTCACGATCTCCGCCATTATTCAAATTGACTTTGATTTCCGGCTTAGACCCAAACAGAACAATCGAAGCTCTAGTCTCTGATGGCGCAATCTTGTAACTCCTAAGGGACGCTTTCACCATGTCCTTCATCTTTTGTAGCATCTTGGCATCTACTCTCCTTGAACTGTCAATTGCATACACCACGTCCAACTTTTCAGTGATTCCTAATGAAAAATAAAAAACAATCGTTTCAACACATGATTGTGATTATGTTTGACATTGATTTCTCAACATGACTACACTAAAAGATTATTTTATAAAAATTTGTACACACCGCAAGCATCATTTTTGGCGACATTTATACTTCTTTGACTGTTGCACGATGCTTGTTTAAGGTAGCAGTCGTTTGCATACGTCAGACCATCACTCCCACAGACTGGTGCATAGTCAGTGCCATTGCAAACAGGACATACACAAGTTGGGTTCCCATTTCTTTCTTGGCACGTGGAGTAGAACTGACACTTCGTTTTCCAGCAAATATCTAAATGCAAATACGATGAAGAAAAAAAATTCATGAAAATTGATGTTTCAGATCAAGACAAAGTTGTAAAAGAATGTTTTATAAGGACTTAGTCAGGACGTAATAATGAACCAATCCCTCTTTACATAAGCTTTTAAACATGTCTGCAATCTCTCAAAAGTGAAAAAACACTCATTCAATATATCAAAGTCTTGCGATGAATTTCGACAATAAAGATTGTAATTTTATAATACACACCAGGACTCAAGGCTGCAACAGCAGGATCAACGACTTTGTCGATCTCTGGCAGAGATGGAGGGAAGAAAATGGCTCCGTTGTTTTGAGCAAGAGGTCTCATAGCATCCTTATCTACTTCATCCCCTAATCCGATGATAACCAATTTCGTTCCTTCATCCTTGAACTTTTTAGCCAACTGAGTCAGTTCCTTAGCGTCGCCTGTGTTCTTCTTGTCAACAAAAATTACGATCGACTTCGGGACGTTCAGTCTAGCACCGTTTTCACTCACAAACACAGTGCGATCGATCGATCTCAAAGCACTTGATACGTCGCTGCTGTGTTTTTCGTTCGGGATGTTATCGATGAATCGCAATACAGCTTGTTGATCTGTCAGTTCTCCAATCTTCGATCTGACCACTGGCTTAGATCCGTAAGAAACAAATGCTGGAAGAGCACCTTCTCTTGAAATGATCAGCTTTTCAACCAATGACTTTATGAAGGATTTCTGGGCTCTGAACTTGGATTCCGAATTAGGATCCGATGATCCAAGAAGGATAGCAAGATCGACTTTCTCTGCATATGAAAAAAAATCCCAGGTGAAAAAATGGATTTAAGTACATCAATCTTGCTGTCACATTTTTTAACAGTCTATTTCCTGCTAAAATAGCCAGCTGGTGACAAAATTGGCAAAATGGATTTGCAATGATAATTAGAAACATCACGTGCAACTCTACAGTCCCAATATACAAAATCTTCATCGCTTTGTCTAAACATTTCCTCCTTGGTTTTCAATTATAAAATGAATTGAGACCATTAGCATTTCATAGCTGTAATCCTTCAAGAAAGCAATCGGAACAGATTTCTCCATTCACAAATTAAACTAGTAAAGAAAATAAATATTGATTAATTTTGCTGCAGATCTGGGTAAGCTTTCTCGTTTCTAGTCCCATGAAACAAAAAGTATGAGCTCCTTTTCCAGTTTTTATAATATTCTGACAATTTAAGACCGCAAAAAAGTTGTCGTAAACTGATATATACCTTCTTTCTTTGCACCAGCTTTAATTATGGTCGGCAATGCATCAGGCAGGTCTCTGTCCACAACAGCTCGGATAACCGTGCCATACTTTTCTCCCACACTTCGTACCTTCTTCGTGTAAACACCTGTTCTATCGTTACTGATCAGAATATATCCAATGCCTGAGGCATTCAGTGATTTCAGCATTGGTTCCAGTTTCGATGGGTCCGAAGGTTGTCCATTTCCGTTCAGGAACATAATAACCAGGCTCCTTGCTCGGGCCCTTCTTACTGAAGGATTGAAGAACTTCTGCTTTACAAATGCAAGTGTCCCCGCAGCATCGCTGGTCCCCTGTGTTCGCTCAATCAAATCAAGTGCCAGAGACATTCTTGATTTATCGTTGTTAGAGAAGTCACTGAGCACTGTTGGAGCATTAGCAAAGCTTACGAGGCCTACTCGTGCATTTCCGTTTTCGACATTAAAAGGCTTCACTGCATTGTCAATAAGCTTTCTCGTCTCTCGCAAATCTTCGACGGAAGAGGTTGCATCTATGCTGTACACAATGTCCAGAAGTCCAGAAGTATCTGAAAGAAAGATATCATTCAGAAAGTGTATTATTCAATGAGGATGGAAGGAAATTATCATCGATTCATCGAGACAATGGAAGAAAACAGCTATTAAACAAACAAAAGTCCGAATGGAGTCATATAAAAATGTAAGAAACAACATCAAGGCACCTTCTCTCTTGCAAACTATAGCACCAATGAAAAGAGAGGATTCTATTTTCTATCATAATTAATGTTATCTGTCTCGTTGCCGTTATAACGATGTATAGACAATGAAGCACACATGTTTAAAGTTAGGTTACTGTGTGTTACAGTGAAGAACTGAACGTGCTCCTCTAGGCAATCATTACTTACCACAATGGCTGTTGTTCTTGACTGTGATGACTTTTTGTGCTATGCAAGCCTGCTTTCTCATGTGGCACTCACTTGCGTAGGTCTTATCGTCACTTGCACAAACCAAAGAATACCTCGCACTGCAAGACGGGCAAATGCATTCGTGGCTCTGCGTGGACATTCTCATGCAAACCTTGTATCCTGCACATTTAACTGACTCGCAAGGATCTAGAAGGGAACAATACTTCTAACGTAACCATACTATCAATAACAGCTGTCTCTCAATAAGACAATGCAATGCAACACTAACAAAAAGATTACAATCATACAAGTATCCTTCTCTGTGAGCATCATTCAAGTTCATCAATGAAGAAGCAATTGCGGTACAAACCTGGATACAGCGCCCGTGTGATTGGATACAAGACCAAATCAAGCTCTTCTAGCAACGGTGGGAAAAAGAACACGTTGTTCAACCCGGAAAGAGCTTGCACTTTGTCTTTGTTCGCAACTGGATCCATGTTGATCATTATCAAGTTGACTCCATTGGCCTTGAGATTCTTCGTTATTGTCAATAGACCATTGACATCGTCTTTAATCTCGTCATTTACAAAGACAACTAGGCTTTTCTTAAACCCAGGTCTGCTCCATTTCTGGGGTGAACAAATCATCGTTTGCGAAAGAAAGCGAATCGGACAACTTTTCAGAGTTGGTGTTTGGCAGTTTGTCAATTGCTGCGAGAAGGGCCTCCCCGTGCAACTCTCCGAACTTGACATCAGCTGTTGTTGGGAGAGTGTTCCTAACAACGCCCACGTGCGTCTTTCCGGGTGTAACATCGTACGAGGAAAGAAGGTGTTTAGCGATTTGCTTCTGCTTCTTGAACCTTGCGTCGCTGTTTGGTCCACTTGCGCCAAGAATGAACGCTAAGTCCAAGCTTGGTTTCACTTCTACAAAAATGGTTAACAATCGTTAAATCTCACCCAGGAGGAAACATCTAATGCGAGTTAACAAATCAGGCAATTGACACAATAACGGAAACTGACAAAACACATCAACGATTCTTAAAACAACCAAGTCATACAATTTTACATCTCTAGAATTTCAAGTATTCACACATGACAGCACAAATTTAATTCAAGATGCAGTAGAACAATCCATTATACCTTTAGCATCTCTTGTTTTCGCCTCCAAAGCACCAATAGCTCTAGGCAACATGTCGACATTCTCAACATAGATTGCATTCTCCTTCTTGCCTGTGATCACTTCTACTTCCTTTGCATCGATCTCCTTTCCTATCACCAATGCGATCACTTCCACACCACTTGCTCTCAATTCACCAGCTACGCTTGGCAGCTCTCCGGATCCATCTCCGCTGTTCTTTCCGGTTGTCAGCAAAATAAGCGTTTTCCTCGCATTCTCTCGTTTGTTTTCCTCCCTTCCAAAGACATCTGATCTGATGATCCGCAAAGCTTTATTCATTCTTCTTGGCCCACCGATACTACCAAGGCTGTCAATCGATTTTTCTATTACGTCACGATCTCCGCCATTATTCAAATTGACTTTGATTTCCTGCTTAGACCCAAACAGAACAATCGAAGCTCTAGTCTCTGATGGCGCAATCTTGTAACTCCTAAGGGACGCTTTCACCATGTCCTTCATCTTTTGTAGCATCTTGGCATCTACTCTCCTTGAACTGTCAATTGCATACACCACGTCCAACTTTTCAGTGATTCCTAATGAAAAATAAAAAACAATCGTTTCAACACATGATTGTGATTATGTTTGACATTGATTTCTCAACATGACTACACTAAAAGATTATTTTATAAAAATTTGTACACACCGCAAGCATCATTTTTGGCGACATTTATACTTCTTTGACTGTTGCACGATGCTTGTTTAAGGTAGCAGTCGTTTGCATACGTCAGACCATCACTCCCACAGACTGGTGCATAGTCAGTGCCATTGCAAACAGGACATACACAAGTTGGGTTCCCATTTCTTTCTTGGCACGTGGAGTAGAACTGACACTTCGTATTCCAGCAAATATCTAAATGCAAATACGATGAAGAAAAAAAATTCATGAAAATTGATGTTTCAGATCAAGACAAAGTTGTAAAAGAATGTTTTATAAGGACTTAGTCAGGACGTAGTAAAGAACCAGTTTCTCTTTACATAAGCTTTTAAACATGTCTGCAATCTCTCAAAAGTGAAAAAACACTCATCCACTTGTTAAAACTTGATGAATTTCGCAATAAAGATTGCATTTTATAATACACACCAGGACTCAAGGCTGCAACAGCAGGATCAACGACTTTGTCGATCTCTGGCAGAGATGGAGGGAAGAAAATGGCTCCGTTGTTTTGAGCAAGAGGTCTCATAGCATCCTTATCTACTTCATCCCCTAATCCGATGATAACCAATTTCGTTCCTTCATCCTTGAACTTTTTAGCCAACTGAGTCAGCTCCTTATCGTCGCCTGTGTTCTTCTTGTCAACAAAAATTACGATCGACTTCGGGACGTTCAGTCTAGCACCGTTTTCACTCACAAACACAGTGCGATCGATCAATCTCAAAGCACTTGATACGTCGCTGCTGTGTTTTTCGTTCTGGATGTTATCGATGAATCGCAATACAGATTGTTGATCTGTCAGTTCTCCAATCTTCGATCTGACCACTGGCTTAGATCCGTAAGAAACAAATGCTGGAAGAGCACCTTCTCTTGAAATGATCAGCTTTTCTACCAATGACTTTATGAAGGATTTCTGGGCCCTGAACTTAGATTCCGAATTAGGATCCGATGAGCCAAGAAGGATAGCAAAATCGACTTTCTCTGCAAGAGGGGAAAAATCCGTTCAAAGATGACAAGACAAGGCAAGGCAAGATTAGATGATTAGTACAATAACCTCCTAATACCATAGCTTTCCCAGCATGTTCAATGCAGTTTATCAAAGACGTGTAATCACATTGCTTATTTTTTCTCCAAAACAGTCAAATATGCACTTATATAAAAAGATCCGGGATCATGTGCCATTTTTAGTTTTAGATAATGTGCTCAGGCTACGTATACGTGAAAAGTCCGCATGATCGTAAAAGTTATCTCCTCTACCTGGGCATTCCTGCAAATTACACGAGACACTTTCGCTGCCACTTCCAAATCCAGAGCAATTCTTTCCACCAAAAGCTGGTTTTGGTTTATCACATGCACGTGACCTGGTCTTTAAACCACCTCCACATGACTTGCTGCAAGGGCTGTAGCTACTCCATGTCCCATAGACGCCATCAACTGCAACATATATCAAGAAAAACGGGTTACAGTATGTAAAAACTTCTAGAAAGCTGGTTGATATCGTATCCCTTATGTACAAGAGTTATCTAGGAGTCTTTCAGTTTTGTTAGATATATCAACAAGAGTAAGTGCTTTCCTACCTGGACAAGGTCTCAGGTTGCAGATAGAAGTTTCCTGTGATGGTCCAAGGCTGCTACAATCCTTCCCGTTATGCTTTGGTGTGGGATTATTACATTCTCGTCTCCGTATCTGCGAACCATCTCCGCAACTCTTTGAGCAAGGAGAGTAGGCATCCCATGGTCCATAACCACCATCGACTATTATGAAAAATGCAACTTTATAAAAGAGCGCTTCAAAATGGACAACAATCTGTGAAAATTATTTGGCTACTAGTGGCATCTCGGAAGCGTGAGTTGAAAAGGCAAGTTCAAAGATTTGGTTCACTATTTATGGCCCATTACTTCAAGATGCATTAGCAATCAAATTATTGTTTAATAATGACTGAAGCATTACATACACCAACTTGGAACTAAAAAGCGTATCAAGAACTCAAATAACTGATAGAAATTGACTAAAGTAGAAGTCATAAATGAACACAAGACATACTCGGACAAGGCTTGAGAGTACAAACTGCAATTTCTTCCGATGCACCCAGTCTGTTGCAGTCCTTGCCACCAAACGCCGGCGCAGGGCTATTGCAGAGCCTCGCTCGTCTTGTGGCACCCAAGCCGCAAGTTTTGGAGCAGGGAGAGAACTCGCTCCACTGTCCGTAGCCACCATCAACTGAAGGTAAAAACAATTGACAATCGAAATAATTTTGTGAGCTTCAAAATAGTATTTATTTGCTTGAGTCTTCCTCTCTAGGAATAGTTTATGGCTTTAATAAAAAACAATACTATTACAGTTTCAGGTACTTGATCTAATTTAGCGAAAAGCAACAGGGAAGGGATGTTTTATTGAAATGCCATCCTGAACTTTCCATACACCGCTGTTAAAACATATCCAAGCTATGAGGCAGAGACACATCTCGTTATCCTGGCCGAGTAGTCTGCGTCGGCTTGGCCGGTGCAATACCTGCTAGAAAATGCACCACTTTCTTGGACAGGCTAAATAACAACTGGGTGCTCGGGTGACTGAAATTTCAAGAGCCTTTCTACACTATTAAAGTGTACTCATACCCTTTACAGCAACGGCCAACTTCTGCACCACTGGCATTGCTTCTGGTACATCCTCTGCTCTGTTTACCAAGACAGCTTCGCCGTATCTGCTGGCTAAGGTTTTAAGCAGTCTGCCGTTACCGGCAGAGCTGCCGACGTTCACGACAACATAACGAATATCATCTGCTTTCATCCCTCGCAGTCGTTCCCCGACCGTGCTGAACTGACTCAGTGGCAAGTCACCATGCATAAGTAAGATGACCATCTTCACTGTCCCTGGACGGCTCGGCAGCGAAGGAGCAAACAGTTTCTCTTGAATATGCCTGATTACCTTCGTGACGTCATTACTACCTCCCTTTGTCTTAATGCTATCCAATGCCGAAACTAACTTTGTTTTTGTGGTAGCAGAGAAGTCTAGCCTTGGATGGACATCGGAATTGTACTCAATAAGAGCAAGCCGTGTGTTTCCAGTTGATATGTCGAAGGGCTTCGATGATTCTTTGATAAAAAGCTTCATTTGGTTCAGAACCGTCTCAGGAGCAGAACTATCTATAGCATATACAATGTCTTGCCTGCCGATAATTTCTGCAAGATAACGAAGTGGACTTGATAGAGCACTAGAAATAATCTTTAACAAATTGAACTACTTGATATTTTCATGTAAAAATTGGCAGGAAGTTTCTTATATTCTTTATTTATCAAATAATTGATGACAAATAATTAAATAATTTAGTTATGTTCTTTTATTTGCAAGGGCATCCAAGTTTTAATCTTGGACTCTAGGTATAGAGTTACTACATAAAATTTCATCAGATTTAACAACGTTGCCAATAACATCTTAATAACCAGTACTTTAAAAAGCCAAAGCTCTAAAGCCTTTCTACCTTAAAAAAATACATAAAGAACAGATTCTGATACAACAGCAACTACAAAGTAAATGCACAGGTTAACAGAGTCAATATAAATTGTATGATAAGACATTGACACTTACTGCATGCTTCGTTGGATGACTTGGAAATCATTTTTGTCTCCTGGCAAGAGAATTTCTGCATGTAGCACTCACTAGCATACGTTCTTTCATCATCAGCACAAATCAAACTGTATTCTGGACGGCATTGTGGACAGATGCAGTCAAAACTACTGATTGCCGTCCGCAAGCATACCTTGTAGTTATTGCATTTCGCATTTTGGCATGGATCTAGAAATTAAGGCAGAAAGCAAACATGAGAAGAAGCAAATATATCAAATATCGTAGGAAGTAAATAAGGTGATCAAAATTTTGCTTAAATGCTTCGTCACACGAAATTTGACAATAATAATTAATTACAGCCAATTATGCGCTCTGCTCACAACATTCTGGTGTTTTTCATCCGCAACTGACTGATTATTTTGTCAGCTTTTGGTCATTTGGGTCGAAAAACCCCCAAAGATAGAAGCAAGGTTTTCGAATATTTACCTGGATATGTTGACCTGACGATCGGGTATAAAGCCATATCAACCACCTCCAGTGACGGTGGGAAGAAAAACACATCATTCAAAGGAGCTATGGCCTTGATCTTTTCAACATCAGCCTCTTCGTTCAAGCCAATGACAATCACGTTTATACCATTGCCCTTTAGTTGTTTGCCAATATTCTTTAATGCCTCTGTATCGACGTTGATCTTCTCGTTCACAAAAACAACCAAACTTTTATTGTACCCTAGTCTGGCACCATTCCGTACATTGAACAGTTCTTCATTAGCCAGCTTCAGTGCATCAAGGAGACTTCCATCTTCGTTCACCCTCGCGTTTTCAATTGTTGAAAGGAATGTCGCAGAGTCAGTTGTGTCGCCTATCTTGACCAGAAGTCTCGGCTTCGCACCTTTCTGCACCACACCGACTTGGGTTTTGTCAGTAGCAACATCATAGGAAGCAAGCATCTTCCGAATGATTTGCTGTTGCTTTCCCAACAGTGCTGGCCCATCTTGGCCGCTTGCTCCGATGACAAAGCCAAGGTCCAGCTGTGGCTTTTTCACTAAAGCAAAACATACAAGTGACAATGAGCTTTTATGACAACTTTAAATATCCAAGCACAAGCCCAATCATTGTTTACTACTAGTTTCAGAAAACAATAATTTACCAACTTCCCTCTCCCTTCCACCGCCTTCAAACACGACATCAGACTTTGATAAAAATGCTTTTAGAAATTTTAAGCAAGAGAAAGAAAGTGTCAATCTTTTTCTTCAGGAACTGGATATTTTCTAAGTGGGAAGGTGCAATCATAAAGACAACCTTGAAAATAAACAGTTAGCTCTGGCTGTTTACAACATCAGAATCAACGCATCACACCCCACAAAAGTTTTTGTTTAATCAGAAACTTGATTGTCAATATATCAAAATACCTCCAGCATCCATGATTGTTCCTTCCAGCGCACCAAGGGCAGAATCTAGACTATCAGCATCTTTCACTTGAACAGAGTTTCCAGCTTTGCCCGTAATCGCCATTATCTCAGCAGGGTCACTTTCCTTCCCAATCACAACAGCGATTATCTCTACACCTTGGCCTCTCAGTTCACGAGCCACTCTAGGCAATTCTCCGGACCCATCACCACTGTTCTTTCCTGTTGTCAAAAGCACAAGCACTTTCTTAGCTGCCGCTCTGCTTTGTTCCGTCTTTTCATAGATTTCCGATTTAACAACCCTTAATGCTTTGTTCATTCTTCTGGGTCCGTCAATTCGTGACAACTGATTAACGATATCATCCAGCACGGCCAAATTAGTACCATCTCTCAGATTGATCTTTACTTCGCTATTAGCACCATACGGAACTACAGCAACGTGGGTACCCTGTGCCGATACATTGAAACTTCTCAATGAGGATTTGACAAAGCTCTTCATCTTGTCATACATGACCGCATTGACTCGTCGTGATCCATCGATGGCGTAAACAACATCAACTACACCGGGCACACCTAGAAGAACAGCATTCACAATGGTCAATGAGGTTGCACACAAGGTCCCGTTAAAAGTCTAAAAGTGAGGCACTTGATTACATTGCTTTTTTAAGGGTACAGTGGAGCTGCTAAAGCACCCTTTTCTTTGTGTTGGGCCATGACGCCCCCTTCCCAATAATCAATAGCTCGTAAAATGCTTGAAAGTTCACACTTACAGCAAGAAACAAGCACTCAAAACCCAATAAGCAGGAATAACAAAGACTTAAGAATCCGTTATAGCTTTTGACATAGAATCTCTTAATAAAGGATGACGTACCACAAGGCTCTTCCTTGGCAACCGTTATCTTTCTTTGTATTCTGCATGATGCGACTTTCAATAGGCAATCGTTGGCATACGTAACACCATCATTCCCGCATATAGGCCTTGATACATAATTCTTTTTGCAAACTGGACAAACACACTGGGCTTTGTTTTCCTTCACCGTGCATAATGCATTGTGGTAGCAAGTCTTATTCCAGCACAAATCTAAGACAAAGATTCATCTTTTAGTCATGCATTTACAACACAAAAACACCATGAAGAGTATCGAGAAATCTATGTTTTGTGAACAAAGCCAGCAACCGAGCAAGTGGATGTATAGATAACGAATTATTAAAGAAAATACGAGCTACAGTGATACGAACATCAACTCTCTTTACATTATTTACATGTAAAAGTTAGTAAATGCAAATCGAGAAAAATAAGCTTTTTCTTGTAAGGGGAATTAATAGGCGCCAGTTGCCGTAGAAAGGTAACTTCTGTGTTAAAAAGGTTCTGTCAATCATTGCTTCTGAAGTCTAGATGATACACACCAATACTGAGTATTAAAAATCAGTTACCAATTTCCTTGAAGAGAACTGAAAGAAGACTCCTGGGAAATCAGCGCAAAATATAGTTCTTGTAAAGTTAAGTGAAATGAAGAAATGGCAATGGTAGTATAAAGTATACGTTTTATGAAACATAAGCCTCTATGTTTAGTAGTATATGATTGATTCAAAAAAGAAACTTGCCAGGTCGCAGTGTATTTGCCACTGGTTTCCCAAATGCCCCAACATTTTCCAGTTCAGGTGGATAGAAGACATTCTCCTTTCCGACAAGACCTTCCAGCGTGTTGCTATCAACGTCCTTTCCTAACCCAACGATGACCAACTTTATTTTCTCATCTTTTAGTCTTCTTGCCACCTCACCTGCCTTGTCTCCGATTCTTTTGCTGTCTTCAAAAACCAAGATCGACTTAGGAATGTCAGCTCTTGCTCCGTATTTCGGAGAGAAGACTGTGTCCTTGATAAACATCAAAAAGTCATCCAGATTCCCTGCCTTCTTAGGATTTCGTAGTGCATCCACATACTTTAATGCCCTGTTCTGGTCCGTTATTTCTCCAAGTTTTGACAACAGGACCGGTTGTGTGTCTCGTGATACAAAGGAGACCATAGTCTTATATCTTGATATTTCATACTGTTTTAAGACTTCCTTGATGAGATCTTTTTGAGCAGCAAACGTGGAGTCTGCGTCAGCTGTTGACGTACCGACCAATATTGCCAGGTCCATGATTGGCTTTTTTGCTGCAATTGAAAATGCTCCTTTACATACACCACATCAAGAAAAGCCTATTTGCATCATTATTGCTAAAAATGATTAGCATGCCAAAAATATTTATCTAAAGATACATAGAAACAAGTTCATCAGTTAATTCAAGCAGACTACACCCACTATGCTCTGGTTTAAACAGAAAATTTGCTTTCTTAAGACAGTTTCTTTTTTGATGGCTCAAATTTGAGATGTGCCTATCTGATATTGTCCCGCTTTTTCCAATAGGTTTAGCTCTTTACATCGGTCAATAGATATCTATAGATAGACCAACTGATGATAATCACTAATATACTGCATGAATCAATGCTAACTATGCTCACAATATCCAGAGAACATAGTAAAATCGTTAAGATATAGCTAGAAAGGCATGGATACCTTTAATCTTTCGCCCTGTCAAATCAATGACATCTGGAATGGCTTCTGGTAATCGATGTCGGTTGTCAAATACAAGTACTGTCCCAAACAGCTGACCCTTTTGCTTAAGCAAAGCTGCCGTGTCCTTACTGCCACCTATTGCCAGTAAAACATAGCTCACGCCAGATTCATTAAGTTTCTTCAAAGATTGGTCAATACTAGTTAAGCTATCCTTGCTTGACTCTCCATTGACCAGCATAACTAAAGATTTCTTTGCTCCGGCTCTGATGTTTTCTTTGTCAAAGAAAGTCGTACGAACGAAATCGACCGCTTCCACTGGTTTCGACTGTTTTTTAACAGATTTTAATGCCCTTAAAGTAAGGTCCAACAAAGTTTTGCTCGATTCGGAGAAATGGATTTTAGCCGACGGCTTGGCGCTGTACTCTACCAATCCCAACCTTGAAACTGATGTGTCATCATTAAGAGGCTTGACGGCTTCTTTCAAAAGGCGTTTGGCATCGTCAAGTACCTCTTGTGATAGAGAGGTGTCAATAGCAAAAACGATGTCACTTTGCCCAGTAACGTCTGAAAATAGAAAAATATAAGAAAACATTGGAGTTGAGTTGGTGCTATATTTCATAAAAAGCTATGAACACTTTATTGGCAATCAAAGAAACTGTCTTGAAATAAAGTAGACGTCAAAACTGATTATCAGACTAATGTATAACATACATAGAATAGCAAAACAAATTATTCATGGAAATAGGTGATTTTAATTAAATTAAAATACACAACAAGGTTTACCGGCTGCTAACTGTATTGAATTTATGACATTTCTCCAATAGATAAAAAGGAGAGTTTGCAGCATAATACTTTGATTCAATTTTGTCACTTCCATGTTAAACTTCAATCTATCGTTCATGGGTAATATGGGCATTGTTTTACGAGACGGATTTAAGCACAGACGGGGGGGGGGGGGGGGGACATATAAGAAATCGCCAAAACACTGATTACTAAAAAAGTCTTTATGAAAAACATCATTATTTCCTAATACCAGATCTTTAAGTGCTACTTAGTGCTAAGCGTTAAAATCCATAATACTATAAAAGAGGGTAAATATAGTTACCACAAGGTTTGACTGATTCCATTTTCACTGGCACCTTCTCCATACAAGTGAACCGTTTGAGGTGACATACACTCGCATACGTTCGCCCGTCAGTGCCACAAACCAGGTCGTATGCTTGTTTACATGGCAAGCACTGGCATGATCCTGATTGGGTTATTGACGGTCGACATACCTCGTTCTCTTGACATTTCACTTTCTCACAAGAGTCTATGATGGATTCAACAAAGCAAAAGATTAGTGTACTCCCGTGAAATCTGGGATAATAACTTAACTACTTGTGACATAATAGCAAGCAACGCTCTACCATTTAAGGGTTTGATGACGTCATGCAACACCAAATTCTCACTAACAGCTCTTGAATATATCTGTTTTACACAGTACGACATGTGTTATACATGTAAGATATGCAAATTCTCTTGATATCACGTCAATCATTATTGAGCTTACGATGATTTTGTATGAATGGATAGTCGTTATGTATTACATACCTGGTTGTATTGCTTTCACCAGTGGATACATGGACATGTCTAGTTCATCAAGTAGAGGGGGGAAGAAAAACACATCATGCAATGGCAGCAGCTGACTGAGTCTCTTGGGATCCAGCTTCGATGTCACATCAACAACAATCACATTAATGCCCTTAAGCTTCTCTTTAATGGCTCTCAAGGCATCTTTATCAAGATCGACTTCGTTTTCCACAAAGACAACAAGACTCTTTCTGAAGCCAGGCCTTCCACCATTAGCAACCGTAAACATCTGATCACTTGCGATCTGGAGAGCCTTCTTAGTGTCTTCACTCTGCCCGGATAGTTGCAATTGATCGATCGACTGGTATAGACTGCCTCGGTTTCGTATCTGACCGAGCCTCAGTTTAATTTCTGATGGTGCTATCTTACTGATAACTCCGACATGGGTGCTTCCAGGCGCAACATCATATGATTCAAGCATGTGCCTCATGATGGTATTTTGCTTTCGTATGATTTCACTTGCTGTTGCCCCAATACCACCGGCAATAAATGCAATGTCTAGTTGCACTGGAGAAGCTATAAAGAAAGAAAATGGCGTCACAAACTGATACATTAATCATGTACAGTGCGAGAAATATGCAATGGATTTATAACATTCTTTCTTCAGATATATAACATTATTTTTTAATTTGAAAAATAAAGAGCTGTATCTATATCATTACCAATTATTATTATTAGATCATCATTACTAGATCACGTTTTAAATTTATAAATATATAAATAAATAAACAAATAAATAAACAAATAAATAAGTAAATAAATAAGTAAATAAATAAATACCAAATTTATACGGGTAATCGTTTTAACAAGATAACATCTTGTATACAAGCAAAAATGACTTTGCTGCTATCAACCAAGGACCTGTGAACCTAATGTATCTAGGATATATAGTTTACAACAATATAGTTTAAAAAGTCATAGGAACATTTGAAATCAATTCTGGCAAAGTTAATCACTTACTTCCTGCATCGATGATCTTCTTCTCAAGTATTCCATAGGACTCTGGCAGTTTATCTGGCGAATCAATTCTTATCACGTTGCTTGCTTTCTTAGCAATTACCCTTAGTTCATCTTCATTTCGTTGCCTTCCTACTGACAGTACCACGGTGTCCACACCTAACTTTTTCAGCAATTCCGCTTCTTTTGAAATCTGGTCAGCTCCCTTCTCCGAATTCATGCCTGTAGTTACAAGAACAAGCACCTTCTTGCTGTCCCGATCGGTCTTGTCAAAAATTCGCATTTGAATCGTACGCAATGCCTTGTCGATGCGTCTTGGGCCACCTGGTCTCTTGAAGAATTCAACGAAACCTTTGACAATGTCCTTGTTCGTACCATCTCGTGGGTGAAGAATGACTTGTGTATTGTTACCAAACTGAGCCAGACCTATGCGCGTCTTCCCTGAAGATATGTTGTAATAGTCGAAAGAAGATTCAACCAACTTCTTCATCCTTTCGAAAGTTGGAGAAGTGACATGACTCGATCCGTCAACCAGGTAAATAACGTCTACATTGTCCTCAACACCTGCAAAGACAAAAAAAGCTTGAAATTTTAAAACTTCAAAATTTGAAGATTATGAATTGTACAGGAAACAAAATGCAATGTACCTAATAAATGGGCTTGAGATTTTTCAAATCTTGTATCTTACATTTGGGTAAACCCAGTGGATACTTTCATTACCTTCGATAATTACTTCTTATCAACTGATTTTTACTTAAACATGAAAAATAAATACTGAAAGAGACATCCTGAAATTACAATAGTAAAAAATTTTGGCTTTTAGCTGAGTGATTTAATTCAAAGAGTTACAAAGCTGGTGGAAGCAAAAGTATGGCTTTTTATTTGAGACACAGAGATCTACTGTTTGTCCGTTTGAGTATTCACGAGCATCTATCAACATTAATAGTAAACATACCACACGCCTGCTGCTTTACAACAAATATGTCTCTTTCCCTTTTGCATGCATCAGCCTTCAAATGGCATTCACTTGCATAGGATAGCCCATTAGATCCACAAACTGGTGAATACAGTTCGCTACATGCTTGACAGATGCATTGTGCTTGACCATCTGACGTCGAGGAACAAATGCTACCATGGCTACACTTCTTGTTCCAGCATGCATCTAAATGCCACAAGACAGAAGAAGATCGTGAATATGATATATCATGAAAACATGTAATTGTTCAAATGACCTTCGACAATAGAATTTTAGTTCTGAAAGGTCTTTCTAACAGGATTCGTTATTTTGATAACCTGTTAGAAAGAACGCATTGCCTGGATAGTCATGACAATGCCATCAGACCCGGACTTTGATAACAGTGGTCATCTATACTTAACTATTTGAAGCAAACTATATATGAAAGATAATTCCAAAGAAGGATTGACAGAAACTGAGTCATAAATAAAGAGGAATTAAATAATGACGAGTGCAGTTTTAATGCAACTGTAGATGACACAATACTTGAGTGAGTATGAAAGAAGAAGTCAAATGATATCTGTTTACTGAAAAAATGAGGCCTATTACGAGATGGAGATGAGATTTTAGCTAAAAGCACATTCTTTCTCAAATAAATCTGCTTCACTTACCTGGTCGTAAAGCCATCGTGACTGGTTGAACAAGCTTATCCAACTTCTCAAGATTTGGCGGAAAGAAATACGAGTTCTTGTCATATGCAATAGATTCTAAGACATTTTTCTCGCCCTCTTGTGGAAGACCAACAACAACAAGTTTGATCTGGCGCTCTCTAAACGACTGAGTTAATTCTGCCAGCACGTCCTTGTATCCTAATGGATTCTTATCAACAAAGAGCAGGATTGACTTTGGAGTTTGTGCTCGAGCACCTCTGTTCAAGCTCAAGATTGAATCGTTGACCATTTTCAAGGCGCTAGTGATGTCACCGCTAAAGCCAGGATTCCTCAGCATGCGAACAGCATCTGCTGTCGAGCTCTTGTCGTTATGGCTACCAATCGTCCACTCGACTTTTGGACTGGGTCCGTAAGAGCCTGCACCAATTAGAGTGGCACTCGGGGAAATATCAAGGGTATCCAGCAGGGCAGTAACAAAGTTTTGCTGCTCGCTAAATATCTTCGAAGAGTTTTCCCCAGATGAACCAAACAGGACAGCAAGGTCCAGTACCATGGGTTTGGCTTGAAACGAAATTAAAGTTAAAATGAAACAGGGATCAACTAAAATCAAAAGCTACTTTGGAAAGCCAGAGTAGCAAACGATGTGCTAAAAATTAATTGTATTCATTGACCTATAAGATACTTCTTACTCTTATCTGTGGTTTGCTCTAGTAGAAAATATTTTTACGTTACGCCAAAGAATTGAGCCGGCTTCTGCAAATAAGCACCATTACAAAAAGTCGAATTAAAAGTATCAAATTACGTAGCTAGAGTTCATAAACGCATAAATACGTCATTTCAGTGACCCCTTAGGACATTGTTTACATATCATCAACTGAAAAAGGGCCTAAGCATTTACCGGTTGCGCGAGCCATAGCCTTTTCAAGATAACCAAGCGCATTAGGCAAGTCGTCTGCATTCACAACGTTGTTAAGCTCATCTGGTGCTACGTTCAACTCTTTCTTGTCAATCGGCTTTCCGATATTAATAACAACAAGCTTAATGTTTTCTTTCTTAAGCATGGCAATTCCCTTCTCCAAAGATGGCCTGCTGTCACTTTCATCCTTTCCACTTGTCAACAAAACAGCCAACTTGCCAACATCAGCAGGCCGTCCGCTGTTCGCGAAACCTTCCTTTACAGACGCCAGTGCTTTGTCTATTCCCTTCTACCTCCTCTAGTCATTCTAAACAAGGCTTGCTTTACGATACTAGCGGATGCTCCTTCATTTATTGGCAAGCTCGACTTTGGTGATTGTCCTCCATACACAAGAAGGCCTACACGAGTTTTCTTTGGCGATATCTCGGTAGTATCTAGTGCTGCGTTGACAAATTTCTTCATGGTCATGAAAGTTTCCAAATTCACAGTCTGAGATCCATCGATAGCGTACATAATATCAAGACCTCCTGCAACACCTAATAAACAAGTGAAACATCTTCAGTCAAATCGGAACAGAAATACAAATCGTACTAAATTAACTATGGTTAGACTTTCTTCTAAAAAAAGGTCATTCTGTGTGCTGGAAATTGCTTAAGTATTCCTCTTCCTTGCAAATGAGAAGGTAAATTTTAGCGAAGTAATAAGAACTATAACACCAGTAGGTTTACGAAATTTTAAAAATACTTGAGGAAAAAAATTTTAAATGCTTTACCACAAGCCTCGTTTCTCAACACTCTGATAACTTTCATGTTCAAACAGGCTGTCCTTCTGAGAAAACAGATATTTGTGTATGTCACTCCGTCATCACCACAGACCAATTTAACGTTGTCCTTGCTGCACATAGGGCAAACACATTCAGCTGTGCCATCGTTCTTCGTTAAGCACGTGCCATAGAAGTCGCATTGCTTTTTAGCACATGGATCTGTTCAGATAACAAAACATGGTGAAGCAGTCGCAGCAGAAACTGTCGCTCTCAAAAGAACGTAGTAGACAACAGACATTTGCATAAAACGATAAAAAACAGCACCATGTGAAAATCAAGTGAAGATCTCGCTTCAAGAGTGAAGCATTTATTGGAAACAATGCAGTAGAGCATTGCAACGATCATAAAGGGAAACCTTTTCGTTGCGTGCATCAGATGGTATATCTAAAATGCCATTTACCTGGTGCCGATAATTTTGAAACCTTTCCTGCAACAATATCAGGTTTCTTCGAGACGTCATCAACCAGAATTATATTCTCAGGGTCACTTGCAATTCCCAACGGTGGCTGCTTCCCTGCTTCCGTTCCAATTTTGATGACAATCACTTTGACGCCCATCTTTTTCAACTGTCCCGATACCTCAAGCAGCTTGCCCTCCGTTGTATGTTCTCCGTCAAGGAAGAGTATCAGCGTCTTTGGTACTCCCTTTCTACCTGCTTCCTTTTCTAAGAACAGTTGATCACGTGCTAATTCGAGTGCACGTAGCACATTCTTTCCTGCATCGATGCGTCGTAGCCTGTTAATTCGATCTGCAGTTCCTCTGGCATCCACAACATCCCCTATGTTCCATGCAACTTGTGCATCCTTCCCATACAGAATGGCACCAACCAGCGTTGCATCTCTAGAAATCTGGTACTTTTCGAGGATCTTGATTGCTAGGTCCTTCTCGGCTTCAAAATTACTTTGCAAAGGTTTGCTTGAGCCAAACACAAATCCCAGATTCAGCTTCAGTGGCTTGGCTAAAAAATAGACAACACATTTGACATCACATTTGTTAACACACGTATCACGACAAACTAGACATTGTCCAAAAAGAGAGAAAGAATGAAAGGATATAAATACATCAGATAGCTTCAAGGAAGACGAATGGTAGGAATGTTTTGATAAATGCTTTACAGTTAACATCGATAATACTCTTAGTATGCATAATGCACAAGTAGGATTTTTCGTCACTGTCTGATTTGCTTTCGCAAATCATTTTGCCATCTAGTTGAAAAATCAAAAGGAATGGCTGATAGGCCTGTCTTTTGAAACAACATACCCGTAGCTCCTTCGCTGCTGCCTATCAACTTTGTCAATGCACTCTTCGCATCATCACCATCTTTGATACCAACCACTTCGTCTCCCTTGGCAACTCGCGCCAGCTCCTTAGCAGTTGCAGCGCTACCAAACGCAGCGACCAGTACTGTGACGCCTTTCTGCTTCAGCCTCTCGAGAGCCGTACTCACATCCGTAGCACGTGTTTCTGACGAAAGCGGACTGCCAAGTAGCAATACAAACATTCGACCACGTGCATCAGTCGGATCTGGAGCCATCTTTGAGTGAGCAAATCTAATCGCCTCTGGTAAATTCTGCTTACCACCCACTGGCATTGCATCGTGCAGTGCCTGTTCGATGACAGCCTTGTTTGTGCCATCGGCTAAGTCGAGGTTATTTCTTGGAGTGCTTCCAAATGTTATTAGTCCAACACGGGTGCGGTTTGATTCAATTGCATATGCCTCAAGAGCATCGCGAGCAAACTTTTTCATACTTGAAAATGTAGAGCTGTTTACGTTGCTTGAACTTTCGATGACAAATAGGGTATCTAGCCTTTCTGATATACCTGAAATCATAAGAGAAACACTTTTAAGGCGAGCTTACATACCAAATATTCAAATTACAGTTCTTTGATGCATGGAGCTGAGTTTTGACCATAATCAGATGGAAGAAATGCCTCCAAAAGAGGAACACAAGAGAGAACAACATTTAGGAGAAAATGTGTGAAGGGGTGTCAAGCTGAAAGAAAAGAAAACTTCATCTGCCTTGCTTGCTTGTCGTATTGTCTTTTAACAATATACGATTGAGTGTGTCAGCAATGACAAAAAGATACTATTGGTTTTATCACTTTAAAGGAGACCTTTCATTTTTGTTTTGAGTAATAATGAAGAGTATTAGACTACGCATTGTAGAGTGGTCAAATTTCGTACCACATGCTTCCCTCTTGACTGTTTTTATAGACTTCTTCTCCTGACATGCATTCTTTTCCAATTGACACTGACTTAGGTATGTCTTTCCGTCTGAACCACAAACAGGGGAAACTTTCTCATCCTTATCACAAGCTGGACAAACGCATTCCGCCGTTTTATCTGGTCTTGTAATACACCTACTGTAGAATTCGCAAACTTTCTTCTTGCAAGGATCTGGAAAAAATCGACATAAAAATCTTGCATCATTTTAGGCCCTTCAGCAAAAAAGTTTCTCTATGGATTCAATAATCCAGCTATATCCTTAAAAAAATGATTTTGAGAAAGTATCAAAGAAACCTGGGTATGTACATGTTATGGCATGTTCGTGTTCATTACAAACCTTCAAATGAAAATTACAAACAAAGTACTGCTCTAAGCCTGGGTATACAGACAGTGACACTTTTGACTTCTTATATTCTATATAAGATTTACCTGGAAGCGTGTTTTTGACAACCTTTGACGCAACATCATCGACAGTTACGGAAGGATCATCCATAAAGATGGCACCATCTGGCTCACTTGCTATGTCAGCAATGGCAGCTTTGTCAGTGTCTGGACCAACTGCAACTACCACTATTTTAACACCTAGGCTCTTCAAGTCATTAATGACAACCTTGTGGCTATTGTTGGGAACGAATGACTTATCAACAAAGAGAACGATAGTCTTTGAAGCTGCTCTCCTTCCACCGTTGCTTTCCATGAAAATTTCATCACGAGCTATCTCCAGCGCACGTAATGTATTGCTGCCAATTCCTGATCGCTGCAGTTTTTGGATCTTTTCATTTGTTGACTTCGCATCAAATGCATGTCCAATTTTCCAAACTAATTTTGCTTTATCGCTATACGTTATAGCAGCAGTCAGTGTAGATGTTCTTGAAATGTCAAATTTCTCAACCATCTTCATAGCGATTTGCTTTTGATCATTAAACATAGTTGCATCCTTCTCATCACTTGCGCCAAATATAAATCCAAGATCATGAGGCACTGCTTTTGCTAAAGCCAAAAGAAATGATTATTCCTAAACGGTGATAAGGTAGCTTGCACATGGCTGAAACCTGGATAGAATGTTTATTAAAGTGTTTGCTTCAAAGATTGATACAATGATTCATAATTGATGATTAAGTTTGATCGATGATTCATGATGTCGTCGTGGGGTGTCTGGAATTTTGGACAACTTGTCACAAAATGACATCATAAGAACTTTGTGGAATCAGAATTCTAATAATGTCCGCACACGGAGACTTTAAAAATAAAAATGAAACCTTTTTCATTTTTCCTAAATTTGTCCAACTTGTACAGTCAAAAACCCAAAAAAATATTTCTAGCCATTAATGAATGAAAAAAACATACCTGAGACAGCTCCCGACTTAGCAATCACATCAGGCAGGGTGGTTGCCAGTTGATCTGCATCCTTCACCAACAGCGTTTTATCTTTTCCAGAAATATCAGCTATGTCTCGTCCATTAGCTTCATTTCCAATTCCGATTACGAGAACTGTCGTATTTTTCGCCTTTAATGCATCAAGTATCATCTTTCTTTCATCATCATTGACAACTTTTGCCTCTGGCCCAGTTGTTACTAGAACAATCAGTCTACCTTGATCCGATTCTCCGGCCAATGTATTTCTCAAGATGTATCTCAATGCTTCTATTGCACTCCTCGTTCCTCCTACTTTTCTTGTATCGTCTATTGACTTTTCAATGACAGTTCTATGAATGCCGTCTTTAAAATGCAAGTTTGTGAGCGCTTTATCTCCAAATGTAACCAATGATACTCGAGTTTGGTCAGCTGAGATATTGTAGGCCGATAAGCTTCCTTTCACGAAATGCTTAATTTGTTTGAATACAGGAACTGTGACACCATCAGAGCCATCAATAGCAAAAATGAGATCCAAACGCTCTGATATCCCTAAAGAAAAAATGTTTCTCCATTCAATTTAATGGTTGGTGAATCAACGTTTAATATCTCGAAGTGGAATTAGCAAAGATCTGGATCATGGCCAGAACTGGTTTTATTTATCCATTATTTAAACCACTTTTTGGCACCAGAAGACTCTGGCACCTATGCAAAAAGTAGTTGATGCTCTGCCAAGATTCAGTAGCAAAATTAAAATTGCTTTCATACAAATTTAACTTGGTATTTACATCCAGTTCTACAATTGCAAAAGCCGTTATACTTTTTAGAGCATGCCTGAAAACTGAATCAAGAAAACCTGCTTCAATAAGAAAAGTTACAAGCGCATGTACTACCGCAAGCTTCAGTCTTGGCTACTCTGATGTTCATTCTTTTTTCGCAGGCTGCTCGCTCCAGCTGGCACTGGCTTGCATACGTCACGCCATCATCGCCGCAGACTGGGCTGTACCGCTCATTGGCATCACACAGCTGACAAATACATGCTGCAGTGCGGTCAGTTTTGCTGGTGCATTGACTGTTGAATTCACAAACCAGCTTTTTGCATGGGTCTATAAAATGAACGAAAAAGAGCCAACGTATTAAAATTATGGAAAACAGGTTCATACAAATATGGAATCAGATGGAATATGGCATCAGATGGTTGATAGTTTGAAATCTATCAAACTGTACAATGAGCAATTTGTTAGGCATTTTTCTCTTGTAGGGAAACAAACAAACAGTAGTAAAAACAACTAATTTTGTAAAATTTCATTTATATTGCAATTTAGCAGCAGCTGGCTAAAAAGCTTTGGAGCAATATATCATACCTGGGACAGACCTCCCGGCAACCGAACTCGCAAGCTTATCGTCCTTATCGCTAAAATCTTCGGCATTTATCACATTCCCTGGCAGTCGTGTGACACTAGAAACATCCGTCTTTGGCACTTCCTTTCCAACAGTTACAACAATCACGTTAACACCGTAACTATCCAGATCTCTAGACACTTCTTCAATCTGTTTATCATAGCCTTCTGTTTTGTCAATAAAAACAACCAGTGTCTTTGGGACATTTCTTCTTGCTCCATTATCAGGCGCAAAAAGTTGTCTTCGTGCAACCTGAAGTGCCTTTAGAAGGTTATTACCACTTCGCTCTCTTTGGAGCAGATTTATTTTGTCTAAAGTTGCTCTCTTATCCTTTGCTTCCCCAAGTTTCCAGACAATAGCTGCATCAGTATCATATGCTATAGCACCAACCAATACTCCAGACGGAGATATTTCATATCTTTCAACAATTGCTTTCGCAAGATTCTTTTCTTTCAGGAAGTTCTCTTTTGCATTGAGTCCATTGGCGCCGAACAGGAATCCAAGATCAAGCATAGTAGGTCTTGCTATAAGTGAAAAAACAACACGTGGCTATGAATCTTTTTATTAAACGAAACAAACAATAATATTTATGCAAAAGTGCCAAAAACGTCAAAAAATATTTCAATTTTTCAACTATAAAATGAAGACACATCTTTCAAGGGACCAAACAACTGTTCTCCCTTATTCCATAGTGCAATATTTGTAGTTGACATATGACCTCAACTCACACACTATTAATGTTTCAAATAATTGCTTACCTGCAGCTCTAGCACTGGCATCAAAAGCTGGTGTCAGTGCTTCCTTCAATCTGTCTACATTTGGAAGAACAATAACATTTTCCTCTTTGGCAATAGTCTCAACGCCACCTAGATTCTTACGATCCACCATCGACACAACAAACAGCTCGATATTCTTCTTGCTCATGTTCTGGGCGATCGCTTTGACCTCAGCCTTTGTGGGTGTTCTCCTACTAGGCCCGGCAACAAAAAGAATAAGAATTCTTCCTGCTTCCGTGACTGATTTGTCCGTAAACACCTTGTCCGCAACAAATGGTAGAACAGTACTCGCATCTCTGTTTCCTCCAACTCTTTTTGCAGAGTCAATTGCTTGTTCCAATGTAGATTTGTGTGTTCCTTGTTTAAGGCTTAGTTTGGTAACAGGTTGCTCTCCATAAACGATGAGTGCAACACGGGTTCGGTTCATAGAAACATTGTACGCTTGTAGAGAACCCTTTACAAACTTTTTCATCGCCAAAAAGGCATCCGTGCTGACATCACTAGAGCCATCTAGCGCAAATACCACATCCAGTGGGTTAGAAGTACCTGCAAAATCAATAAAATCTTTTTAATATTTAAGCCGGTTTTGACAAGTAGATTTGAACACTATCTTGAATCGTACTTCATTGGGGAACCGAGGCTAAACAAAGCATTTCACGGCGTTCTTAAACAAGAAGAAGGCGTTCTTAGATACAAAAATCATCAGCCATTTTTGATGCACACGTCTTCATGCAATGAATCGTACGTACCACAAGCCTGCATGTTGACTTCCTTTATTGTCTGTTTCTTCAAACACATAGTCTTCCGCAATTCACATCTGTTTGCATACGTCTTTCCATCATCACCGCATACAGGAGAGTACTTTGCATCCACCAAACAAGTGGGACAAATGCATTCAGTTGTTCGATCTTTCTTGGGCAGACATGTAGCATAGTATTCACACTTGACATTTCTGCATGGATCTGGAGTGAAACCAAAACGTTCATTTTCACTGTAGATCATATGAAACAAGGATTGTTCTTAATTTGCAGAGGCACTCTACTCAACAAATTCTAAGTATCAAGATGTCAATTTAACAAAAATAACTATCCATAAACAAAAAATGACAAAAAAATTAATTAGTAAAAATATACAGATTAAAAATGTAGATACCAAAGTATACACTTTCATTTATTTGTAAAACTATGCATTTTAAAGAAGTTTACGAAGAATAATTCCTATACACTTTCACCAGTTAAAAAGCAGTTGAAGCACCAAGGGCGAGTCGGCGTTTTTATGCGTTTTTAACACTTAAGCTCCATGCTACTGTTGTCGCTGTGTGGTGGCTAACTACCAAAGCAAAGGACAACACATGGTGACTCGGGTATCTCAGCTTTCCATTCAACTTTTAGATTTCCTGCCTTTCTGTTTAAACTATATCACCTTTGCCCCTCTATCACAGATTCCTAGGCCCTCCACAAACTGGTTCATTTCAATATTGCAGCAACATTCTTCTCAATTAAACAAAATTTCATCGAGGTTCTCAATTTTCAAGAATTCTTAAAGAATTCTTTCAACAAACCTCGGAGCGTGAGCAGCAAAGCTTGTGCCACTTTCATGATCTCTTCGTCCGGACTCTTCAACACATCTTCAATAACGAAAACGTCCCTCTGGTCACTTGCCAATCTTCCCAAAGCATCTTTTTTGGCACCGGGCTGTATACCGACTGTCAAAATTCTCACATCCGAATCTTTTATCTGCTTTGCAATATCAAAAATTGCTTGGTCTTTGAGACTAATGTTATTGGTGAAAAATACCAATATCTTCTCACTGTTCATCCTTACACCCTTTCCCGATGTAAACAAATTGTCCCTTGCAAGCTCCAAAGCCTTTTGGAAGTTGTTACCCGTCTTTGTCCTTCGCAAACCGTTAATTATTGTTATCGCTGTACCTAAATCAGTAACGTCTCCAAAGTTAAACTCGACATTGGCATCCCGATTGTATGTTATGACGCCAAAGACAGCATCTGCTTTCGTGATGTTTTGGTTTTGCATCAATTTCTCGATAAAGGCTTTCTCAGCAAAGAATGCCCTTGGGGCATTTGCTCCGTTTGCACCAAGGACAAAGCCAACATCTATCTTGGGTGGTTTGGCTAGGTTAAGAAACAGCAGTTGGTGAGTAATCTATAAGCTACACCATAGAAATAAAGAAGAACTGCATTGCGTGCGGGGGAGGAGAGGGGGACAGTAACTGACCTGATAGGCCTAATAGCAATTTCTTTATCGCACTTATTTTCTACAAGCAAGTAAATTTTCATTGCATCTTTAATACTGTTTTTGGTGTCAAATACTAACACAAACATCATCCAACATTGCTAATTTTTATCATTACTATAGTATTCAAACGGGCATGGAGTTTTTGGCTTTTGAATTTTCGTGGCCATCTTTGTTCCTCTTGACCGAGTCTCAACCTGAAGGGACTGGGTCCTAGTCACCGCAAAACCGGGGGTTGGTCTCTACCCCTATCATTAACAATATGAATATCAAACATTGCATACCGGCCACTTTGTCGCTGGCGTCAAAAACTGACACATATGAGTCTTTGATGTTATTAGGATCTGGAATGAATATTGTCTTCGCTTCACTTTTGACACTATTCAATTCTTCATCATTGCTCGTTTCACCAACAGCAACCACAATCAATTTGATACCCCTTCCTTTCATTCGACGAACAATTTCTCTTAGGCCCTCTTGTGTGTCCTTCTTTGACGGGGAACCGCTTACAAGCAAGACAACTAGCTGTCCTTTTTTACCATCATCTCCCTTCACGAAGATGCCATTGTTTGTATACTTCATGGCATCTAACAATTGCCTTTTACCTCCTAATCTGTTTGCGTTTTCAATTGCTTGATAAACAACAGATTTAAAAACTCCATCTTCCAGATTGACCGCTGTATTTTGGCCACCAGCAAAAGTAACGATAGCCACTCTGGTTTTGTTTTTGGCAACATCATATCCTTTAACGACACCCTTTGTGAATTCTTTCATTCTACCAAACGTTGCTTTGTCCGTACTTGCAGATCCATCCAAAATGAAGACAACATCAAGTCGTTCAGCAAATCCTATAATCAACATTGTGAATAAGTAATTAAAGGCATTGACTCATGATAAATGGAAAGCGTATACCCAAATTGCAAAAATTGCTGAGTCATTATGATAGCTCTGTTATTCTGATTGGCTGTCAAGCAAACTACACACATGATGCTATAACCTCGCTGTTGATGTCTGATCACATGAAAGCCAATTTATCACACGAAAACAGACAACATCCTGTGGAAAACCGCTATTTGCCATGACTCAATGCCTTTAACTTAAGATTTATAACTGACCACGGTTAATACCACAGCCTCCAAAGCCTGACTGTCAACTACAACTTTATACAAGCGGAGGAAAACTTGAATGAAGTATTGATAAAAAGTGATGCTAGGCGTAGGGCAACATAGAAATTTTGCAATAGCAATTGAAATACAAAAGATTTAAGAAAAAGTTTAAATAAAACTTTGATTTACCACAAGCCTCATTTTTGGCTACAAGAATGGACTTCTTCTTGGCACAAGATACTTTCTCCATGTCGCACTGGGTAGCATACGTGTTGCTGTCAGTTCCACAAACTGGCGCATATTTGGCATTGACGTCACATGTGGGACAAACGCATGCGGGAGTGTTGTCTGATCGTCTGAGACATTTGGCAAAAAACTCGCAGGATTTTGATTCACAAGGATCTGGCAAAAAACATTAAATGCAAAAACATGATTGATGGGCTTTTTGCACAGACGTGGATTAAGGAGAGGCGATGATGGTAATCATTTAGTGGTGAAAGAACAGTAGTTGGTTGGCGTTTATAAAAAACGTATTCAAAAGTGCACTTTGACCATTTAAAACATATACTATGACAAAAAACCAGACAGAAATATTCTTTCGTCCTTAAATACCACATTTAGGACATTGGTAAGGTCCAGAAAAAACAGGTTTTGTCAACATTGAGTTTTACATTGATGACCTAGTTGCAGGTCAATAATTTCTTAAAGACTTGTCTACAAATAGCCTAACTTTGTATAAGAAGTGAATTGACATGTACAATTAAACAACGTTGTTGCGGGGAAAGGACAGATTGTGTAACACTGCTTTGATAGAAGACTTATACCATCATTACCTGGCTTTGCAAGTGCTGCAATCACCGAAGAAACATTCTCCACATCTCGTAACAAATCACTTGGAGTCAACAAAGTTGCTGGGTCACTAGCAATCCCGTATACTGCATTCTTCTTCACACCTGAACCAACAGCAACAACAATGATCTTTACACCTGCGTCCTTTAGCTTCTTTGCTGCGATTTCCGACGTAGGATTCCTCACTTCAGCCTTGTCAACAAACAGGACAAGTGTTTTAGGCACATTGTACCTCGCTCCATTTTTCATGACGAAAAGCTCATTGTAAGCAACCCTCAAAGCCTTGGTTATGTTGTTTCCAGCTCCTCTCCGCTCTAATCTCTCAACACTTGCCAAAGTCGACCTACGATCAGTGGCCTCTCCAATCTTCAGTGTCACATAGGCATCCTTGTCATACAAAATTGTGCCAACCAACGTAGCAGATTGAGATATTTGATTCTTGCTGATAATCTTTTTAGCCACTTCTTTTTCTGCAGCAAGCATAGCTTGAGCAGTTTCTCCATCAGCACCAAAGATAAATCCAAGATCCAAAGGTTGTGGAATTGCTACAAAAGAAATGCATAAGGTCATATTATCAAAGAATATACGATGAATTCAAAGATTCTGTGATAAATTCCATTAAGCAACTATCTTCTTGATTCGAAGGCTAGAGAAACAAAGGCATTGATAACTTCAGAAACAGGTGTACAAGTAATATAAATTCATGTTAAAGGCATCGAGTCATTGTAAATAACGGTTCTCCACGGCGGGTTGCCTGTTTTCGTGTGACAAGTTTGTTTAATGTGATCAGACATCAACTGCAAGGCTATAACATCATGTGTGCAGTTCACTTGAGAACCAATCAGATTGGCGAAGTATTCATAATGACCCAGCGATTCTGTGAATGCGCTTTTAATTTGCCATGACTCAATGCTTTAAAAACCATTGTAATTCATGCAACCTACTCTTTGTCCTGCCTTGAAATATAAGGCTCGAGAAAGAATAAATGAAGCAGGATGGCAAAACAACTCACCCGCTGCTTTTCCACTTCTCTCTTCCAGTTCTGCCACCTTGCCTTTCAGCTTAGTGACGTCATCAACAAGAATCAGATCAGCTGGTTCGTTCACTGCCATTTTGAGAGGGTCGCTATTCTTGACCTTGATACCAACGATAAACAGACTAATGCCATCTCTCTCCAGCTGTGATGCAGCAGCCGTGAATCTATATGTATCCTCATCGCTGTTGTCTCCATTGACAAAAAGTAGTACCTGAGGCTTTGCTTTTGACATCCTGTCATTACGTCTTTCGTTTATCAAAATTCTTCTTGCAAAAGCCAATGGCTGGCTGGCGCTTCGTGGCCCGTTTTCGCTGGCAGTTATACCATCGAGGGCCTTTTCAAGAACGACTTTCCTTCTTCCACCTTCCAGAGATATGACTTCGTTTACATTTGCTCCGTACGTCAGAATGGCAACATTAGTTTCTTGCTCAGAAATGTTGTATGAGCCGAACAAAGTTTTGGCGAATTTTTTTGCTTCCATCAAATCTTTGAACGAGACGTCTTTTACAGCATCCATTGCAATAACAAGGTCCACAGGACTCGAAATACCTTGAAGCAGGCAAAATATAATGGTTTACAATTACAACAAGCAATATCATCTTGCTTATGAGAGAACAGTGAATAAATCTATATGAATATACTGCATTTAAAATCAAAGTAGGCCCAACATTTTTGACGAATTCTTCTAGAAATGGGTACATAACATTTTATCCAAAAGACAGAGAGATGAAAATTGAAATCATACATTTTGCGATAAAGAAAATATTACCTAAAGTTTTTTTCGTCACCCTTTGTACTACAAATAATTCTAAAGTAAAGCTAAGAACTCCATTGAAGTCTCATTCCAAAAAATCAAAGCCTTCACAGTTCAAGATAGACCACGTTTATGTGCTACCAGTATTAATCTTACCACATGCTCCATCCTTCAGCTTGTTTATGATAGTCTTTGCTTTACACGAAGTTCTGCGTAACTCGCATTCATTTGCATACGTTTTACCATCATTTCCGCAGACAAGAGAATATTCTTCTTTATCAGAACACACCGGGCAAATGCATCCAGCACTGCCATCGCTGCTCTTGTGGCATATACTGTGGTACTCGCAAACTGTCCTCTTACATGGATCTACAAAAAGACAAAAAAGTTAAAATTTGACTCTCTCTTGAAGCTTTTGTATGCAGTTCTTAAATCATGCGTGGACAAGCGAGAAACCAGAATAATAAATATTTCACACTCTAAAATTTTCATGCATCAAGGAATTTCTTAAAAAAAAGAAAAATTAAAAAGTCTTGAAACATCTTTTAAAAAATTGCAGCTGACACATCATCATGCTATACAAACTCAGTTCTGTTTTAATCAAGCATTCCCTTCTACATTTAAATGTTTAAATCTTCACTCATCATTTTAAAAACACAAACAGTCTCACCTGGTCTTGATTGTGCAGCGATCTTGCCAGGTAAATCGGGGTTGGACAGCAAGCTTTCAACCACGTGAAGATCAGAATGATCACTTGCTATACCGGCAAGGAACTTTTTATCAACCTCTGGACCCATGGCTACAACTATAATCTTTACACCAGAACTTTTCAATTCACCAGCTATCTTTTCCAATCTTTGATCTTTATCCCGAGCCTTGTCTACAAATATAACAAGGGTTTTCGGTGTGTCTCTTCTTGCTCCTTTAGACTGCGGAAGCACTTCATCCCGGGCCATTTCCAACGCATTGAAAATATTTCCACCTTTCCTCAGTAACTGAATACTGTCAATTCTATCTTTTGTAGATCCAGCATCGAGTGCGTTTCCGATTCGCCAGCCAAGGCGGGCAACTGAGTCATAAGAGACGGCACCAACAAGAACCCCAGTATTGGATATATCAAATTGATCCACCATTCTCTTGGCAAACCTCTTCTGCTCATCAAAGGTATTCAATGCATTTTGACTGTCGACTCCAAAAATGAAAACGACGTCGAGTTTCTCTGGCTTTGCTAGAAACAACAGCAAACATAGTTAGTTCCCGGATGATAACAAAAAGCAGTAAACCTTGAATTATAAAAGTTAACATTTTGTTTCATTGAAAGTCGACCAGATTCGGGGTTTTTTTTGCTACATTGCAATGTTGCATAACCTCTCTCTGTAGAAATGGCAATCGATGCCATGATGCCAAGGCAAAAAAACTCAAATTCAGCATTTATCTATTTTCTTCTTTTCAGGAGGCATCACTGAATTCCGCTCCATTATACTGTGGATGGTGAGTTTCCCATTTGAATACTAATGATGTCAGAATACAATACAAAATTATCCCCAGGCCGTTTCTTCTAACAGTGAAAAGATACATAAACATGATTTTAAACATAATGCCTTCAGAAGCAACACAGTAGACGAAAACACTATCTAGCCATCCAAAAACAAATTCTTAATTAGCTGCAAGGGAAGAATCTATCACTGTCTGAATAATGTCTAAATAATGTTTCCTAAGGGTTCTTACCTGCAGCAAGACCACTTCTTAATTCGAGTAGGGTCAGTGGGTCCTTCAAGCTTGCATCCAGCAATATAAAGTCGGGTGGATCTTTTACTGCACCACGCAAGTCCTTGTCGCTTTCTTTCACATTCTTGGCAAGAACAATAAGATCGATGTCATTATCCCTCAGTTGCTTCACCGCACTGGCTAGATCACTTCTATCAGCAGGATCGTTATTTCCCATCATGACAAGAACTACCTGGGGCTTCCTTTCAATGGATTTGTCTCTCATTTGTGCCTCTATCAGAATGCTCCTAGCTAGTGCCAGTGGCTTGCTGGCCATCCTTGGGCTGTCATTCATGTCCACTCTGTCTATAGCTCTTTCAATGACAAGCCTGTCTACACCAGCAGTTAGAGGCAGTCTTTGTTTTGCTGTCTTTCCAAAGGTGAGCAATCCTATATTTGTCTTGCTTGGAGAAATATCATACGACTTTAACAAGGACTTGATGACCTCTTTTGCTTTGGAGAAATCGGAGGATTTCGGATTTACTGTTGTATCTAATGCGATCACAAGCTGAATTGGTCTCAAGATGCCTGAAAAGAAAGTAACTCAAGTCATGAAGGCGTCATTTAAAAATGTCAACTGTGGCATTTTTATATTTTAAACTAAAGAACGTTTATAAGGTTCAAAGAAAGAGCAAACTGTGATGTAATAACATTCGTTAAAATATTATTTTCGATCTAAAAGAGCAAAAACTGTCAGATAAAATGGTTTCAAAATCGAATTTATGGAACTGAAACTCGAAGAAGGCTTTAAGATTTTAGCCTAAAAGTTTGAAGTCTTGAAAGCAAATTGTGCAATCAAAGGCAGAGACAAAGAAGTAACACAAAGGTTTAAGGTCAACGAAGAAGTCAGAAACACACATTTGAAACACTACAGAGAAAAAACCAAAGACGTTTCTCCCATAGAAATGGTAAAAAACCTACCACAATTGTCCTTCTTCGCAACTGCAATACTTGTCTGCCTTCTACAAGACTTCTTTTTTAACTCGCATTCATTCGAATATGTTCTTCCGTCGCTGCCACAAACAGGTGTCAGTGGACCACTAGCATCACAAACGGGACAAACGCATTCAGCCGTTGCATCATTCTTCCGTAAACAGTTGCTTTGGAAGTAGCAATTTCGACTTGCACATGGGTCTATGAGGGAATCGTAGGTAAAGAGCATATCCTCACACAAAGTGCGTAATATCCTACAAATGCACCACTAAGATTGGCCCTAGTTGCCATTTTTACAAAAACTATTACTTTTAAAATACACCTAACAATAGTTTCACTGTATTTTGTCTAGTCAACATAGTAATCAAGATGGGGAATAGCTAGCAAGGGTTGACGATTAATCGAAATGCAACATCAATCTCAAAATCAAATTTTAAATATGAGAACACTTACTTTCTTTGTATACTTTCATAAAGACTGGTAATTATCTACTTGATTCATATCAAATTCTAAGACAACAAAGGTGTTATTTTCAACTGATTATTTAGAACCTATAAGGCAACGAAATGGAGAAACTTTACCTGGCATTGCCTTTGTGACCAGCTTAGATATCAACTCTTCACTTGGAGAATCTATGGCTGGAATTTCCAGTAACTTGTCTTTGGCAATTCCAGTTAATAAAATCAGCTTGTCCTGATCCACACTGGGTCCTACAGCTATAAGAATCAAATTAATTTTGGCATCCTTCAGTTCTTTTACTTTAGCGCCGAACGCGGCATCATCGAAATCAGAACCGTCTGTAAACACGACCAGTGATTTCGCCGCATTTTCCCTTGCACCATTTTTGGGATTGAATAGAACATCCTTGGCAACTTCCAATGCCTTCGGCAGATTGTTCCCCTGTCCAGGCTTCTCTAGCTTCGTAATCCGATCTATTGCTGTTTTAGAGTCAGTGACGTCATTTATAGCCCATGCCACAAATGGTATTGCGTCACCATATACAATCGCACCCACCAAGGTATCGTTTCTTGAAATCAAGTACCTTTTAACAAGTCTTCTAGCAACATTCTTTTCGTTTTCAAATGCACTAACCGCGTCTTTGCCAGTGGCACCAAATATAAATCCGATGTCAAGTGGGGAAGGCTTTGCTAAAAACCAACGAAGCATTATAACTAAATTTCTTTGGGAATGAACTAAGATTGGTATCTTTAACACAGCTGGAAAATCCATCAGTATAGAAGCCTAAAATGTTCTCATTATTATAATTCATATTTCATTGAATGGCAAAGAATTTTTCAACGGACACTCATAACAAACAAACTGTTCGTCTGGTCTCAAACTTTAGATATTCAAATGGTTATAGTATAACACTCTGTATATTACATGTCGTATACTAAGAGTGTTAGGAAGGAAACTACATTGAGACCATTAACAAATAAAAAGAAGCATAAAGATTTCATACCAGAAACTTGACGACTTCTGCTTTCCAAAGCACCTAGAGCATTTCTCAATAAGTCTACATCTGACTTGATCAAAGAATCTTGGCTTCTTAATGCCTTTGTCAATACTGTATAATTGTTTGTGTTTACTGCCAAAACAATTACATCCACTCCTGCATCTCCTAATTGCGACATTATCATACCAAATCTTTGATCGTCAGAATTATCACTATCCCCCATTGTAACAAGGATGACTTGCTTTCGTACAGCTTTTCTCACTCCAGACCTTTGTGAGTCGTGGAACAGAAGTCTGGCCATTATCAAAGCCTCGCTTGGGCGTCCCGGTCCAACTAAAGTCTGAACCGTGTCTATACGGTGCTTGATAACAGCAGGATCTGTTCCGCGAGAAATTGCTAATGTCTCATTTGCAATGCTTCCATATGTAACAATGCCAACATTCGTTCCGGAATTCGAGATCTTATAGGAATCTAGTAGGGCTTTGACAAATGGCTTGATTTTTGAAACTCCATATTCATCAGAGACGTCGAGAGCCATGATAACATCCATTGGTGGATCAATTCCTGTTTAAAACCAATCAAACTCTTTCGATTGCACCAAACAAGATGGGTAAACTAAACCTTTCACCATTTGTTTAACGTTACAGTATACGCATACATACATGCTTAAAAGTACAAGAGGTGACATAATTGTAATAATGTACAAATTCTGCGACAACATAAGAAAGCTTTGTTAAGTCAGATTCCACTTTTGACGCATATCCGACAAAATAAACCATGAATCAAATTATCTATGAGAGATACCAATACTTAGTTTTTACTGCAGTGGATGGTTTTGATCGCTTAAAGCACCTTAATTAAATAGGAATTTAAGTGAACGTAAAGACTGGTTTCTAGTATATCAAATTATAGACAAAGTGGATAGTATATCAACAGAGTTTCCTGCATTTACGTAATTAATTAACAATACAATTCAGTCAGTTGATATTTTCAAATGAGAAACACCAATAGATTAATAAAAAAGTTTTGGATAAGGACCACTCACCGCAAGCCTCAATCTTGGCGACTTTAATCTTTCTCTTCTGTTCACAAGAAACCTTTCTTAGCTGACATTGGCTAGCATAGGTTTTTCCATCGCTTCCACAGACAGGACTATAATTAATTTCTTCCTTGCACAGTGGACAAACACATTGTGTTGTTTTGTCTATTCTCTGGTGACACTTACTGTAGAATGCACATTGCTCTTTCTGACAAAGATCTGCCGAAGACATCGAAAAGAAACAGACATTACAAAGGAGCATTCAATTTACAGCTGAGCAAAGAAAAAGCAAGAATAAATTGAGCTTTTTGATGTCTTCACTCCTTAACATAAAAATCTTGACGCAGGAAAAAACAGCAGAGAATACCTTATCTATATGTTTGGGAGAACGAAGAAGCAGTATCACCCAAAGAAGCAAAAGCATAATGTATAGCAATATTCAAGGTTCGGCCCTCACACGACTTCAGCATCAAATCCCCAATGGGACATAAAGATTTAGTAAAACCCGACAAACTCAAGGTCACCAAACTCAAAATTGGATTTGCTCAATATAAACTCTCAGTTAATGTTCTTTACACTGCTGAATATCAACATGAAATTTAAACATATAAATTGAAATTGATTCCGTACCTGGTTTTAACAGAGTACCAAGTTGCTGCAATACATTCTCGTCCGGGTTGGCTAAATCACCAACTCCAATGAGACTCTCACTATCACTCGGTAATGACAACATGCCGGTATCATCATCCAACGGTCCGCTTACAACAACAATAACCCTAACTCCAGACTCTTTAATTTTTGCCAGGGCTCTTTCCAGACCTGTTGTTCCTGTAAACGACTTATCGAGGAAAACGATCAAGGACTTTTGAGACTCTTTCCTCCCAGCATTGGAACCTGAGAACAAACTTCCGGCGCTTTCTACTGCTTTGAGAATATTGGCACTTTGTCCATTCATTTGAAGCTGATCAATCAGTCGTATCGTTGATTCTTTTTCCTGGATATCGCCAAACCTCCAAACAATGCGTGACGTCATGCCAGACAACACTCCGCCTGTCAATGCAGCAGCAGGCGATATATTCAAAGATCCAACTAACTTCTTGGTAAACTCTTTCTGGGCAGCAAACTCTTTAGGAGCCTCTGATCCATTAGCCCCAAATATAAAAGCAATATCCATAGGTAGAGGTTTTGCTGGAATCAAGAAAAAGTTTATGAAAGTAGCATGAATTGTTCACCAAACTACTTCTTCTGCAAAAAATCTTGCAATGACAAATAAGCAAGACATTCCTGTATACCATTAACTCTCGTAATGACGAAAATGAATGAGTGAATAAAAAAGTCAAGAAAAATTAAGGGAACCACAAATGATGAAAGCAGTAGTGCTATAAGCATCGATGGAAGTCAGTCACGCAATAGTCCCGCATTAGTCATACCGACCACGCAAGCAAGTTACTGTTTAATTTCCTACCTGCATTGACAGCACTTCTTTTCTCCAACTCGCCAAGAGCATCGTTTACAGATCTAGCGTCATTAACCGCGCGGAGGTCAGACTTAGCAGCTACTATGGGCACGAGTACTTCTGGATTCGATACGTTGACTGTCAGAACAACTGGACGGATGTCATGAAGTTTTATCAGCGAAGCAAGCTGAGACATGGAGCCGGGTGCTACGTTGATGACTCCATCCAGCACGACCAACAATATCTGTTTTGATGCTTTACTTCGCTGATCACTGTCTGATGGATATCGCAGCATGCTCAATGCCTTCGACAGCACAAAATCAACTCTTCGTGGTCCATCTTCAGTGACTACTTTCTCAATGCCTTTCTCGACAACTTCCCTAGTAGTTCCATCGCGTAGGGAGATGACTTCGCGAGCGTAACTGCCGTATGTAAGAAGCCCTATGTTTGTGCCTGTCCTTGACACATTGTACGATTTCAAAAGGGACTTTAAGACATCTTTAGCTCTAGACAAAGTCGAAACAGCCACGCCTTTAGTAGTGTCCAAGGCAATAACTAAATCGACAGGTCTTCCGATTCCTGCAAAGAGACATGAGATTGGCATGAGAAAAACTTAATCTGACTGTTGAAAAATTGATTTGAGAATTCTTATTAAATCATCTAGGTATCCTTTCTTTTAATTATGTTTTAGAAACCTTTTTGAAAACTCCAGGCAAAAATTAAACTAGTTACATGATAAAAACTGCATGCAAGGTAAAACAGCTGCTAATAACAAATAAATTGTACCGCATGACTTCTCTTTAATAACAGACACGTTTTTCTTCTCTCTGCACATATGTAGACGTAAAGAACAGCGACTTGCAAATGTTCTGCCATTTTCTCCACAAACTGGCTGAAGCCTTTCGTACTTGCATGTACTGCAAGCACATTCAATGGTACCATTGGGGTGATGCTGACAGCTCTCCAGGTTCCCACATTTTACGCCTTCACAAGGGTCTAAATATCAAACGTATACTTTGAATATTTTCAAAAAGAATGAAAAATGACTTTATTCATTTCTGTCAGCCTTTGCTATCAACTTACTGCTTTATGCAATTTACAATGATACACTAAATAAGTTACTCGTCACCATATAGCTTTATGCTCGAAACAATTAAACTCATAATAGAAATATTTTAAAATTTTGTCGCTAATGTAAAAAGGTAGATGATTGTAGAATATAAAATATGTGAAATAGGATAAAGAAAAACTTCGACACATAAGAAATGACATACAAGTTGCTGGTATTTGGAAAAAACATCTAGCATCAATTATATATATATATATATATATATATATATGTATATATACTATTTTGAATTGAAAACAAAGTGAAAGTAGAAGGACAAGATCCTAACCTGTTTGAAGAGCAGCAACGACAGTCCTAGCTGTTTCTTTGCCATCCTTCTTTTCTTCATGTCTGACCACTGTTGTCTTTGTACCCAAGGATGCAAGTTTGATATTCTTAGAAAAGGTCACAAAGACAACATTGATTCCCTTTTTAACAAGGTCACCAATAGCTCCTTCAGATATCAAATCCAATTCCTCATCAACAAATATCACGATATTTTTTGGAACGCCTAAACGTCCACCTTTCCTTGCATCCAAAATAGCGTCTTTTGCCAAGCCAACTCCTTTAGCGAGTCCATCCTTCCCGGCTATAATCTGGCTACTATGAACCGCTTCGACCGTTCTGTTTAGGTCAAGGAATGAATCCAAACGCTTCACTACTTCCGCACCTCTGCCATACTTGATCAAAGCCACACGCACATTCTCCTTGGATAACATCATCTTCTTTAGTGTTCCAACCACGAGCTGCTTCAGCAAATCAGATTCACCAGCATCCGTGCTTTTACTGATTGATCCAAAAACAATGCCAATATCCATCATATTGTCCAGCTGGCTGGCGCTAAGCACAGACTTTGAAATTTGAGGTGTCCCCTCATTCAATGTGTCATGGTTGACAAACCTTAAAGCATTTTCCGGTACTGATGCTAGGGCCTCCAGCTTCTCCTTTTCAAATTCCTTACCGATACGCACAACAAGAATTCTGAACCTACGATCTCTCAAAAAAGTTCTAAACACTTCAAGATCCTTGGAATCTTCAATTATAACACCACCACTAATGAATAGTATTAAAGCCTTTCCTGCGTTCTTTCTAAACCCTAACTTACCTTCGTTGTAAAAATTCTTAAAATCATTCAACGAAGCAGCTAGGTCTCTTTCATCATCACTTGTTCTCAAAGCCTTCAAAACACTTTTCAAAACTGGCACAGATACTCCATGACTTGCAACTGAGACAACATCACTCTGCTTGCTATAAGAGACAATACCAGCTCTAAAACCATTTCGGGATATATTGAAAGTTCGTGCCTGAGTAAGCACAAACTCTTTGATCTTCTCCAATTCTATACTTTTTATATATTTTGAGGAATCGATCATGTAGAATGCATCAACAGGACCAAGAGATTCTGAAAAACAAAGACAAAAATGAAAAGAAATAAAAACGTGGAAGGAATAAAGACAAGAAGATCAAAGAAAAACAAAGCAAAACCAGAAAAAAAATCACTTACCACAAACTTCCTTGCTCACCACCGAAACGGCTACCTTTGTTCGGCAAACTGCTGACTTAAGATGACAATGAGAAGCATACGTCCTGCCATCACTTCCGCACACTGCATCCATTTTCGACGAACCAAAGCAATCCGGACAAACACATTCGGTAGTTTGATCTTTCTTCACTTGGCACCTTTTGTTATTGTCACACTTCACTTTGTCACATGGACCTGTTGAATGTTGAAGGAACATTACACATCCTCCCTACTTTCTTTTCTCTCTTCAATGTCAAACTACATAAACTTCTAATCATTTCTAACAACACTGATGCGCAACATCTCCACACACGAAAAACAATACAAACATCAAAACATTGTTTAGCTTAACAAAATGCCACAGCAGACGCAGCACATTACAATTACCTGATGTCAGCGAAGATGCCAAAGCTTTCGTCAGCTCGTCCAGGTCGCTCCTAGTACTGACTCGTTTTATGTCTTCGTCGCTGCTCGTAACATCTCTCAATGAATCGCTAGTGTCTTCTTCGCCTAACGAAACAGCCAGTATTTTCACACCAGCTCGTCTCAACGCTTCAGCTGCAGTCTTTGACGCAGGGTCCATCTCTTTGTTAACGAATATCACTGCCGTTTTAGCAGTGTCTCTTCTCGCTCCAGATGCACGTTCAACAAATCCGTCCTCGCCATTTCCAACGCCTCTTTCAATGCAAACCCTTTGCGAGGACTCCTTACTTGATCGACAACTTTGAGAGCACCATCCACGCTATCAACAGAATCCAATCGTGATACCATCCCTGCTCTCTCCGTACACGATCAAGCCGAATCGCGTCTTGTCCCTCGATATGTCCAGCTTTCTCAACATCGCCTTTATCGCTTCTTTTCCCAGTGCAAAGTCCCTATCTGCATTGACGCCATCTGCTCCCAATATGAATCCTAGATCCAGTTTCAGCGAACTCTTCTGGGTGTCGCTTATCGAGCCGGATACGGCTGAAACAGCGTCCATCAGCTTGTCCTCTGAACTCACCTTTACGAACTGATCTGGCTTCGTCGCAACAGACTTCAACTCGTTCTCGTCCAAGTCGTCGCCCATTCCAATCACCACGACGCTCGCTCCACTGTCTTTCAAAGCACTTGCTTCCGATTTCACATACGGCAGGCCAGATCGAGCGTTCCTACCAGCCACCATCAGCACCACCACTTTGCCAGCATCATTCCTCACGCCGTCGCTCTTGTACGTGATTATCCTTCTTACAAACTGAAGAGCATTCTCCACCTGTCTTGGACTGTCTGTTAGCGCGGCAGCATCAAGGGCATTCTTCAAAGACCCCACTGATGTACCTCGTCCAACTGGCAGCAGGCTTCTCGCCTCTTTGTCATACGTAAGCACCGACATCCTAACGCCATCACTCGATATGCTGTACGCATTTGCTTGCTGGGTAACAAAGTCTTTCATTTTGCCCAATTGACTCTTCGTTACACCTTTCGATGTGTCCAACAAATAGAAGACGTCTACAGGCTCCGTCACATCTGCAAGTACACATGTCAGAAATTTTACCTTTCTTTTCCTTACCCGCCCTTATAAGTAGCCAACAAAAGGGACAACCATGATTCCTAAACAATTTTTTCAATCACCGTCTCATTCTTCATCTCTACTTACCTTCCCTAGATCAAGCGATGCACACCGTTTTCCCACTAAAACGTTTCTACTATAACACAGCGTAGAAACACGCTAAACTTCTTCAAGTCAAAAAGGAAAGAAAAAACGCCTCTTCGATCCACTTACCACACGCTTTCTTGCTCACCACCGAAACGGCTACCTTTGTTCGGCAAACTGCTGACTTAAGATGACAATGAGAAGCATACGTCCTGCCATCACTTCCGCACACTGCATCCATTTTCGACGAACCAAAGCAATCCGGACAAACACATTCGGTAGTTTGATCTTTCTTCACTTGGCACCTTTTGTTATTGTCACACTTCACTTTGTCACATGGACCTGTTGAATGTTGAAGGAACATTACACATCCTCCCTACTTTTTTTCTCTCTTCAATGTCAAACTACATAAACTTCTAATCATTTCCAACAACACTGATGCGCAACATCTCCACACACGAAAAACAATACAAACATCAAAACATCGTTTAGCTTAACAAAATGCCACAGCAGACGCAGCACATTACAATTACCTGATGTCAGCGAAGATGCCAAAGCTTTCGTCAGCTCGTCCAGGTCGCTCCTAGTACTGACTCGTTTTATGTCTTCGTCGCTGCTCGTAACATCTCTCAATGAATCGCTAGTGTCTTCTTCGCCTAACGAAACAGCCAGTATTTTCACACCAGCTCGTCTCAACGCTTCAGCTGCAGTCTTTGACGCAGGGTCCATCTCTTTGTTAACGAATATCACTGCCGTTTTAGCAGTGTCTCTTCTCGCTCCAGATGCCACGTTCAACAAATCCGTCCTCGCCATTTCCAACGCCTCTTTCAATGCAAACCCTTTGCGAGGACTCCTTACTTGATCGACAACTTTGAGAGCACCATCCACGCTATCAACAGAATCCAATCGTGATACCATCCCTGCTCTCTCTCCGTACACGATCAAGCCGAATCGCGTCTTGTCCCTCGATATGTCCAGCTTTCTCAACATCGCCTTTATCGCTTCTTTTCCCAGTGCAAAGTCCCTATCTGCATTGACGCCATCTGCTCCCAATATGAATCCTAGATCCAGTTTCAGCGAACTCTTCTGGGTGTCGCTTATCGAGCCGGATACGGCTGAAACAGCGTCCATCAGCTTGTCCTCTGAACTCACCTTTACGAACTGATCTGGCTTCGTCGCAACAGACTTCAACTCGTTCTCGTCCAAGTCGTCGCCCATTCCAATCACCACAACGCTCGCTCCACTGTCTTTCAAAGCACTTGCTTCCGATTTCACATACGGCAGGCCAGATCGAGCGTTCCTACCAGCCACCATCAGCACCACCACTTTGCCAGCATCATTCCTCACGCCGTCGCTCTTGTACGTGATTATCCTTCTTACAAACTGAAGAGCATTCTCCACCTGTCTTGGACTGTCTGTTAGCGCGGCAGCATCAAGGGCATTCTTCAAAGACCCACTGATGTACCTCGTCCAACTGGCAGCAGGCTTCTCGCCTCTTTGTCATACGTAAGCACCGACATCCTAACGCCATCACTCGATATGCTGTACGCATTTGCTTGCTGGGTAACAAAGTCTTTCATTTTGCCCAATTGACTCTTCGTTACACCTTTCGATGTGTCCAACAAATAGAAGACGTCTACAGGCTCCGTCACATCTGCAAGTACACATGTCAGAAATTTTACCTTTCTTTTCCTTACCCGCCCTTATAAGTAGCCAACAAAAGGGACAACCATGATTCCTAAACAATTTTTTCAATCACCGTCTCACTTCTTCATCTCTACTTACCTTCCCTAGATCAAGCGATGCACACCGTTTTCCCACTAAAACGTTTCTACTATAACACAGCGTAGAAACACGCTAAACTTCTTCAAGTCAAAAAGGAAAGAAAAAACGCCTGTTCGATCCACTTACCACACGCTTTCTTGCTCACCACCGAAACGGCTACCTTTGTTCGGCAAACTGCTGACTTAAGATGACAATGAGAAGCATACGTCCTGCCATCACTTCCGCACACTGCATCCATTTTCGACGAACCAAAGCAATCCGGACAAACACATTCGGTAGTTTGATCTTTCTTCACTTGGCACCTTTTGTTATTGTCACACTTCACTTTGTCACATGGACCTGTTGAATGTTGAAGGAACATTACACATCCTCCCTATTCTTTTCTCTCTTCAATGTCAACTACATAAACTTCTAATCATTTCCAACAACACTGATGCGCAACATCTCCACACACGAAAAACAATACAAACATCAAAACATCGTTTAGCTTAACAAAATGCCACAGCACACGCAGCACATTACAATTACCTGATGTCAGCGAAGATGCCAAAGCTTTCGTCAGCTCGTCCAGGTCGCTCCTAGTACTGACTCGTTTTATGTCTTCGTCGCTGCTCGTAACATCTCTCAATGAATCGCTAGTGTCTTCTTCGCCTAACGAAACAGCCAGTATTTTCACACCAGCTCGTCTCAACGCTTCAGCTGCAGTCTTTGACGCAGGGTCCATCTCTTTGTTAACGAATATCACTGCCGTTTTAGCAGTGTCTCTTCTCGCTCCAGATGCCACGTTCAACAAATCCGTCCTCGCCATTTCCAACGCCTCTTTCAATGCAAACCCTTTGCGAGGACTCCTTACTTGATCGACAACTTTGAGAGCACCATCCACGCTATCAACAGAATCCAATCGTGATACCATCCCTGCTCTCTCTCCGTACACGATCAAGCCGAATCGCGTCTTGTCCTCGATATGTCCAGCTTTCTCAACATCGCCTTTATCGCTTCTTTTCCCAGTGCAAAGTCCCTATCTGCATTGACGCCATCTGCTCCCAATATGAATCCTAGATCCAGTTTCAGCGAACTCTTCTGGGTGTCGCTTATCGAGCCGGATACGGCTGAAACAGCGTCCATCAGCTTGTCCTCTGAACTCACCTTTACGAACTGATCTGGCTTCGTCGCAACAGACTTCAACTCGTTCTCGTCCAAGTCGTCGCCCATTCCAATCACCACGCTCGCTCCACTGTCTTTCAAAGCACTTGCTTCCGATTTCACATACGGCAGGCCAGATCGAGCGTTCCTACCAGCCACCATCAGCACCACCACTTTGCCAGCATCATTCCTCACGCCGTCGCTCTTGTACGTGATTATCCTTCTTACAAACTGAAGAGCATTCTCCACCTGTCTTGGACTGTCTGTTAGCGCGGCAGCATCAAGGGCATTCTTCAAAGACCCACTGATGTACCTCGTCCAACTGGCAGCAGGCTTCTCGCCTCTTTGTCATACGTAAGCACCGACATCCTAACGCCATCACTCGATATGCTGTACGCATTTGCTTGCTGGGTAACAAAGTCTTTCATTTTGCCCAATTGACTCTTCGTTACACCTTTCGATGTGTCCAACAAATAGAAGACGTCTACAGGCTCCGTCACATCTGCAAGTACACATGTCAGAAATTTTACCTTTCTTTTCCTTACCCGCCCTTATAAGTAGCCAACAAAAGGGACAACCATGATTCCTAAACAATTTTTTCAATCACCGTCTCACTTCTTCATCTCTACTTACCTTCCCTAGATCAAGCGATGCACACCGTTTTCCCACTAAAACGTTTCTACTATAACACAGCGTAGAAACACGCTAAACTTCTTCAAGTCAAAAAGGAAAGAAAAAACGCCTCTTCGATCCACTTACCACACGCTTTCTTGCTCACCACCGAAACGGCTACCTTTGTTCGGCAAACTGCTGACTTAAGATGACAATGAGAAGCATACGTCCTGCCATCACTTCCGCACACTGCATCCATTTTCGACGAACCAAAGCAATCCGGACAAACACATTCGGTAGTTTGATCTTTCTTCACTTGGCACCTTTTGTTATTGTCACACTTCACTTTGTCACATGGACCTGTTGAATGTTGAAGGAACATTACACATCCTCCCTACTTTCTTTTCTCTCTTCAATGTCAACTACATAAACTTCTAATCATTTCCAACAACACTGATGCGCAACATCTCCACACACGAAAAACACAAACATCAAAACATCGTTTAGCTTAACAAAATGCCACAGCACACGCAGCACATTACAATTACCTGATGTCAGCGAAGATGCCAAAGCTTTCGTCAGCTCGTCCAGGTCGCTCCTAGTACTGACTCGTTTTATGTCTTCGTCGCTGCTCGTAACATCTCTCAATGAATCGCTAGTGTCTTCTTCGCCTAACGAAACAGCCAGTATTTTCACACCAGCTCGTCTCAACGCTTCAGCTGCAGTCTTTGACGCAGGGTCCATCTCTTTGTTAACGAATATCACTGCCGTTTTAGCAGTGTCTCTTCTCGCTCCAGATGCCACGTTCAACAAATCCGTCCTCGCCATTTCCAACGCCTCTTTCAATGCAAACCCTTTGCGAGGACTCCTTACTTGATCGACAACTTTGAGAGCACCATCCACGCTATCAACAGAATCCAATCGTGATACCATCCCTGCTCTCTCTCCGTACACGATCAAGCCGAATCGCGTCTTGTCCCTCGATATGTCCAGCTTTCTCAACATCGCCTTTATCGCTTCTTTTCCCAGTGCAAAGTCCCTATCTGCATTGACGCCATCTGCTCCCAATATGAATCCTAGATCCAGTTTCAGCGAACTCTTCTGGGTGTCGCTTATCGAGCCGGATACGGCTGAAACAGCGTCCATCAGCTTGTCCTCTGAACTCACCTTTACGAACTGATCTGGCTTCGTCGCAACAGACTTCAACTCGTTCTCGTCCAAGTCGTCGCCCATTCCAATCACCACGACGCTCGCTCCACTGTCTTTCAAAGCACTTGCTTCCGATTTCACATACGGCAGGCCAGATCGAGCGTTCCTACCAGCCACCATCAGCACCACCACTTTGCCAGCATCATTCCTCACGCCGTCGCTCTTGTACGTGATTATCCTTCTTACAAACTGAAGAGCATTCTCCACCTGTCTTGGACTGTCTGTTAGCGCGGCAGCATCAAGGGCATTCTTCAAAGACCCCACTGATGTACCTCGTCCAACTGGCAGCAGGCTTCTCGCCTCTTTGTCATACGTAAGCACCGACATCCTAACGCCATCACTCGATATGCTGTACGCATTTGCTTGCTGGGTAACAAAGTCTTTCATTTTGCCCAATTGACTCTTCGTTACACCTTTCGATGTGTCCAACAAATAGAAGACGTCTACAGGCTCCGTCACATCTGCAAGTACACATGTCAGAAATTTTACCTTTCTTTTCCTTACCCGCCCTTATAAGTAGCCAACAAAAGGGACAACCATGATTCCTAAACAATTTTTTCAATCACCGTCTCACTTCTTCATCTCTACTTACCTTCCCCTAGATCAAGCGATGCACACCGTTTTCCCACTAAAACGTTTCTACTATAACACAGCGTAGAAACACGCTAAACTTCTTCAAGTCAAAAAGGAAAGAAAAAACGCCTCTTCGATCCACTTACCACACGCTTTCTTGCTCACCACCGAAACGGCTACCTTTGTTCGGCAAACTGCTGACTTAAGATGACAATGAGAAGCATACGTCCTGCCATCACTTCCGCACACTGCATCCATTTTCGACGAACCAAAGCAATCCGGACAAACACATTCGGTAGTTTGATCTTTCTTCACTTGGCACCTTTTGTTATTGTCACACTTCACTTTGTCACATGGACCTGTTGAATGTTGAAGGAACATTACACATCCTCCCTACTTTCTTTTCTCTCTTCAATGTCAACTACATAAACTTCTAATCATTTCCAACAACACTGATGCGCAACATCTCCACACACGAAAAACAATACAAACATCAAAACATCGTTTAGCTTAACAAAATGCCACAGCAGACGCAGCACATTACAATTACCTGATGTCAGCGAAGATGCCAAAGCTTTCGTCAGCTCGTCCAGGTCGCTCCTAGTACTGACTCGTTTTATGTCTTCGTCGCTGCTCGTAACATCTCTCAATGAATCGCTAGTGTCTTCTTCGCCTAACGAAACAGCCAGTATTTTCACACCAGCTCGTCTCAACGCTTCAGCTGCAGTCTTTGACGCAGGGTCCATCTCTTTGTTAACGAATATCACTGCCGTTTTAGCAGTGTCTCTTCTCGCTCCAGATGCCACGTTCAACAAATCCGTCCTCGCCATTTCCAACGCCTCTTTCAATGCAAACCCTTTGCGAGGACTCCTTACTTGATCGACAACTTTGAGAGCACCATCCACGCTATCAACAGAATCCAATCGTGATACCATCCCTGCTCTCTCTCCGTACACGATCAAGCCGAATCGCGTCTTGTCCCTCGATATGTCCAGCTTTCTCAACATCGCCTTTATCGCTTCTTTTCCCAGTGCAAAGTCCCTATCTGCATTGACGCCATCTGCTCCCAATATGAATCCTAGATCCAGTTTCAGCGAACTCTTCTGGGTGTCGCTTATCGAGCCGGATACGGCTGAAACAGCGTCCATCAGCTTGTCCTCTGAACTCACCTTTACGAACTGATCTGGCTTCGTCGCAACAGACTTCAACTCGTTCTCGTCCAAGTCGTCGCCCATTCCAATCACCACGACGCTCGCTCCACTGTCTTTCAAAGCACTTGCTTCCGATTTCACATACGGCAGGCCAGATCGAGCGTTCCTACCAGCCACCATCAGCACCACCACTTTGCCAGCATCATTCCTCACGCCGTCGCTCTTGTACGTGATTATCCTTCTTACAAACTGAAGAGCATTCTCCACCTGTCTTGGACTGTCTGTTAGCGCGGCAGCATCAAGGGCATTCTTCAAAGACCCCACTGATGTACCTCGTCCAACTGGCAGCAGGCTTCTCGCCTCTTTGTCATACGTAAGCACCGACATCCTAACGCCATCACTCGATATGCTGTACGCATTTGCTTGCTGGGTAACAAAGTCTTTCATTTTGCCCAATTGACTCTTCGTTACACCTTTCGATGTGTCCAACAAATAGAAGACGTCTACAGGCTCCGTCACATCTGCAAGTACACATGTCAGAAATTTTACCTTTCTTTTCCTTACCCGCCCTTATAAGTAGCCAACAAAAGGGACAACCATGATTCCTAAACAATTTTTTCAATCACCGTCTCACTTCTTCATCTCTACTTACCTTCCCCTAGATCAAGCGATGCACACCGTTTTCCCACTAAAACGTTTCTACTATAACACAGCGTAGAAACACGCTAAACTTCTTCAAGTCAAAAAGGAAAGAAAAAACGCCTCTTCGATCCACTTACCACACGCTTTCTTGCTCACCACCGAAACGGCTACCTTTGTTCGGCAAACTGCTGACTTAAGATGACAATGAGAAGCATACGTCCTGCCATCACTTCCGCACACTGCATCCATTTTCGACGAACCAAAGCAATCCGGACAAACACATTCGGTAGTTTGATCTTTCTTCACTTGGCACCTTTTGTTATTGTCACACTTCACTTTGTCACATGGACCTGTTGAATGTTGAAGGAACATTACACATCCTCCCTACTTTCTTTTCTCTCTTCAATGTCAACTACATAAACTTCTAATCATTTCCAACAACACTGATGCGCAACATCTCCACACACGAAAAACAATACAAACATCAAAACATCGTTTAGCTTAACAAAATGCCACAGCACACGCAGCACATTACAATTACCTGATGTCAGCGAAGATGCCAAAGCTTTCGTCAGCTCGTCCAGGTCGCTCCTAGTACTGACTCGTTTTATGTCTTCGTCGCTGCTCGTAACATCTCTCAATGAATCGCTAGTGTCTTCTTCGCCTAACGAAACAGCCAGTATTTTCACACCAGCTCGTCTCAACGCTTCAGCTGCAGTCTTTGACGCAGGGTCCATCTCTTTGTTAACGAATATCACTGCCGTTTTAGCAGTGTCTCTTCTCGCTCCAGATGCCACGTTCAACAAATCCGTCCTCGCCATTTCCAACGCCTCTTTCAATGCAAACCCTTTGCGAGGACTCCTTACTTGATCGACAACTTTGAGAGCACCATCCACGCTATCAACAGAATCCAATCGTGATACCATCCCTGCTCTCTCTCCGTACACGATCAAGCCGAATCGCGTCTTGTCCCTCGATATGTCCAGCTTTCTCAACATCGCCTTTATCGCTTCTTTTCCCAGTGCAAAGTCCCTATCTGCATTGACGCCATCTGCTCCCAATATGAATCCTAGATCCAGTTTCAGCGAACTCTTCTGGGTGTCGCTTATCGAGCCGGATACGGCTGAAACAGCGTCCATCAGCTTGTCCTCTGAACTCACCTTTACGAACTGATCTGGCTTCGTCGCAACAGACTTCAACTCGTTCTCGTCCAAGTCGTCGCCCATTCCAATCACCACGACGCTCGCTCCACTGTCTTTCAAAGCACTTGCTTCCGATTTCACATACGGCAGGCCAGATCGAGCGTTCCTACCAGCCACCATCAGCACCACCACTTTGCCAGCATCATTCCTCACGCCGTCGCTCTTGTACGTGATTATCCTTCTTACAAACTGAAGAGCATTCTCCACCTGTCTTGGACTGTCTGTTAGCGCGGCAGCATCAAGGGCATTCTTCAAAGACCCCACTGATGTACCTCGTCCAACTGGCAGCAGGCTTCTCGCCTCTTTGTCATACGTAAGCACCGACATCCTAACGCCATCACTCGATATGCTGTACGCATTTGCTTGCTGGGTAACAAAGTCTTTCATTTTGCCCAATTGACTCTTCGTTACACCTTTCGATGTGTCCAACAAATAGAAGACGTCTACAGGCTCCGTCACATCTGCAAGTACACATGTCAGAAATTTTACCTTTCTTTTCCTTACCCGCCCTTATAAGTAGCCAACAAAAGGGACAACCATGATTCCTAAACAATTTTTTCAATCACCGTCTCACTTCTTCATCTCTACTTACCTTCCCTAGATCAAGCGATGCACACCGTTTTCCCACTAAAACGTTTCTACTATAACACAGCGTAGAAACACGCTAAACTTCTTCAAGTCAAAAAGGAAAGAAAAAACGCCTCTTCGATCCACTTACCACACGCTTTCTTGCTCACCACCGAAACGGCTACCTTTGTTCGGCAAACTGCTGACTTAAGATGACAATGAGAAGCATACGTCCTGCCATCACTTCCGCACACTGCATCCATTTTCGACGAACCAAAGCAATCCGGACAAACACATTCGGTAGTTTGATCTTTCTTCACTTGGCACCTTTTGTTATTGTCACACTTCACTTTGTCACATGGACCTGTTGAATGTTGAAGGAACATTACACATCCTCCCTACTTTCTTTTCTCTCTTCAATGTCAAACTACATAAACTTCTAATCATTTCCAACAACACTGATGCGCAACATCTCCACACACGAAAAACAATACAAACATCAAAACATCGTTTAGCTTAACAAAATGCCACAGCAGACGCAGCACATTACAATTACCTGATGTCAGCGAAGATGCCAAAGCTTTCGTCAGCTCGTCCAGGTCGCTCCTAGTACTGACTCGTTTTATGTCTTCGTCGCTGCTCGTAACATCTCTCAATGAATCGCTAGTGTCTTCTTCGCCTAACGAAACAGCCAGTATTTTCACACCAGCTCGTCTCAACGCTTCAGCTGCAGTCTTTGACGCAGGGTCCATCTCTTTGTTAACGAATATCACTGCCGTTTTAGCAGTGTCTCTTCTCGCTCCAGATGCCACGTTCAACAAATCCGTCCTCGCCATTTCCAACGCCTCTTTCAATGCAAACCCTTTGCGAGGACTCCTTACTTGATCGACAACTTTGAGAGCACCATCCACGCTATCAACAGAATCCAATCGTGATACCATCCCTGCTCTCTCTCCGTACACGATCAAGCCGAATCGCGTCTTGTCCCTCGATATGTCCAGCTTTCTCAACATCGCCTTTATCGCTTCTTTTCCCAGTGCAAAGTCCCTATCTGCATTGACGCCATCTGCTCCCAATATGAATCCTAGATCCAGTTTCAGCGAACTCTTCTGGGTGTCGCTTATCGAGCCGGATACGGCTGAAACAGCGTCCATCAGCTTGTCCTCTGAACTCACCTTTACGAACTGATCTGGCTTCGTCGCAACAGACTTCAACTCGTTCTCGTCCAAGTCGTCGCCCATTCCAATCACCACGACGCTCGCTCCACTGTCTTTCAAAGCACTTGCTTCCGATTTCACATACGGCAGGCCAGATCGAGCGTTCCTACCAGCCACCATCAGCACCACCATTTGCCAGCATCATTCCTCACGCCGTCGCTCTTGTACGTGATTATCCTTCTTACAAACTGAAGAGCATTCTCCACCTGTCTTGGACTGTCTGTTAGCGCGGCAGCATCAAGGGCATTCTTCAAAGACCCCACTGATGTACCTCGTCCAACTGGCAGCAGGCTTCTCGCCTCTTTGTCATACGTAAGCACCGACATCCTAACGCCATCACTCGATATGCTGTACGCATTTGCTTGCTGGGTAACAAAGTCTTTCATTTTGCCCAATTGACTCTTCGTTACACCTTTCGATGTGTCCAACAAATAGAAGACGTCTACAGGCTCCGTCACATCTGCAAGTACACATGTCAGAAATTTTACCTTTCTTTTCCTTACCCGCCCTTATAAGTAGCCAACAAAAGGGACAACCATGATTCCTAAACAATTTTTTCAATCACCGTCTCACTTCTTCATCTCTACTTACCTTCCCTAGATCAAGCGATGCACACCGTTTTCCCACTAAAACGTTTCTACTATAACACAGCGTAGAAACACGCTAAACTTCTTCAAGTCAAAAAGGAAAGAAAAAACGCCTCTTCGATCCACTTACCACACGCTTTCTTGCTCACCACCGAAACGGCTACCTTTGTTCGGCAAACTGCTGACTTAAGATGACAATGAGAAGCATACGTCCTGCCATCACTTCCGCACACTGCATCCATTTTCGACGAACCAAAGCAATCCGGACAAACACATTCGGTAGTTTGATCTTTCTTCACTTGGCACCTTTTGTTATTGGTCACACTTCACTTTGTCACATGGACCTGTTGAATGTTGAAGGAACATTACACATCCTCCCTACTTTCTTTCTCTCTTCAATGTCACTACATAACTTCTAATCATTTCCAACAACACTGATGCGCAACATCTCCACACACGAAAAACAATACAAACATCAAAACATCGTTTAGCTTAACAAAATGCCACAGCAGACGCAGCACATTACAATTACCTGATGTCAGCGAAGATGCCAAAGCTTTCGTCAGCTCGTCCAGGTCGCTCCTAGTACTGACTCGTTTTATGTCTTCGTCGCTGCTCGTAACATCTCTCAATGAATCGCTAGTGTCTTCTTCGCCTAACGAAACAGCCAGTATTTTCACACCAGCTCGTCTCAACGCTTCAGCTGCAGTCTTTGACGCAGGGTCCATCTCTTTGTTAACGAATATCACTGCCGTTTTAGCAGTGTCTCTTCTCGCTCCAGATGCCACGTTCAACAAATCCGTCCTCGCCATTTCCAACGCCTCTTTCAATGCAAACCCTTTGCGAGGACTCCTTACTTGATCGACAACTTTGAGAGCACCATCCACGCTATCAACAGAATCCAATCGTGATACCATCCCTGCTCTCTCTCCGTACACGATCAAGCCGAATCGCGTCTTGTCCCTCGATATGTCCAGCTTTCTCAACATCGCCTTTATCGCTTCTTTTCCCAGTGCAAAGTCCCTATCTGCATTGACGCCATCTGCTCCCAATATGAATCCTAGATCCAGTTTCAGCGAACTCTTCTGGGTGTCGCTTATCGAGCCGGATACGGCTGAAACAGCGTCCATCAGCTTGTCCTCTGAACTCACCTTTACGAACTGATCTGGCTTCGTCGCAACAGACTTCAACTCGTTCTCGTCCAAGTCGTCGCCCATTCCAATCACCACGACGCTCGCTCCACTGTCTTTCAAAGCACTTGCTTCCGATTTCACATACGGCAGGCCAGATCGAGCGTTCCTACAGCCACCATCAGCACCACCACTTTGCCAGCATCATTCCTCACGCCGTCGCTCTTGTACGTGATTATCCTTCTTACAAACTGAAGAGCATTCTCCACCTGTCTTGGACTGTCTGTTAGCGCGGCAGCATCAAGGGCATTCTTCAAAGACCCCACTGATGTACCTCGTCCAACTGGCAGCAGGCTTCTCGCCTCTTTGTCATACGTAAGCACCGACATCCTAACGCCATCACTCGATATGCTGTACGCATTTGCTTGCTGTGGTAACAAAGTCTTTCATTTTGCCCAATTGACTCTTCGTTACACCTTTCGATGTGTCCAACAAATAGAAGACGTCTACAGGCTCCGTCACATCTGCAAGTACACATGTCAGAAATTTTACCTTTCTTTTCCTTACCCGCCCTTATAAGTAGCCAACAAAAGGGACAACCATGATTCCTAAACAATTTTTTCAATCACCGTCTCACTTCTTCATCTCTACTTACCTTCCCTAGATCAAGCGATGCACACCGTTTTCCCACTAAAACGTTTCTACTATAACACAGCGTAGAAACACGCTAAACTTCTTCAAGTCAAAAAGGAAAGAAAAACGCCTCTTCGATCCACTTACCACACGCTTTCTTGCTCACCACCGAAACGGCTACCTTTGTTCGGCAAACTGCTGACTTAAGATGACAATGAGAAGCATACGTCCTGCCATCACTTCCGCACACTGCATCCATTTTCGACGAACCAAAGCAATCCGGACAAACACATTCGGTAGTTTGATCTTTCTTCACTTGGCACCTTTTGTTATTGTCACACTTCACTTTGTCACATGGACCTGTTGAATGTTGAAGGAACATTACACATCCTCCCTACTTTCTTTTCTCTCTTCAATGTCAAACTACATAAACTTCTAATCATTTCCAACAACACTGATGCGCAACATCTCCACACACGAAAAAAATACAAACATCAAAACATCGTTTAGCTTAACAAAATGCCACAGCAGACGCAGCACATTACAATTACCTGATGTCAGCGAAGATGCCAAAGCTTTCGTCAGCTCGTCCAGGTCGCTCCTAGTACTGACTCGTTTTATGTCTTCGTCGCTGCTCGTAACATCTCTCAATGAATCGCTAGTGTCTTCTTCGCCTAACGAAACAGCCAGTATTTTCACACCAGCTCGTCTCAACGCTTCAGCTGCAGTCTTTGACGCAGGGTCCATCTCTTTGTTAACGAATATCACTGCCGTTTTAGCAGTGTCTCTTCTCGCTCCAGATGCCACGTTCAACAAATCCGTCCTCGCCATTTCCAACGCCTCTTTCAATGCAAACCCTTTGCGAGGACTCCTTACTTGATCGACAACTTTGAGAGCACCATCCACGCTATCAACAGAATCCAATCGTGATACCATCCCTGCTCTCTCTCCGTACACGATCAAGCCGAATCGCGTCTTGTCCCTCGATATGTCCAGCTTTCTCAACATCGCCTTTATCGCTTCTTTTCCCAGTGCAAAGTCCCTATCTGCATTGACGCCATCTGCTCCCAATATGAATCCTAGATCCAGTTTCAGCGAACTCTTCTGGGTGTCGCTTATCGAGCCGGATACGGCTGAAACAGCGTCCATCAGCTTGTCCTCTGAACTCACCTTTACGAACTGATCTGGCTTCGTCGCAACAGACTTCAACTCGTTCTCGTCCAAGTCGTCGCCCATTCCAATCACCACGACGCTCGCTCCACTGTCTTTCAAAGCACTTGCTTCCGATTTCACATACGGCAGGCCAGATCGAGCGTTCCTACCAGCCACCATCAGCACCACCACTTTGCCAGCATCATTCCTCACGCCGTCGCTCTTGTACGTGATTATCCTTCTTACAAACTGAAGAGCATTCTCCACCTGTCTTGGACTGTCTGTTAGCGCGGCAGCATCAAGGGCATTCTTCAAAGACCCCACTGATGTACCTCGTCCAACTGGCAGCAGGCTTCTCGCCTCTTTGTCATACGTAAGCACCGACATCCTAACGCCATCACTCGATATGCTGTACGCATTTGCTTGCTGGGTAACAAAGTCTTTCATTTTGCCCAATTGACTCTTCGTTACACCTTTCGATGTGTCCAACAAATAGAAGACGTCTACAGGCTCCGTCACATCTGCAAGTACACATGTCAGAAATTTTACCTTTCTTTTCCTTACCCGCCCTTATAAGTAGCCAACAAAAGGGACAACCATGATTCCTAAACAATTTTTTCAATCACCGTCTCACTTCTTCATCTCTACTTACCTTCCCTAGATCAAGCGATGCACACCGTTTTCCCACTAAAACGTTTCTACTATAACACAGCGTAGAAACACGCTAAACTTCTTCAAGTCAAAAAGGAAAGAAAAAACGCCTCTTCGATCCACTTACCACACGCTTTCTTGCTCACCACCGAAACGGCTACCTTTGTTCGGCAAACTGCTGACTTAAGATGACAATGAGAAGCATACGTCCTGCCATCACTTCCGCACACTGCATCCATTTTCGACGAACCAAAGCAATCCGGACAAACACATTCGGTAGTTTGATCTTTCTTCACTTGGCACCTTTTGTTATTGTCACACTTCACTTTGTCACATGGACCTGTTGAATGTTGAAGGAACATTACACATCCTCCCTACTTTCTTTTCTCTCTTCAATGTCAAACTACATAAACTTCTAATCATTTCCAACAACACTGATGCGCAACATCTCCACACACGAAAAACAATACAAACATCAAAACATCGTTTAGCTTAACAAAATGCCACAGCAGACGCAGCACATTACAATTACCTGATGTCAGCGAAGATGCCAAAGCTTTCGTCAGCTCGTCCAGGTCGCTCCTAGTACTGACTCGTTTTATGTCTTCGTCGCTGCTCGTAACATCTCTCAATGAATCGCTAGTGTCTTCTTCGCCTAACGAAACAGCCAGTATTTTCACACCAGCTCGTCTCAACGCTTCAGCTGCAGTCTTTGACGCAGGGTCCATCTCTTTGTTAACGAATATCACTGCCGTTTTAGCAGTGTCTCTTCTCGCTCCAGATGCCACGTTCAACAAATCCGTCCTCGCCATTTCCAACGCCTCTTTCAATGCAAACCCTTTGCGAGGACTCCTTACTTGATCGACAACTTTGAGAGCACCATCCACGCTATCAACAGAATCCAATCGTGATACCATCCCTGCTCTCTCTCCGTACACGATCAAGCCGAATCGCGTCTTGTCCCTCGATATGTCCAGCTTTCTCAACATCGCCTTTATCGCTTCTTTTCCCAGTGCAAAGTCCCTATCTGCATTGACGCCATCTGCTCCCAATATGAATCCTAGATCCAGTTTCAGCGAACTCTTCTGGGTGTCGCTTATCGAGCCGGATACGGCTGAAACAGCGTCCATCAGCTTGTCCTCTGAACTCACCTTTACGAACTGATCTGGCTTCGTCGCAACAGACTTCAACTCGTTCTCGTCCAAGTCGTCGCCCATTCCAATCACCACGACGCTCGCTCCACTGTCTTTCAAAGCACTTGCTTCCGATTTCACATACGGCAGGCCAGATCGAGCGTTCCTACCAGCCACCATCAGCACCACCACTTTGCCAGCATCATTCCTCACGCCGTCGCTCTTGTACGTGATTATCCTTCTTACAAACTGAAGAGCATTCTCCACCTGTCTTGGACTGTCTGTTAGCGCGGCAGCATCAAGGGCATTCTTCAAAGACCCCACTGATGTACCTCGTCCAACTGGCAGCAGGCTTCTCGCCTCTTTGTCATACGTAAGCACCGACATCCTAACGCCATCACTCGATATGCTGTACGCATTTGCTTGCTGGGTAACAAAGTCTTTCATTTTGCCCAATTGACTCTTCGTTACACCTTTCGATGTGTCCAACAAATAGAAGACGTCTACAGGCTCCGTCACATCTGCAAGTACACATGTCAGAAATTTTACCTTTCTTTTCCTTACCCGCCCTTATAAGTAGCCAACAAAAGGGACAACCATGATTCCTAAACAATTTTTTCAATCACCGTCTCACTTCTTCATCTCTACTTACCTTCCCTAGATCAAGCGATGCACACCGTTTTCCCATTAAAACGTTTCTACTATAACACAGCGTAGAAACACGCTAAACTTCTTCAAGTCAAAAAGGAAAGAAAAAACGCCTCTTCGATCCACTTACCACACGCTTTCTTGCTCACCACCGAAACGGCTACCTTTGTTCGGCAAACTGCTGACTTAAGATGACAATGAGAAGCATACGTCCTGCCATCACTTCCGCACACTGCATCCATTTTCGACGAACCAAAGCAATCCGGACAAACACATTCGGTAGTTTGATCTTTCTTCACTTGGCACCTTTTGTTATTGTCACACTTCACTTTGTCACATGGACCTGTTGAATGTTGAAGGAACATTACACATCCTCCCTACTTTCTTTTCTCTCTTCAATGTCAACTACATAAACTTCTAATCATTTCCAACAACACTGATGCGCAACATCTCCACACACGAAAAACAATACAAACATCAAAACATCGTTTAGCTTAACAAAATGCCACAGCACACGCAGCACATTACAATTACCTGATGTCAGCGAAGATGCCAAAGCTTTCGTCAGCTCGTCCAGGTCGCTCCTAGTACTGACTCGTTTTATGTCTTCGTCGCTGCTCGTAACATCTCTCAATGAATCGCTAGTGTCTTCTTCGCCTAACGAAACAGCCAGTATTTTCACACCAGCTCGTCTCAACGCTTCAGCTGCAGTCTTTGACGCAGGGTCCATCTCTTTGTTAACGAATATCACTGCCGTTTTAGCAGTGTCTCTTCTCGCTCCAGATGCCACGTTCAACAAATCCGTCCTCGCCATTTCCAACGCCTCTTTCAATGCAAACCCTTTGCGAGGACTCCTTACTTGATCGACAACTTTGAGAGCACCATCCACGCTATCAACAGAATCCAATCGTGATACCATCCCTGCTCTCTCTCCGTACACGATCAAGCCGAATCGCGTCTTGTCCCTCGATATGTCCAGCTTTCTCAACATCGCCTTTATCGCTTCTTTTCCCAGTGCAAAGTCCCTATCTGCATTGACGCCATCTGCTCCCAATATGAATCCTAGATCCAGTTTCAGCGAACTCTTCTGGGTGTCGCTTATCGAGCCGGATACGGCTGAAACAGCGTCCATCAGCTTGTCCTCTGAACTCACCTTTACGAACTGATCTGGCTTCGTCGCAACAGACTTCAACTCGTTCTCGTCCAAGTCGTCGCCCATTCCAATCACCACGACGCTCGCTCCACTGTCTTTCAAAGCACTTGCTTCCGATTTCACATACGGCAGGCCAGATCGAGCGTTCCTACCAGCCACCATCAGCACCACCACTTTGCCAGCATCATTCCTCACGCCGTCGCTCTTGTACGTGATTATCCTTCTTACAAACTGAAGAGCATTCTCCACCTGTCTTGGACTGTCTGTTAGCGCGGCAGCATCAAGGGCATTCTTCAAAGACCCCACTGATGTACCTCGTCCAACTGGCAGCAGGCTTCTCGCCTCTTTGTCATACGTAAGCACCGACATCCTAACGCCATCACTCGATATGCTGTACGCATTTGCTTGCTGGGTAACAAAGTCTTTCATTTTGCCCAATTGACTCTTCGTTACACCTTTCGATGTGTCCAACAAATAGAAGACGTCTACAGGCTCCGTCACATCTGCAAGTACACATGTCAGAAATTTTACCTTTCTTTTCCTTACCCGCCCTTATAAGTAGCCAACAAAAGGGACAACCATGATTCCTAAACAATTTTTTCAATCACCGTCTCACTTCTTCATCTCTACTTACCTTCCCCTAGATCAAGCGATGCACACCGTTTTCCCACTAAAACGTTTCTACTATAACACAGCGTAGAAACACGCTAAACTTCTTCAAGTCAAAAAGGAAAGAAAAAACGCTCTTCGATCCACTTACCACACGCTTTCTTGCTCACCACCGAAACGGCTACCTTTGTTCGGCAAACTGCTGACTTAAGATGACAATGAGAAGCATACGTCCTGCCATCACTTCCGCACACTGCATCCATTTTCGACGAACCAAAGCAATCCGGACAAACACATTCGGTAGTTTGATCTTTCTTCACTTGGCACCTTTTGTTATTGTCACACTTCACTTTGTCACATGGACCTGTTGAATGTTGAAGGAACATTACACATCCTCCCTACTTTCTTTTCTCTCTTCAATGTCAAACTACATAAACTTCTAATCATTTCCAACAACACTGATGCGCAACATCTCCACACACGAAAAACAATACAAACATCAAAACATCGTTTAGCTTAACAAAATGCCACAGCACACGCAGCACATTACAATTACCTGATGTCAGCGAAGATGCCAAAGCTTTCGTCAGCTCGTCCAGGTCGCTCCTAGTACTGACTCGTTTTATGTCTTCGTCGCTGCTCGTAACATCTCTCAATGAATCGCTAGTGTCTTCTTCGCCTAACGAAACAGCCAGTATTTTCACACCAGCTCGTCTCAACGCTTCAGCTGCAGTCTTTGACGCAGGGTCCATCTCTTTGTTAACGAATATCACTGCCGTTTTAGCAGTGTCTCTTCTCGCTCCAGATGCCACGTTCAACAAATCCGTCCTCGCCATTTCCAACGCCTCTTTCAATGCAAACCCTTTGCGAGGACTCCTTACTTGATCGACAACTTTGAGAGCACCATCCACGCTATCAACAGAATCCAATCGTGATACCATCCCTGCTCTCTCTCCGTACACGATCAAGCCGAATCGCGTCTTGTCCCTCGATATGTCCAGCTTTCTCAACATCGCCTTTATCGCTTCTTTTCCCAGTGCAAAGTCCCTATCTGCATTGACGCCATCTGCTCCCAATATGAATCCTAGATCCAGTTTCAGCGAACTCTTCTGGGTGTCGCTTATCGAGCCGGATACGGCTGAAACAGCGTCCATCAGCTTGTCCTCTGAACTCACCTTTACGAACTGATCTGGCTTCGTCGCAACAGACTTCAACTCGTTCTCGTCCAAGTCGTCGCCCATTCCAATCACCACGACGCTCGCTCCACTTGTCTTTCAAAGCACTTGCTTCCGATTTCACATACGGCAGGCCAGATCGAGCGTTCCTACCAGCCACCATCAGCACCACCACTTTGCCAGCATCATTCCTCACGCCGTCGCTCTTGTACGTGATTATCCTTCTTACAAACTGAAGAGCATTCTCCACCTGTCTTGGACTGTCTGTTAGCGCGGCAGCATCAAGGGCATTCTTCAAAGACCCCACTGATGTACCTCGTCCAACTGGCAGCAGGCTTCTCGCCTCTTTGTCATACGTAAGCACCGACATCCTAACGCCATCACTCGATATGCTGTACGCATTTGCTTGCTGGGTAACAAAGTCTTTCATTTTGCCCAATTGACTCTTCGTTACACCTTTCGATGTGTCCAACAAATAGAAGACGTCTACAGGCTCCGTCACATCTGCAAGTACACATGTCAGAAATTTTACCTTTCTTTTCCTTACCCGCCCTTATAAGTAGCCAACAAAAGGGACAACCATGATTCCTAAACAATTTTTTCAATCACCGTCTCACTTCTTCATCTCTACTTACCTTCCCCTAGATCAAGCGATGCACACCGTTTTCCCACTAAAACGTTTCTACTATAACACAGCGTAGAAACACGCTAAACTTCTTCAAGTCAAAAAGGAAAGAAAAAACGCCTCTTCGATCCACTTACCACACGCTTTCTTGCTCACCACCGAAACGGCTACCTTTGTTCGGCAAACTGCTGACTTAAGATGACAATGAGAAGCATACGTCCTGCCATCACTTCCGCACACTGCATCCATTTTCGACGAACCAAAGCAATCCGGACAAACACATTCGGTAGTTTGATCTTTCTTCACTTGGCACCTTTTGTTATTGTCACACTTCACTTTGTCACATGGACCTAGAAAAGGTAAATTTGATGTTCAATGTTAATGTAACTTGTCTACCAGTATAAATTATTCTTGTCTACACCGTTCTAAAAATCTAGTTCTTAGTTACCAATTTCTTTGTTTTTCGAGAGTGCATTTTAGGGTGATTACTACGAACTTGCGAATTTCGATTTAGAGTGAATGAGAGAACATATGAGACATAAGTAGCATAACAACAATAGTGAGATGAATCTGTCACAGAGAGTTATGCACCTATGTGTCAAAGTTATAGCTTTTTACCTGGTAGAAGTGACTTCAATGTATGATCAACAGATCTATCAATGTCATCCTTATCTATCACTTTGAGAACTGTTTTCATCGCATTGTGAACACCGTCAATGTTCATGTCTTCTTTAAGAGCAACGCCTATCAATTTGGCACTTTTGTCTTTCAGCCTCTCTGCAGCCAGGGAAGACTTTGAGTCCAAATTTCTACTTGCAAATATCAGCACTGTCTTTGGCACCTCCGTCCTTGCACCATATCTTTCTGTAAGCATTTCAGTCGCTACTGATGTAATCGCCTTATCAAAGCTAAGCCCTGGTGTTGGCATGCCAAGGTTCTCAATCAATGTCACTAGGCTTGCTGCATTGAGTTGATCACTAAGCTTCTTTACTATTTTTCCTTCTGCACCATAAGTAACCAATCCTATTTGTGTTTTCTCCGAAGAGATATCCAACTTTTTAAGCAATTCAAGTATCATTAACTTTGCCGTACTGAATCGATTTGAATCGCTATATTCCTCAGCTCCTATTACAAGCACTAGATCTAGTTTTTCTGAGAATTTGGGTTTGCCTTTTATTGCACGTGACAAAACTGGAGTTACAAGTGGCAAATCACCGATTGTTTGAACGCTTGCAACATGTTCTGCACTGTGCGCTATTTTCTCTAGCTCATCCTTTTTGAAATTTCTCCCTATTTCTGCTATCGCAACAAAAACCCCTTCATTTCTTAAGTTTCTAGCTACTGATTGAACATCTACTGGATCCGATTTGGAGTTTGGGCCATTTATGAAGAGGACTATGACCTTCGGCACGTTCCTAACACCTTTCTCTCCAATATACTCTTTTACGACAGCTAAAGCTTTCCCGACATGACGTGGCTCTTTTGTGCCAGCAATTTTTCTCACTCCATCCTCCAGCTGTTCTTTAGATATACCGCTATCGATTGGTAAATAATTCCTAGCTGTTTTTCCGTATGAGAATACAGACATTCTTCTTACTTTGGAAATTCCAAATAAATTTCCCTGATCGATAACATACTGCTTCATCACTTCAAGTTCCTTCTCAGAAACGCCTAATGATGAATCCAGCAAGTAGAAGATATCCACTGGCTGCTTTAGATCTTGTAAAGAGAGAAAATAAGAGAGCTAGTTGACATAAAGGAAAAATATTTCTTAAAGTTCATCAGTTTATTTCTTCAACAAGAAATGCATTTTATAACCGCTTACAACCAGGTATTTATAGGAAAGTTAACAATACGTGTAACACTATGTAACCTTGTAAGAATATTCAAACCAGCGCTAAAATAGCTTGAAGTTTATTTCACGTGATTCTCTGTCACGTGAAACCAGACTTGCCTTGTTGCCTTAGCTTGTGAATAATTAATGTTTGATTAGATGGGACAAACAGGAATTTGAAAAAGCATCTCATACCACAAGGTCCTTCTTTCACTGGTATAATTTGCTTCTTGAGAGTGCAACTGAGATATTCCAGATGACATCTTGACGAATGTGTGTTGCCGTCGTTCCCGCATACTGAATTTCTAATTACGTTGGGGTCACAAATGTGACACACGCATTCAACGGTCCCATCAGGCCTTCCATGACATTTGGCATTGAATTGACACTTGTGATCCAAACAGGGGTCTAGAAAAAATCATTCAAGCTATAAGAATGTTTTTAAAACGCCAGCTGTCCCAAAAAAATCCCGAAAGATCATGTGAAATAAAGGAGAAACAGAAAGAGTTACATCATTGGAATTTTAGAAGATCCAAATTGTGCCAAAACTTTGACAGAGGACAATTTTTGAACAATTTGGAAAACCAGATCATTTTCTAGATCCCTCGCAGTCTGCATAGGAGTTTAAAGTCCTGTGTTGCATAGACATTTTCCCATTATCACCAAGGCACACTTTCTTAGAACGCGTTCATATTTTCACTTTGAATTTTTTTCTAAGCGCTCTCAAAGTACTAAGCTCTTAGAAACAGCTAGCATCTGGCAGCTATTTCAATATAACAATGGTTTTACTAAAAATTGCAATATTGCAGCTATAAAGTTTAAGACAAGACCCATGTCAACCATCTTTATAAAATAGTATTCAAACTTATTTTTACCTGGCTTTCCTTTTTTAATAGCCTCGTTTGCAACTTCCTTGGCATCTGGTGTCGAGCCCGCAATAATCATGCCTGCACCACTTGACTTCAGACTTTCCAGATATCTCGGATTCTTTTCTGATCCAAGAAAGACAGCAACAACCTTTATTCCTTGAGCTAAAAGCCTGTCCAATGCTGTTTTTGTTTGGGCGTCTATATCACCATTAAAGAATATAACAGCTGTTTTTTGTACTCCATTGCGGGTTCCTTGCTGTGATGCAAAGAGGTATATAGCTCTTCTAAACGCATCTGGAGACAGAGTCGAAACAGTTGATGGTGGAACCAAAGTTGCAACTCTTCTGATTAGCTCACTTTTTCCATAATTTTGATTCATAAACACTACTTGACGTGCATCAGACCCATACACAATCACACCGACTCGAGTTTTGTCGGGCGAGATCTCTAGTCTCCATAAAATCTCTGAAATGATTTTCCTCCCTGCTTCAAAGAGCTGTCTTTCGTTTCCTTTGCTTTCACCAATGATAAAACCTAAATCAAGCTCTGTAGACAACACTGGTGCATTACCAATAGCACCTGATATTACACTCACTGCATCTTGGAGCCGATCTTCCGAGATGACCTTAGTTCTACTACCAGTGCTTGATGCGATGTCTCCAAGCTCACTCTCGGTTACATCCGACCCTATACCAATCACTACAAGGCTCACTCTCATCTCTCGTAGTTCTTCCACTACTTTAATCAACTCTCTTAGTCCAGTATATGCATTCTTCCCTGCCATAAAGATGACAACAACCTTTGGAACAGGACTTCTTTCTCCGTCTTTTCCTGTCTTTACCATGTCTCTTACTGCTGCCAGTGACTTTTCAAGGTGCCTAGGCCCACCCGTTTTTGTTATATACCCGACAGCATCCTTAAATTGATTCAAAGAAACACCTTGTTCTATAGTTAAATGAACCACTGGCTTTTCAGCGTAACTCAAAACAGCGCCTCTGACACCGTTCTTAGATAAGCCATATATGTCTCCCTGGTTTATGACAAATTTTTTCACTCTCTCCAGTGCACTTGTCGATACTCCGTTTGATGTATCCACCAAGAAAAACAGATCAACAGCTTTGGATATGCCTTCAATGGAATTTTAGTTTATTAGAGCCGTATTTTCATAACAGCCATAGAAATTAACAGCGCGACTGCTGAATTCTAATGTTAATCCAAACAATTTGCCTGCTAGAAAAAAACATAACTTTTACATGCTTGAAATTAAAGCACAACTTCTGCTGACAACTTTTGCTGTCTGCAACTCAACTTCATCTTACGTATAGTATTCACATTTATGGTGAAGATAAAAAGATGCTTCTTTCCACTTACTACATGCACCATATTTCAACAAATCAATCTTTCTCTTCTCTTTGCAACCAGTAGCCTTCAGGTGACACAAGGAAGCGTATGTTCTTCCATCGGCTCCACACACTGTATCGTTTGCCTTGGTTGTGTCACAAGAAGGACATACACACTCAGTATTACCACCTTTTCGCCTGATACAAGCAGCACTAAAACTGCACTGTACATCTTTACAGGGATCTGTTAGGAACAAAAATTTTCTGAATTCATACGCACTTAATCAAGTGATAATAAATGAAAAAGTATGAATTTCAGCAGCTTTTATCACCAGATTAGCTACATATCCCTAAACTTGCTTCTATAACAGCTGCAAATGCGGTCTTCTACATGTGGCATTAATCATCATAAAGTGCTTTCCTAGAATTCTTAGTTTCCTAAAGGACCCAGAGTTAATAAAGATGTTCATTCTGGAATTGGTTGCTCTTAAAATTCTCTAAGCCCTAAATGTTCCTAATATATTCATCTTAAGCATAATACTTTTGTCTTCGTCACCAACGAGTATCTAAACATTTTTTAAGTGAATATTCCGGCTTGATTCGAAACGTGAAATTAATAATACCTGGCAGTAGTCTCACTAGTATGCTTCTGACAGTGTCGGTGACCTCATCGCGATCCTTGATACTAAATGCCTCGCTTCCTGAGCTTGCTAGGTCCGTTATGGACGCAATGTCCCCCGCAGGACCAAGCGCAGCGGCTATTACCCGCACTCCCGTTTTGCGCAGCCTATCTGCTGCCTGTTTTGTTTGCAGACTGATGACGTCATTAGTCAAAATCAATGCAGTCTTCGGAACACCTCTTCTACCTCCATACAACTCATTGAATGCATATACTCTGCTGATATCAATAGCTTCGCCCAAAGCAGATCCTTCTCCTACATGACTCAGTTGGTCAACCATGTTCAGAGCAGTTTCTCGGCTGCTGTCACTGTCAAGTCGCATAGGGAGTCTTGTTCTTCTTCCATAATTAATAAGACCAATGCGAACTTTGTCTCTTGAGATTTCCAATTGTTCCAAAACTCCTTTGATTGTGCGCTTTCCTATTGCAAAGTCGGCCAATGCATTCGAACCTTTAGTCCCAATGATAAACACAAGGTCCAAAGGTTTTCCAAGTCTAGCTGTACGACCCACTGAATCAGATATCACCGATGTCGCGTCGATTAACTGGTCCGGTGTAGTGACTTCAACAACGCTTTCCGGACGGCTAGTAACAGACCCAATATCACCTTTCCGGACATCGGAATTTACTAATAACACTGCAATATTGACCCCAGCACGATACAGGATCCTTGCTTCTGAGCTAAGTAGGTTGACATTGGGTATGGTACTGCGACCGGAGATGATAAGGACCACGACTTTGCCAGCACTCTTTCGGATACCGTCTTTACTGTTAACAATTATATCTTTCACCTTTCTCAATGCAACCTCGGGTTGTCTGTTTTCCCTTGTTTCCTTCAATTCACTCAAAGAAGACTTAAGCTGAGTCATAGAAACCCCTTGATTTATCGGCAACACAGTTTTTGCAGTAGCACCATATGAAACAAGACCAATTCTGACTCCGTCCTTTGAAAGATTGTATATTTTTCCTTGCTGAACTATGAAACTCTTAATAGCATTGAGGTCCTTTGCACCAACATCTTTCGATGTATCCACCAAAAAGAAAATCTCTACTGGCTTTTCGAGATCTAGGAACAATGTGGGAAATCGTTAAGAATATCTTATCGGCAAAGTAACTTTCTTTTGAAAGAGATTAAATGCCCATGCCAAGTTCCTGAGAAGGTACTTCCTATAATGCAAAGCACGGGGCCTAATTTTAGCAGTGCTGTTAAATTTCAAGCGCATTAGAGTCAAGACTTGAGTGCCAGGCCTTTACTGATACTCATTTTTCAAGAAAGTGTTAAGATCTCACCTCCATGTCCAATAAAGAGAAATTCATTCTAGACTCAAATGGCAATGGAAACAATAACGTGAAAAACTCATATGAAAATGTACTGCCATTCTTCAGCAGGCAAAATGATAACAAATAAATATACATTACCACAAGGCTCTTCTTTTAGCAAAGCGATTGCCTCTTGCCTTTTGCAGCTAGCATACTTCAGATGACAATAGGAGGCATACGTCCTTCTGTCCGTTCCACATACTGCCTTCATCTGCAAATGGCTTTCACAAACAGGGCAGATACACTCCTCATTTCCATCTAGTTGCGTAAAACAGTTTGCATTGTAACCACACTTCTTCTGAGCACATGATTCTGTAAGAATGGTACATTATCAAATGTAAAGTAAATATCACTCGGACGGGAAACTCAATCTGGTACGAAATGTGCAGTCATGCAACTCTCTAAAGCAATTTGCATCTTAGGCTTCTAGAAGGATCGTGAATAAGAGCGCAAGATTTTCAAACCGATGTGATTATCATACGGATACTCCGAATACAGAACTGCTTAACACTTTCATTCCTTAGTTATGATTTGAAGTTGGAAAAATACGACCTTTTTTAAAATGTTTGGCATGTTGAAATGATCATAGATGAGAAAAAAGTTTTCCTTTTCTGCATTACCATGGAAAAGGTGAAATGCTGCAATTTGGCAACAGTGGGGATGAAAGGGTCAATTTAAAAACGGCCTGTAAGTAATTGACATTGACCTTGATACATCTATTAACGATTCGACATTGACCTATAATGGATTGATATTGATCTTGATACATCTATTAACGATTCGACATTGACCTATAATGGATTGATATTGATCTTGATACATCTATTAACGATTCGACATTGACCTATAATGGATTGATATTGATCTTGATACATCTATTAACGATTCGACATTGACCTATAATGGATTGATATTGATCTTGATACATCTATTAACGATTCGATATTGACCTATAATGGATTGACATTGATCTTGATACATGTATTAACGATTCATCCTTAGGACTGTATCAGTTTTTGTGGAAGGTTGTGTACGTCTGCTCTTCTAATCTGACCAGGTCCCTTCTATTTTAAATCCTTAAAACATCTCTTTGATAAACGTTCAACGTCTGCTCTTCTAATCTGACCAGGTCCCTTCTATTTTAAATCCTTAAAACATCTCTTTGATAAACGTTCAATAGACATTGAATTGATAATTAGATATACTAAGGACTTGACAGATAAGTCAAGAGCTTACCTGGTCCTATAATTGAGACAATGGCTTGAACTCCATTGGTGAGATCATCGGCACGACCAACTTTAAAAACATTGCTGTTAATTGTCGCAAGAGCCCTTACGTATCCTATATGCGTCTTCTCTCCCAAAGCAACTGCAATTAGATTTACTCCTTTGGACAACAACTTCTGAGCTGCCTGTCTGACAAAATTATCAGTGACTCCATTTGCAAAGATGACTACTGTTTTGGGCACACCGTCCTTTCCTTCGAAGAGCTTACTGTGAATTTCATCGCCTGAAACATCAATTGCTCGCTCCGCTGGTGTTCCTACAGTGTCTAGGTCAAGGTCCTTAACCGCTCTTATCACCACTTCTCGATTGTATTCAGGGCTGAGTTTCAAGAAGAGCCCCTCCTCGTTACCGTACACAGCAAGGCTGACCTGTACCTTTCCAGCACCTATATCAAGTCTCCTTACTATCCCCAAAACGACCTCTGCTCCTAGTGCAAAGTCAACCACTGCATTGGGACCATTAGCACCAAGGATGAAACCAATTTCCATCTGACGAGAAACTTTTCCAGACGTTGCTGCTACAGTTGATAAAACAGGAGCAGCATTAAAGACATCCTCAGGTTCTCTTGCAAGAACAACATTCTCTGGTCTCTTGACAAGACTTTCAACTTCCTCCTTCACAACAGTACTGCCAACGCCTATCACAACCAAATGTACTCCTAATCGACGCAGCTCCTCCGCATGAGCCTTTATTTCATCCTTTGATTGAGCTGCGTTTCTACCATTTATGAAGATCACTAGGACCTTGGCAACATCGTTTCTTGACGCATCTTCTTTTCTGTTGACCCAGTCTCGAATGAGTCGCAAAGCAGTCACCATGTCTCTTTGCCTATCAGTACGTTGCACCCGATCCAAGGCCGACTTGAGAGCAGCAATGCTATTGCCTTGTCGTAAGGTCAGCAAAGCATTAGCACTGTTGTCATACGTCACCAATGAGACACGCGTACCATCTCTTGAGACATTATAAATACCACTTTGCTGCAGGATAAATCGCTTAATGACTTCGAGTGTCCGGCTACTTACATCACTGGATGTGTCCACAAGATAGAACAGTTCGATTGGCCTTGAAATCCCTAGAAGGAAACAAATGTGTACTGACGTCTTAAAACGACATCCAAAAAGCCTTCACCATGTCTGAAATTGAGTTCAAAAAATGGATTCCACAGTTATACCACTTTTCCTTGAATGAAATATCTTATCATGTAAGGTAAGCTAAGGCATAACACTAATCCTTAACTAGATTAAAAAGCTGTAAAACTTTTCTTCGCTTGAACATGGAATGCCAAAAAGAAAATTTGGAAAAAATTTCTGGTGAAATTACTTTGGACCACATTGGACCTTTGCAAATTCTAGCGATGGTCCCCGTCAAACGCAGTATTTGCGATTCTGATTAAAAATCATGGGTATAGGAGACTTTTGTAGCATCTTGCACTAAAAATTGCAACATAACTGGAGAAATGTGTCATGGGATTTAAGCTAATTTAGACGCCTAGAAATAAGCAAAATATGGTCATTGAATCATAAATTTCAAAGTATTTCGCAACACGCAAAATTAATCACGTACCACACGGTTTGTACTTCAGCACTTTTATGGCTCTTTGCTCGGTACATTGGGCGTATTTCAAATGACAGTATGATGAATACGTTCTTCCATCGTCTCCGCAAATCGGTTCCATCCTCGTCGAAGCTCCACATTTTTGACACACGCATTTGGTAGAACGGTCAGCACTTACTTTGCAACTTCCACCAAATACACACTCCACTTTGTCACATGGACCTACAAAAAGGACAGTTAGATATTGACGATGCCACAATCTGAAGATATTCAGGGTAACAGATTTCGTTGCCAAACATCAATAACATTATATAGAGAAGCTGAGAATATTTTGACGTGCTATGCAATGCATTATTATTATCATACACTCTATATGGTCCCATCAAGTGGACCAGTGTTGGGTAGGTACCGTATGCATTGATATAGCTATACAATAAAATCCCAATACGAATTTAGAGAGTACAAATTGATTGAATTGAGTTCTTTCCTAACAGCATAACCAACCTGGTAATAAAGAGCCAGCCATGCTGACTACAAGGCTCTTCAGTCCGTCTCTATTCAACAGCTGGGCTGCATCACTTGGTCTTGCGGTAATACTGCGAGCAACATCAAGACCTTTCTCCGTGCCAAGCACAATGCCTTTCACGGAAACTCCATCTGCCATCAACTGAAGAGCGGCGACACGTGCTTGAGAACTGACGTCATTGTTAGTGATGATGACAACTGTCTTTGGTACACCTTCCCTTGCACCGTTTTTGTCACTAATGGCGCTACGACTCAGCTCTATGGCCTTACTTAAACCAGAGGAGCCATCAGGCCTCGTCAAAGCCTTGACTCTCTGTATCACTGCTTCCTGGTCTTGAGGACCATTCAGTGACAGCGCGATATTGGCATCTTTCCCATAAACAATCATAGTCACCCGTATCGCATCACGTGCTACCTTGATATTTTTCAATATCTCGGTAACAAAACTCTTTCCAAGATCAAAATCGCCAGGTTTATCAGCCCCCAACACAAATCCTAAATCAAGCTTGTAGCTTTTCTTCTTAGCACCTCCAACGAGCTCAGAAATATTCGAAACCACCATTAAGATATCATCTGGACTTTCTACTTTGAGAACATTGCTAGGCTTGCTCGCGATGGATAGAAACCTGCTTTCTTTAGCACCTGGCCCGATACCTAATGCTGCAATTCCAATACCTAGGGCCTTCAGCTTATCCGCTTCAGCTACCATCTTACTTGAATCGGCATCAGCATTCTTGCCAGCTGCCATTACAAGTAAAAACTTCCCTGCATTCTCTCTGACAATACCTGGTCTCTGGATTATGTTCTTCACTGTTTCTAAGGCATTTCCTACCTCTCGCCGTTCATTGCGTTGAACAAGATTCTTCATAGCCAGACGTAAGGCCATGGTTGACGTCCCTCGATCGATTGGAAGAATGACTTGTGATGTCTGACCGTATCCAATTATAGACAATCTGACCTTCCCGTTGGAATCGGCATATACTCGTCCTATACTTTCAATGAGGCCTTTAATTCTGTCCATAGTGCCTTGGGGAATATCTTGTGACGTATCCGCCACAATAAAGAGGTCGGCGGGCAATTGGACTTCTAAAAGAATATTTATATTGCAGCATTAAGTATGGAAATATTGTAGCTGATTAGATTTCTAAAGCAGCAGTATTTCGAAAGTACAGTAAAGTTCACATTAATACACGAGTGTTGGGTTTAATGTAGACTATTTTGTAGAGTTGCAGAAAGTATAAAACAAAATAAACAGTTTATCGATACATCACAGAAACATCATGGTTTTCATGAATGTGGTGCTGTTTGCCAACGTGAAACTGGTCAGAAACGGCAATGAAAGCAACACTTTGTGGATGTACATTAACTTCCAATACACTTTGTGACAAGTGAAAGCAATTTTGCTCCAATGTACACTTTAAAAAGTAGAAACAAACCACATGAAGAATTGCTCGCAACGTCAATTTGTGTTTTCCGGTGACAGCTAGATGCACGCAAGTGGCAGTTTGAAGCGTAGGTTTGCCCGTTACTACCACAGACTGGGTTCAAATCTTTCTCGTTAGCACAATACGGGCAGATGCATTTAGCGACGTCTCCAGCTTTTGAGAAGCATTTACCGTAATTCTTGCATTTGATATCCGAACAAGGCTCTAAAAAAATTATTTCATTATGAAAATTAACTACTTGATAGATTAGCTTTATTATATGAAGAGTACCTAAGAAATGTGCTTAGGCATCTAGAGTCTGGGCCCTAGCGTAGCCTGTGACATAAGACCTAGGTCCCAGACTTAACGTACATCTTAACCAATGAAGATAGCTTAGTCATTCGTACTGTACGTTTGATTTTCTACAATTCGTTCTATCCACTTCGCTTACATGTGTATCCTTTCCTTCTCAAAGTTTTTGTGCTTCTAGCTCAAGACTCGTTGTCTCTCACTGCATTTCACACTTCCTTTAAAGGTCAAAGTTTAGAGGCCAAAGTTCAAAGGTCAGTGGTATTGCACAAACTTTAAACAGAAGCTTACCGGGTCGAAGCAGAACAGCAATGATCTGTGCTACTTGTTTAGCATCAGTTGCAGCCTTTACCGAGGCAGCTAATGTCCCCGTTCCTGTCAGTCTACTGCCATCCTCAATTCGTGAACTCTGACCAACACCGATGCTGGCTAGTTTGTAGCCCTTTTTAAGCAGCTCCCTGGCGATAATGTACGCCTCTGGTTTGATGGGTCGATTGTAGAAAATAACCAGAACTTTTGGAACACCTTGTCTACCACCGTATTTTGAGGAGAACATGTACGACTGTGCAACCTGCAAAGCTTGCTTCAAGTTATCTCCAGTTGAATCTAGCCGTAAATTGTCTAAAGCACTGTGTATGGCTGCTAATGTGTTGTAAGTGCCAAGCCGGATGGGAAAAGATACACGGCTCCCGTACACAGCTGCCGCGACATTTACCGTCTCTTTCGATATTGCAAAAGATTTTATGATCTCCTTTGCAATCTCTTTCTGCAAGTAGAAATCGCCACCTTGACCATGAGATCCACCAAAAACAAAGCCGATGTCCAGTTTCTGTTCAGAAGCTAAATTGAGGTAAAAGAAATTCAGGCTTCGAGAACTATTTTGCCTTGATATGATAGATGCTTAAAATGGGTAGTGAATTAAAATGCATATCAAAGATACTTGCAATAGTGATTAAGATTGGTGAGCATACCTGGTTTTTGTGACATTCTGTTGACCAGTGTGGTAAACGGTTCGCCAAACAGCTCCTCTTCCGAACTAGATATCACTTTCACTTCATTTGGAAGTGCTGTGATTGCGTCATCTCGAGCTATGTAATTGTTGCTTATTGCCATAAAGTATATATCAACATTGTTCCTTGCAATCTGTTCTAACGACCTTGCAGCTCGCTCAATGGCATCTTCAGTCAAATCGGAAGAATAAATTACCACCTTTACCGGGACGCTTTGTCTCGTCGGCTCAGAGTAGCTACGGCTAAGCAGAATTCTCATCACTCTTTGGAGAGCTGCATTCAGTTGAGGGCTCTCAAACTCTGGCTTCAATGCAGATATGATATTAACAACAGTTGATCGGTGTACACCTTCGTTCAATTCAAGGGTCGTAGTTGGAGAACTGCTGAATGAAACGACGCCAAATCGCGTTTTTGTTGGGCCTATCTCATATTGATCAGCAAGAAGGTTGAATATTCTTTTCACGTTTTCCAAAAGCTTGGGGTTCACCATTTTCGACACATCTATAACTGCAATAATGTCCGCTGCAGTTTCGATGCCTGGATTAGAAGAGAAACGTGTATCAAGCACTTTATAAACGTAGATGGTTTAGAAGAGTGAAGTTACATTGTAACAGGTTACGTGCAGTAGATTCATAAGCCTCTTGCGCACGTCATCTATTGCTAGTGATCACGTGAAATAGTAGATGGATACTTGTGATTGGCTGATGTTTGATTGATAATTTAAACTCGCTGACAACTTAAATATGTTTCATTTCCCTTTAAGAAGGATCGAAAGAAAGCATTCAATAAAAACTGTTAAGCATGTGTATAATAAAGGCTCTAAAATCAATCCCGAGAGACTTCACGAGATAGATTCAAGAATCCCGAGAGACTTCACGGGATAGATTCAAGATTCCCGAGAGACTTTATGTGTGAGTGTCTATAACAAAGCACAATCAGCCTGAATTGATAAATGAGACATGTTTACAAATGAAGCTTACCACAAGGGCTATTCTTTACCACAGTCATAAGAGTCTTGGTCTTGCAAGCCTGTAGTTGCAAGAAACAGCGATTGACGTAGGTTCTGCCATCGCTACCACAGACCATGCTGGTGTCCTCTTTGTCACAGAGGTCCAAACAGCTGCATATAGGAGAACCATCGGCTAAGTGACATGTGCCATGGAATCTGCAACTTATTGCCTCACAGGGATCTAGGGCGAAAGCATCAGGGAAATGGAACTTAAATGTGGCTCTGCCAGAGTAGACTACTATGCGATTTCTGAATTGGTGCCGCTTTTTGTGACTTTGAACACAACTTCTGCTATGCACTCACAAATTAACTTCAAATTACTGCTGAAATTTGCTTGGAAAATGCTTAGGTTTTAAAAGGGCTCTAAATTTCTAGTCAAGATCTTCAATCCAATTAACATATTTTCATAACTCTTAGATAAAACATGAAAAGGCGGATGGTTCATTATAGATTGCACAATTCGCAGACGCAAGGGCGAGGCGCAGTTTGTTTCAAACTTAGAACAATACCTGGTTTAATCTGCTTCAAAATCTTGTTGATAATGTAGGCATCATTCAGCTGATCTTTGCTTGTCGCGAGAACAGGACTCCGCCCGCTGCCAAGGAGCATCCTTACAGCCGAGGCTTGAACGTACCCTTCGAATCCAATCATTATAATCCTGATCTTTTTTGCCAACAGTGACGATACCTCGGTCCTCAATGCAGCTACATCTGCTTCTCTAAAGTTATCAGCGAAGACCAAAAACAGTTTTTCTGATCCAGAACGAGCTCCTTTATTAGCAGTGAACATTTGGTTGGCAATAGTAAATGCCTTGGCCAAGTTTGTGCCAGGGTTGCCGTGCTGAAGTCTGTCAATCAGAGGGAGTGTCGTGTAAGCATAATAAGAATCCTTCAGCGACTGGATCACCATCGCGTCATTTCCGTAGTGGATTAGGCCAACACGTGTAGCTCTTGGAGAAATGTCAAAGTTCCCCAATACAGCTGTTATCAACTTCTTCTGAATGTTGAACTCTTGTCGACTTACAGCTCCTCCAAATGCCATGACGAAGTCGTATTGACCTTGGAAAAAATTGTCACAAACTCAGTCATGGCAAAGTATTGAAACCAAAGCTTATCCGTTACAATCTTTCTATCATGAAATCTAGAATAATCTATCAAAGTGTCTCAATACATTCATTAGAATGTTCTCCTTTTCTGAAAAAATCTCATAAATATAAAAGACAGAGAACTTAACACTTTATTGATAATATCAGTATTGCGCCTTGATTTAGTAAAACCAACTGACATTCGCAGAAATGATATAAAGCTCTTTCTAAAACGTTCTTGAATTCTACCTTTGAGAACTAAAATAATGCATTCTTACCTAGCTTCGTTTGCCGTGGAATCACAAGGTGGAGATATCGGTTTAAATTCTCTCCAGGCCGCATTATATGGACACTTGACTTCTCGCCTGTGGCTGCTTTAACAAAATCCCCATTAACAGCTGACGTGGCGATGAAATTGATGACTAAGCCACGTCTGTTTAGATATTGAATCATCTGCTTCAGGTAGGCCAAGTTTCGGGTCACGGAACCACCAACGAACACTACAGCATTTCTTGGCAACCCCCGTCTCCAGTCGTCAACAGATTGGTACAAGGCAATATCAACGCGTCTACCCCCCTCTCTTGGCATGATGTCCTTCACAGCATCCTCGACTGCCTTCTTAGTGATCCCATCACGAAATGAGAGGTCAAATTTTGCAGTACTGCTATAGGTGAGCAAAGCAACTCTAACGCCTTCCTTAGACAACTCAAATGGCTGCAAAGATTCAGTAATGAAGTCTTTAACACTTCTTAGAGACTCCTTGTTTCGAGATACATCGATTGCGAAGAAAATGTCAGCCTCTTTCACAACAGCTATTAAGGAAAAAAAGCATAGTAACCGAATTGAAAATGGATTAGAGAGAGCTCCATTGCAAAATAGAATTCTGTCACTTTTTGACGGTTTCAAAAAATGAATAGAACAGAGGGGTCAAGGCTGTCCGAGCTTACAAAGTCAAACCCAGCAGATTTGTTTAAATAGTGTCTCATTTATAAATGGGCGTATAGAAATTTCATTTGTAAATCGCCCGTTAACAGTATGATATGAAAGGACTTTCCCAACACAGTGATAGGAATATATTCAAATGATGAAAACAGCTATTTAGCTCCTTATTTCTTGATATATATGCACAGACGCATAAACTGTTTGCCTAACACGGTTACTTCGTGCTTTCCTGGGTTACTACGTACTGGTGGTCTATATTGACCTGATACGCTCAGATTACCTTAGGTTGCATGTAACGATAAGGTTGGTATTAGATTCATAGAGTTATCTCGGATTATCGCGGATAACCGCGGTTTCCAAACCAGAGATTAACTTGGCTGGAATGGAAAAATCCAAATAATAGGTAGTGACAGTGGTGCTTCAACACATACATATTTTCATATAATGTTGTTGTTAAGAGACACACGTACAGTTCTCAAGAAAGGATGTGAAAAGTACCAAGCGTTATGGCATAGACGCAGACTGACATATTCGTTTCACATGATTCAAAAATGTACAAGTCAAACCCACTTAGACTTAAGGACTGGCTTCAAAAAATCTAATAAACGACGACAATTAAACAATGACTCTCCCAGCTTCAGAAATTCTTAATCGCTAATCTGGGAAATTTAGCCCTCCTTTTAGCAATCAGATTTGACATCGCCCAATGCCTTGCAACAAGATCCTTACCACAAAATCCTTTCCTCAAGACAGTGATATCGCGTTTCGTTAAACAGCTTTCGTACTTCATCAAGCATAGATTCGCGTATGTCCTTCCATCACTACCACAAAGAACATCCAGTTCTGAGCTGCAGTGGTCCAGGCAATTGCACTTGGCAGTGCCATCAATGCTGGGAACACACGTTGACCCATGGTGGCAAGTCACATCTTTGCAAGACACTGCGAAAGAAGTACACAATTTATTAAAAACTACTGATAAATGCGCGAAAGAGAATAAGTTGGGGCTTTATGAGACTCGAAATAGTCGGATGATGGGATATTAAGCTAAATGTGGGCCATGCCCTATGGCTGTAAGCACACTCTATTAAATTTTAGAAACACCCAAATTTCCCTCTCTTTATTCTCTTTTCCATAGAAAAAAATAATAGAACTTGGGGCATCCTCCCAACAACCTCTCCAGGGGCGTCGCTATTGCAATCGACTGAGTTTCCACGATATTTGTATGGATTCTACTAGGAAGCGGATCAATTGCGTTGACATAGTAGCCTTTGCATAGTATACGATTTCGATCGTTTTCTCCAGTCAAGGGTCGTTAACAGATAAGGGAGTTCATTGACGATGCGGTGCTGACACCATTTAGAGGAACCACTTCGCTTGTGGTTCACCAGGTGAATGAGTGAACTAGGTCGAGGCAGGGGTGTCATATTAGTAAAGTCTTCCAAAGAAATCAACACAGTGCTGAAAACTTAACTATCCTCTTTCTTGTGGGACTTTTAAAACATATGTAGGGCTCTAAGAGGGTACTATGTTGCGAAAACTAGTTTTGTTTGAGAATTAGCGTTTATATAAATAACCCAGAGTAAGCAAATTACAAATAAACTTGTAACTTAAACAAAAAAGGAACTTTTTGCATTCTTGAACGTACAGCCTACGACATAAAAAATATTGGATAGAGCCCTAGATAAATAATGAAAATTCAAAATTCCTTTCCTTTCACAATTGAACATAATTGAATAATACAAATGAAGTGACTACCGGATTTATTGGCACTTTGAATTACTTACCTTGTAGAAGCCTGAGATAAAACGCATGGAAATAGTACATCATGGTTTTTGAGCTCACTGCCATTATCACGTCAGCAGCTGATGTCGCCATCTTGACTAAACTTGCAAGCCTGACCTTGTTTCCTGTGCCAAATGCAACAACATTCACCCCCTGCAAAACCAATGATTGCAGAGACGTTTGTAGGCTTCGTTCGTCGTGAAAGGAGGTAGCATCTGTAAACAGCAGCAGCATCTTCCGTCGATCGTTCTTTGACTTGCTGAAGACGTCTCTGTTAGCTGTATAAAACGCGGAATCGATTCTTGCACCTGTTCTGGTTAGCTTGATGCTAAGGAGCAATGCCTCAATTTGGTCTGCAGAATATATTTGGTCAAAGTGTTTCACAATCCTGGCATTGTTATCATAACTGATGATTGCAATGCGCACGTGACCATGGGCTATAAGGTTTCGGTAAGACTGCACAAAAGTTTTGATGAACTCTTTTTGCTTGGCTAGTATCGCCTCTGCATCCGGGCCATATGCACCAACAGCGAACGCAAGATCAAGTCTCAATCCGTAACTCTCTTGATAAACTGAAAAAAATAGATACGATTAGTTACACAATTTGCAGACATTGAATAGCGAAACGTGTGAGATATGAAAATCTAAAACACCCATACATGAAACAAATAAGCATGCTCAGTAAAATGATTTAG